>CM053030.1:204645676-204803107 GCA_028564925.1 Lithobates sylvaticus | reverse complement strand
TCTGAACTAGTTAGTAATACATGTAAAGCCCCATACACACGGTCGGACTTTTTCATCAATTTGGTCCGATCGGACAAGGTTGTTGAAAAATCAGACCGTGTGTATGCACCATCGGACAGTGTTCGTCGGTTTGTCCGTCGGACAAAGTCTTATCTCCTGCTGGAAAGATTTCCCGTCAACCCGGTCCGATCACACCAAATCCGAGCGTGTGTACGCTTGTCCGACGGACAAAGTGCTACGCATGCTCAGAAGAAATTCTGTGACGGAAGCGCTCGGTCAGGTAAAACTACGTTTCCTAATCGACACAGCACATTCGTCACGCTGCAATGTTAAAATGTCTTTAATGCAGCGCATTCTCTTTTTCTTTACAATGCAACAAGAATGACATCTTTTAGCTGCTCCTATTCACCCGCACTTCTCACAAACTTACTTCTTTATTACTTTGCAGCATTTATACACTACATGTTTATTTTTACTCAGATCGTAATACAATCTTTCTTATTTTTTTACCCAGATTTTTTTTTTTTTGGGGGAATACATATTTGAAGGAGATTTTTTTTTTTTTGGAGGGGGTTTGTATGTCTCAACTTAGCAAAACCACATTATTAACATTTGTATTTCTTGCTTACATTTACTAGGAGTTTGTTGGTTGTTGGTGCCCCTTGTTAATTCTAGGATTAGTGAAATGTACCTGCCTACTCAAAGAAAAACTGTCATTGTAGAAAAGTAAAACACAATAGTCAATGATTATTTCAAATCAAAAAAACCTTTATTTAGGTCTCAGCAACAGACCAAAGAGGAACGCAGCCATGGTGAAACTTGGGGAATTTGCAAAGCCTTGGACACCCATGGCAACCATCATTTTACAGACTTAAACAATTGGGGGCATGAAGACTACCTATCTAAATAATAAGGGAGCGCAATCTGGTCCTGAAGTCCAAAACATCCGGAACTGCAGCAGATGCCATCTAGGTCCCCAGGCTCTGGTACTACGAGAGGCTCCATCTTCTCTCAGACCAGACTGAGTCCAGGTTGTCACTCTCTTGTCTTCCTTGTACGCTTCCTTCCACGCCGTGGTGCTGGTGCTGGTGGGGTGGCAGAAGGAGGAGGAGGAGGCGGAGCAAGGTCACTCTCGCAAACATGTGTGAGGGGAGTCATCTCCCCAGCCATCCCCTCATTTAGTATTTTGAGGATGACCTCCTCACACATGCTGCGTTGCCCCGCCTCCATACCCGTAAATTTACTTGTAACCAAGGAGGCAAAGGCCTCCTCGTAGGTGGGTGTGGCATAGAGGGAGGCTGAGGCATCTTTTATCAGCTGGAGCGCTGACTCTCCCACCTCCCCCATGTTTTTCGCCCTTCTGTAGGGAAGGCGGAGGGGAGAGACTTGGGAGACAGTCAGGCTCCTACGCCTACCCCCCTCTTGGCTGCCACTACCCCCTGCCTCCTCCTGACTGCCACCTTCCACAGCCACCTCCTGGCTGAGGTCTTCCTGTGTATGAAAAAGGGACATAGTTTCAGTTATTTGTTCATCAAACACACACAATTCTCATCTAGTGACTGTTGCAAAATGTTTTCAAATACAAAACCATACAATTCTCAGCCCTGCAGTTTAGATTCTTCCCAAAAATGTCTCCCACACCACTGTCTGTTGATATGTCAATCACGTTAGGAAATAAGCAATTGGGGATCCTGAATTAACTGAACATCATTCATTATTCAACAAACTGGTTCCAAAACTACTATACCTGGAACAAGCTGGGCACCTGCACATATTCCTGACTGGAAGGCCCAGGTTGGTCCTCGGAATCCTCATCAAGGGTGGCGTGCGTGGAAGGACGCGTGCAAGGAAGAGTCGAGAGTGACTTCCTGACAGTAGCCTGGTCTTTGAGAAAGTGGAGCCTGTCATAGTACCAGAGCGTGGGGACATGGACATCAGCTGCTGCAGCTCCAGATGCTTGTGACTTCAGGACCTTATTGCGCTCCCGGAAATAGGTAGTCTTCATGTTGGTGATCTTCACTTTTAAGTTTGCGACGGTTGCCATGGGCAGGGTAGGCTTTACAAATGCCACCAGTTTCAGCAGGGCTGCGTACCTCTTTGGTCTGTTGCTATAATCCCTGTGTTTTGCCTGCCATAAGAGGGGGAATTGCCGGTATTTATCAATGAAGTGTGGGAGAAAGCTCACGTTGTAGAAGGCATCCATCACCTCTGCAAGACACAACGCCACACAAAACAATATAAATAATGTCAGCCTAAACTCTCCTAATCTTCTCCATAAAGAAGCCTCAAGTTCTAATCAGTCTAGGCTAGTTATGTACCAACGTCAAATTGTACCTTCGTTTGTAGCGATCGTCTCGTGCGTGAGCTTTCTCTCCCCTCGTCTCCCAGATCGTGGCTACGACACAGGCGTGTGACGTTTTATATACAGTGCGCATGCGTCAAACTCCGCCCGCCCCTGACGATCTTTCTCGTCTATTCCCCACCCCTTCTCTTTACGGCGCAGTGGGGAGAGCACATGGCGGGGACACAGCAGGTGCGCCCCAAATATCCCCCCAACGAGGAGGTGGACGAGGAAAGTCCGGAGGCAAAAACGTCCCGATCCCGGAGCCTGAAATTCAAGGCCTCCAATATGTCATTTGGAGAAATGTTGGAGATGGTGGACATATTAAAGAGGAGCGACTATGATGGGAAGTATGGGCCTTACCTCAACCCCAATGTCCGCAAGGCCAAGATCATGTCTAAAGTTGTGAGAAGGCTGTACAATCATTTTGGGGTACAACGATCCAAGGAGCAACTGAGGAAACGCTGGTCAGACCTGAAACTGAGGGAGGCCGATCAGTACAGAAAGATCAAGAGAATTCTTCAAAAAAGTAAGTAGTTGTGTTTTGTGTTTGATTTCTTGCTTGCATACTGCTCCATGTGGTTTGATTTTTACAAAGTTGTACATTCCAAAATGGCCACTTTCATGTTCGTCTGTGCATTCGATCGTACTCAGCCTCGATCTTTCTGCCACTGTCATGGTCGTGTGTGTGTCCATTCGATCGTACGCAACCTCGATCGTGCGGCCACTTATAATACGATGTTTGTGTTTTTTTTTGGGGGAAAGGAAGTTTGTTCTCCCTAGAAATGTCATCCAGAATGTAAAGCCAATTTATTCAATGTAAAGGAGAGGTCACCCAGTAGCTGTTTACCCATCTGGACTCGAGAGCACTAGTGCTGGGACACCCAAACCCCCTTTTTATTAGCCTTTTCCACACATGTGCTCCAGTGGATACTAGAGGGGGGTCTCCATCACACAAACTTCTACCAAAAAGCTAGTCAGTTTAGCACCTTTACAAAGTGACTACATTCATGTAGTTGACATTTGTAACTGGCCAAACTAAAATAGTGTCCGTCACTTTCAAGCAATGTTTGTCATTTCCTATTTCTGCCCTCAATAGTTTGTGTTGCTAAATCTTCCTTTTGGACATTCTCATAGGGGAGCGAAAACTTGGGCCGTCTGAGGAAACCCCCAAACCAACACCTCCCAAAAAAGGGGAAAGAGCAGAAGCAGAGGAGGAGGAGGAGGAAGGAGAGATCATCGAACTTGGAGAAATTGTCACCACAACAGGTGAGTGTGGGAGAACACAGCTACTGGTAAGCTAATCCATGTATGGCTGCCTCATTTCCAACACCCCATTTTTGTTTGTTTGTGGTTTTTAGGTGACGTGGATGTTGTGGAAGAAAAATCGCACTTTACCACAGAGAGTGCCCACGTACTCATCGGAGAGATAATGGTCTGCAATCGAGATCTAGATTACATAAAGCAAAACATCAATGATGTTCAACAAAAATTGAAGAACATCATTGATGTTTTAGGAAAAATATGAAAACGCACCAAGTAATTAACACACATTTGTGCCTGCTTCTGAACACATTTGCAACTTAAAAACTGTCTGAAATTTGGAACATGCACACATTGTGTCCACATGTGCTAGCTCCCACCATGGTGGATGAATGGCAACGTTTTTTTGGGGGTGCAAACACTTTACGAACTACGAAAGTGGTTGTGGTGAAGGGGTTGCACCCCCAAAAAACGTCCATTCATCCCCATGATGGAAAATGGCACTTTTGAAGCTTCTAGGCATGTGTTTTCCCATCTAATGACCATTTTCAGACCCAAATTGTGTGCATGTTCCAAATTTCCACTTTTCGGGGGTGACCCCCCCATGTGATGAAGGCAAGATCAAACACACTTTGAACATATAGTCATGTCTGATCTTGTCTTCACTTTACAAAGTTGAACTTTCCAAGTTCCTAGGTTCTGTTTTGCTCCATGCCTGGTTTTACCAATTGCGGAATGTTTGTAAACAATGTTGTAAATAACCAAGATGTTGTCAGTTTTGGCGTGAAGATTGTAAACGCACTTGGGAATGTTTTCCTAGTAAACTTTTATTTTTCTAAATGTGTGGCTTCCTTATTTAAAAAACACAATGCATTATGTATGTAAAATGAAAAGGATATGGGGGGCAATGGGTGTTATTTACTAAAGGCAAATCCACTTTGCACTCCAATTTTCTTTCCCGGGGAACTTTTTCAATGCACTTGTAGAGCATAGCGGATTTGACTTATGTAAATGACACCCACAGTGCTTTGTACGAAAACACGGAGCACAGCATTTTGGAGAATACACACATGTCAGACCTGGTGATGAAAAGGAGTATTTTGGGTGTCAGTTATGCAGTACAAACCTTCTCTAGACCAAAGATTAGGTAGCAAACACACAACATGAGAATAATCTTTTTGGGAAGAAGAGACTGTTACCTCCTTTTGCCCAGAAAGTGCATTCCCACTGTCGAAGGCAAAGGGAAAAAATGTCAAAGTAAAATAAGCTAAAAAGAAGACTGAAATGACATGAAATCATAGGTTGGTTAAAATATCAGATTTATTAAAAAATGCCTCTCACACATCGTCAGGCAGAGCAATGGCCCCCCTACCCACAAAGTACTGCATATATTGGTCCCGGACCACACGGGCATTTAGAGGGGGCAAGCCTGGACGTGCCACTCGAAGGGCTGTGAGTTCGGCATTTGGAGGGCCCTCCACATCTGGGCCAACGGGCACCACATAGTTCCTGTTATGTCTTTTGAGGAAGTTGTGCAATATGCAACAGGCAAGAACTATGTGGTTCAGTTTGTATTCCGCCAAGTTAAATGCCGTCAGGAACAGGCGGAAGCGGCTGGCCAGGATGCCAAAAGCGTTCTCCACAACTCTTCTGGCTCTGGACAGCCTGTAGTTGAAGACCCTCTGGTCCGGGGTGAGGGTCCTCATCGGGAACGGCCTCATCACATGGGGAGTCAACGCAAACGCTTCATCTGCGACAAAGACGAAGGGGAGTCCTTCGGCATTCTCCTCTGGAGGTGGCAAGCACAGACTGCCACTTTGGAGACGCCAGTAGAACTCCGTGTGCGTAATGGCCCCACCATCCGATATCCGGCCGTTCATCCCCACGTCCACATACATAAACTCGTATGTTGCCGACACCACCGCCAACATCACTACACTATTAAACCCTTTATAATTATAATAGTAGGACCCCGAGTTGGGCGGTGGGACGATGCGGACGTGTTTCCCATCAATTGCCCCTCCGCAGTTAGGAAAGTCCCAACGGCTGGCAAAGTGGGAGGCCACAGTCTGCCATTCCTGTGGCGTGGAAGGGAACTGTGGAGTGAAACAAGAAAAAAAAATTAGTCACTTTGCACCTAAACATTGCAAGCAGATTAGACAATCAACATCTTGGAACAAGAGCATTGTCTAAAATTGGAGGCTGGAAAGTATTTGCACAGAAAAGTAGAGGCTCCCCTTCACAGATTACTCACCCCCCCATCAATCCCCCCACTTCTGATGGGCCATTGGCAATAACTAGGGGTTTTGGGGGGGGGGGGTGGTGGACAGCTAACCCTCTGCACTTCATTGATTGGCAAATGGCTCAATAATGTGGGCTAGTTTGGCCAGACCCTCTGTACTTAACACTATTGGCAGGCCACCGGAAAGATCAAATAACATTTACACCCCCCCCCCCCCCCCAAAAAAGGCAGGCACAGTGTGACATTATTAAATTACCAAGCAAGCTAATAGGAGGGAAAGAAGACAAAAAAATAGGAAATGGAATGTATGGAGGCAGTCCCTTGCACTACATGCTTTGCTGAATTCATCCCTAAAGATGCGCACTATAAAGAGGTAGGTATATAGTGTGTATGGACCTTGGGAAAGCCAGCAGATAAAGGATTGGTACCATCTGACAGAGCAGTTGGGGGAGGGGGTTCCTAATGAGTTTGCCCCCCCCCCCCACCAAAAGAACAAAAAAAGGGGGCTCTACATGAAGTAAACCACACAGCAAACATTTGTGCATATTTTAGGGGGTGTTTTGGGGCAAACAATACTATGCAGCAGACAAAAGACATTGCTTAAGTGACTAGGCCATAGGTGTCTATTGGGGCAGAAGAGCATGCTGGTGAGGTAAGTGAAGGGAAAAATGCATGAAGGAGAAAAGGGGCACAGCATATTAGAACATATTGCAATCATGGTAATTAGGGAAGGAGGTCAAAAATACAAGTCATTAGCAAACAGAGCATACATAGAAGGGAATAGTAAAGTAGAAATGTTACCTTAATATAGTCCTCCTGCAGGACCTGAATGATGGCAGAACAGGTCTCTGGAATAATGATTCCCAGGGCCTGGGGAGAGATACCTGAAGAGAACTTCAAATCCTGAAGACTTCTCCCTGTCGCCAAGTACCTCAACGTGGCAACAAGCCTCTGCTCCGGAGTAATGGCTTGTCTCATGCAGGTATCCTGCCGGCTGATAAAGGGGGTCAGCAAAGCCAAAAGACGGTGAAAATCGGGGTCCGTCATCCTGAGAAAGTTCCTGAAATCATCAGGATTATTCTCCCGGATCTCACGAAGCAAAGGCATGTGCGAGAACTGGTCACGCTGAAGCAACCAATTCTTGGTCCACATACTCCTCGTCACTCTGTTCATGGACGGGTCTTGGGTCAAAGCTAAAAGCCCGACACCAATTCCGCGTACAGCACGAACTCGGCGACGAGTACGCACGGGAAACATCGCTCAGAAGGTCACAAAAGGTCGGCTGGTCAGAACGGACAAACAGAAAGCACCGATAAACAGCAAGGCCTGAAAGAACGAAGTGAATACCAGCAACGAGCAGACAATAAGCAGTGCAAATCAAAGCGTCCTATATCAAGATATAGGCCGCAATGACCAACAAATGCGAACTGACTACACGCACTAATAAACAGATACGCACGACAAGCACAAACTGAAGAGCAGTAACGATCTGAGTCAGAAAACTGAGAAGCGCGAATCTTAAGTCACCAAACTTCCACTAACTCTCGATAAACACGGGATCAGCAGAAGGAGCCCAACGGGTGCCTGACGTGGTGCTGAACTTCCCTTTTGTAATCTCGTGGACGACGACTTACGTCACGACGTTCTTCCGGACCGGATATTCCGACAACGTAGTCCGACCGTGTGTACGCAACGCCAACATCGGACAAAGTACGTCGGACAAAGTCCGACTGACCTGGTCCGCGGATTGTCCGAGCGTGTGTATGGGGCTTTAGAGGGGTGAGATCACCCCATCTGAGGAAGGCAACATCAACACAGTTTTGGGATACTAATATCTCATATGGCCTTCACTTTAGCAAAGTCGAACTTTGAAAGTTTTCGAGTTGGGGATCTGTATCTGATGTTTTTAAATATGCCTATTTAGCCACAAAAAAGGCAAAATAATGGCAAACATACATGTTATACACCAAGATGTTGGTTTGTTCAAAAACCTTTTAAAACGCACATGTGAATGTGCTTGGAGTAAAATGTTTTATATTAAACAATGTGTGGCTTCTTATTTCAATGCTCAATACCAGTGTATTTGTTAAGTTGGTGTAGTTACAGTGACAATGTGCTCTAAAATGTGGCAAGCTCAGGCAATTTTAGGGCCTCAAAGAAATTAAAGGAGTTGAAAAGGCTGAATATTTTTAACATTAATGCATTAGATACATTAACAGCAATAACATTGTGTGTGTGTGTCAGGTACTCACCAAGGCCGAATTGCTGAGAACGGCTCCCCTTGCAACTAGGTGCACAGTACCCCTGGAAGTGGAACAGTGGGCACTGGGCACGGAGGGGCACAGGTTGCCAGCAGAAGAACATCTGGGAGCCGAGGTACCCGTGCAGAATGGACTTGGTACTTGATTGAAGGAATGCCCGGCTGGGGCTCTAGCACCAGGAGCTGGAAACAGCAGGAGGCTGAGGGTCAAGTACAGAGGAAGTCCGGATAGGTTCAGAGTCTGTAAGAGCAAGCCAAGGTCATACACAGGGGGTGAATCAGAGGGTGCTGGCATCAAACACAGGGAGCAGGCTGAGACAAGTCCAGGTGGAGGCCGGGGGTCAAACACAGGAATAGCAGAGAGAGAGATATCCCAGAAGGCAAGCCGAGGTCAATCACAGGAGAGGTTCAAGAGGAGTCGAGTACAGTCCGGGTCACAAGTAGGCATAGGAAGCTAGGAGAAGGCACTGGAACACAGGAGCTGAAAAAACAAACCAGCAATGAGACAGAGCACACTGTTGCCTTTTATAGGCCTGTCAGGGAGTCCCATGGTGCGCCTAGCTGTACGCGCAGCCGCGCGAGCGCACGTGGTTGCGCTGTATCGTGTATAGGTGTGCGCCGTCCTACATTACTGTGCGCGAGTGGACCTGCTATTTCGTGCACTCGTGTGCGCAAACCCACCGCATCGCGCACCCGTGCGCGCTGTTGCGCTGTTCTACCCCGCAGGCGCACAGGGAAGCACCGACGCTGTAACCTGGTTGTTCTCTGACAGTGTGTAGCAGGCCCACAGCACAACATAATAGTTAGCTGAAGAAGAGATTGTCACCTCATGGAGCAAATAAGGTACATTTGCACTATTCTAGAAAATGGCCAAAATGAAGGCCATTTAAGAACCTAGGAGACAGATAAGAAACACAAACAGTAGTTCAAATGAAATAGGAGTTTAGTATAAAATCAAATATTTATTCCTGACCAGCAACAGTTTGCTGCAAAGCCACTGCCCCTCTACCCACAAGTAGTCCATATATTGTTGCCAGACATCTCAGGCAATTTGGGAGGGCAACCCAGCACGGGCACTTTCAAGAGCCGTCATCACATCGGGATCAGCTGGGCTTTGCAGTGAGGCAAGGTAGCTGCTTGCATTCCTCCGTAAATAGTTGTGGAGTAGGTAGCAGCACAATACCACATGGTTGATCTTCGGTCAGGTTAATTGATGTTAGAAACAGCCTGAACCGACTGGATAGTATGCCAAAGGTGTTTTCCACAACCCTTCTGGCGCGAGAGAGCCTGTAATTGTAGCTCCTCTGATCCAGAGCAAAGGCCTCATCTGCCACTAACCCAAAATTGAGGCCCTCGACATTCTTCTCAGGAGGTGGCAAATGTAAGGTGCCATTCTGTAACCAAGGATAGAATTTGGTCTGTGTAATCACTCCTCCGACAGAGTTGCGGCAGTTCTTCCCAACATCCAGGTACAGGAACTCGTAGTTGGCAGACACTACCACTAGCATGACTATGCTGCAAAAGCCCTTATAGTTATAATAATAGGAGCCCGTGTTGGGTGGTGGGACAATAGGGACATGCTTCCCATCAATCGCCCCACCACAGTTGGGAAAATCCCACTGATGGTGGAACTGGGCTGCAATAGCCTGCCATTGCTGTGGGTTGGAAGGAAACTGTGGAGTCAAACAATAAAAAAATAATTACTACTTTTGCACATAACATTGCAAGCAGATTTGACACAAACATTCTTGGCCAACATAAGTATAGCATTTATTTAAATGAGTATTTAAAGACAAAAGTATAAGGTTGACTTATTAGATTCCTCACCCCCTCTGGTGGCCCATTCTAAAAATGTTATGGTTCGGGGGGGGGGGGGGTTCCAAATTAGTTTGTTCCCCCCAAAAAATGGCCTCTTACACTCTTCCTGAATTTGAGGACAACAATAACATTTGTACACATTTTAGGGGGTGTTTAGGGTAAGCACAGAAATGAGGCTGACAAAATAAATTGTTAAGTTACTAGGCTAGGTGTGTATGGGCCCAGGAAAGCATGCTGGGGAGGTTAGTGAAGGAAAATATGCATGAAGGACAAAAAGGAGCATTAAAAGCTTACAGCATGCATGAGGACAAAGAGGACATTCACATCATATTACAATAATGTTTCAGGAGCTATGGATTTGTTCACAGGTGGTGTATCCTTAAATTTACAGAGCGTTCTTCTGTAGCTGCTGATGTGGACAATAAATCAGTTTTTACATGTGTCCTAAGCTGTGAACTTAATATTATGGACAAACAATTGCTTAGAAATAAATACAAAATTTGTAATTATTATTTAATTTTTTTTGCAAGAAGTTTGGCTGAGCTGCAAACACATAATGCAAAATCATAAATAAGTAAAAAACAAAACAGTCTTCATCAATAGAACAAATTCAATAGTTAATTGCATTTTACAGAACTGTTAATGCTAATATATATTACTTTTTACATAGTAAGCTATTTACATTCTTAAATTTTAAAATAATTTAAGCCTAGTAAATGATATTGATGTTCTTATTTTAGAACACAGGAGTACAAATTAATTTCCGCTTATTAGTATTTTTCCTGCCACCATGTTGGCTTACTCATTTTCCTGTTTTATGTACAAGACGGTCTGTAGCCTCTAAATCCTATGCTAATTATGTTAGTGTAGTTTACCCTTTTTAGCTGATTAATTTGAGTACACTGCAGCGGGCAGCCCTGGAATATGTTCTCATTTTAGTATAAAATAATATGGTATAAAAAAAGAATATAGTTAGTTTTGTTTCATATGTTACATTATGTATTATAAATATTTTTGCCAACATACATCGTTTGTTGAAATAATACATGTACAAAACTCCTAATACAGATGGCTGTGTAACAGTCATGACTATTACTAATACGTTAAACAGTATGATTATATGCTAGGCAAAGGTGGCTTATAGGATGATGGAGCTGCAATGCTATTAATACATTTTTCAACTCTAAAATAAAACAACCAGACTGTTAAGTAAAAAATAAAAAAATTTTAGTTTGTTTTTAGTTTCAACATGTATGAGTGGATGAGCAACTGCATTACAAATACAATAAAGCAAAAGAGTTATATTAAATCAGAGCTTCATTACCATTGTTGTTTCAACATGGTTAAGGGGCACTTGAAGAAGTATTCATTTGAAGTCCAGAGCAGAAGTGCATAATAATCCGTCAGCTTCCACCTTCAGCTTGTTAAAATTTTCAGCTTACCAATTCTTAGATGTGGTGGTACATTTGATTTCTATTTTTAGGCTTATTTTCTTTTATTTTCACCTGCTGATCCAGCAAGTTATTTTTCAAGGTCCTTTAACACAGCAGTCCCCAACCTTTTGGGCACCGGGGGACCAGCATGGATGAGTGAGTTTGGGGTGGAGGAACTTGTCTGGCCTGCACAGAGTCCTGACCTCAACTCGATAGAACACCTTTGGGATAAAATAAAGCAGGGAAACTGCGAGCAAGACCTTTTCGTCCACCATCAGTGCCTGACCTCACAAATGGGCTTCTGGAAGAATGGTCAAACATTCCCATAGACACACTCCTAAACATTGTGGACAGCCTTCCCAGAAAAATTAAAGCTGTTAAAGCTGCAAAGGGTGGGCCAACTCAATATTGAACGCTACGGACTAAGACTGGGATTCCATTAAAGTGCGTGTAAAAGCAGGTGTCCCAATACTTTTAACAATATAGTGTATATAATTATGGTAATTTTATATGCTGGTTGCAGTAGTTCCTCGGCTTACAATTACTTTGATTAGATTACTGGTTCATTTCCCAGAAAGGGGATCCCCTCTGTTTACAGGGGCCCTGTTCTGGGTGGAAGCACTCCTAACTTTTTTATTAAACCAACTCTTCCACTTAGCAAAGATTCTGGTTCTCTTGTTTACCTACAGGTTTACAGAAATATCCTGTTGGGGAGAGCCATTTCTCTTAACCTAAAAAAGAGCAACAACTTGTTACATTTTTTCAGCAAAATTAGCCCCTTGTTTTAACATATTTTCTGCTTAAAGGGTAACTCCACTTTGGTGGGGAAAAAAAAGCAAATGAAAAAAAAAATATATAGCGTATACAACTGCGACACAAGTCATATTATAATTAAATGTTATTAAAAATTACCTTTCCGTTTCAATCTGCAGCGCTGTAATTTTCTGTAAACTGCAATGAAATATGGCTACCTGGAGATGTTCTGTACACAGAATGTGTACAGAACCCCTCCCAGAAATGTAATTTCCTGCTTGTATGATTGGCTTACTGATTTTCCCAGAAGTCTGCACTATGATACAAGTCAGATATCAGGCATCCCTGTAACAAAAATGTTTGGTGGGATACTCCCAATAGGAAATCACGTCTAAATGGTTGTAGGCCCTGCATTTTTCCTCATTAGAGCCCTGCAGGTGTAGCAGCTGATAAATAATCATAAAACCACTCCCATTAGATCTACTTACCACATGGACACAGACACAAACAGGGATTTCTTCAGAATAACAAAAGGTAGGAATCTGCAACAAAGTTTGTTAAAATCCTTGTAATGTACATAGATCATCCAGAGGGGAATGTTTTTTTCCTCAACAAAAGTGGAGTTACTATTTAAGTGGATGTTGTTTTAAAAAAAACTTTTAAGAAGACCTTCACATGCAAAGTGTCTGTGTATTTATGTTTATTCAATGTTTTTTCTCAAAATGAAAATCAAATAAATAAAAAAATTATGAAAATGTAAAATTTCAATTTTTAAAGCAACACTACACAAATATTTCTTCATAAGTTTGCATTTGTCTAAAATAATAATGGTTAGTATGCTGAGATGGAATAAATATAAAGCAACATACTGTGAACGTTATTTATCGTAATATACAATAAATTACTGCTCTATCACCTTTGGGCCTACTCAGTTCTTTGCAGTCCTTGGAGTAAAAAAAACACATGCTGTGTCATTGCACTGCACAAGGTAGAAGCGTCTTATAATGTAAATGTGTAAAATTTATCGGGTTCAAAAAGAAGTCACCAAAAACCACAGCTGCTTGAAAAGGGGTAATTTTTTTTCTTACATTACAATATATGGGTACAAACACATTAACTGAAATCATTCATGGGTTAGGGTGTGGCTAGTTACTATTGTAAATCTTGTAAAATATACTAAAAAGTAAAATTTATCAGTGCTCAAGTGATAGAAAGATACAATAACAATGCAAATAATTTTTCACTAACTACTTTTCTTTTCCTTGCATTAGACAATCATATCTACCTTGCAGCTCTCTCCAGACTGGGGACCTTCACAAAACATTATACAGCAAATAGAAAGGGCACCAGCCTTTTTGCCATATCTTCTGTAAACCTTTATAAAATAAATCGATCTTATACTCACAAAAGGTACTTCACAAATATTGTATAAAATCCATCCAAGGTGAGTCCCACTGTACTAACTGGATACAGGATATCATCAACTTTTGATTCTACTACACAGCACCAGGTCATTGCCTAAAGTGTGCTTTCTGCTGACATGTTTCAAGGGCTAATGAAGGGCTAATGTGTTTTCAAGGGTGCGTCCTTGAAATGTGTCTGCCAGAACGGCAATAACCAGATGCTGCTTAGTAGAATTGAAATTTTCATTCTCATCCATTCTCCAGCACTGTCCTCACTTCACCAGCCACACAGCAACATATGTAATACAATATATTCCTTTTTACTGTCTGTTTTCCCTCTCTGAGCCAATTGCGTTTTAATACAAAAACACATGTAGCTCAGTCTGCAGCACTGACAGACAAAGTGTTCTGTCTGGTAGCAGTGGATACTTTTACACAAGCACAGCTACAGGAGGGTATTGTTATTGTAGAGCTGTGTACAACCAGTGTTGAGCCCATCCTCTACTCCAGTGGTCATCAACCCTGTCCTCAGGGCCCACTAACAGGCCAGGTTTTATGTGTTACCTTGGGGAGATGCAGACTAGAATACTGCAATCACTGAGCAGCAAATGCTATCACCTGTGATGTATTTCAGTTATCTTGCAAACCTGGCCTGTTAGTGGGCCCTGAGGACAGGGTTGATGACCACTGCTCTACTTAACAGAAAGACACACAGGATGTGGACGGCATGGATCCTGGAAGATGTAGTTCTTACAGACTGAGCAAACTTGGTGAGCTGGAAGGAGTAAACTGCAAATCCCACAAGGCACAGGGGCAAAAAGGAGTGGTGTTTCCTTGCTATTTTCCCAGACTGAGGAGAAGGGTGGAGGCTGCTGTAAGAGAACTGAGTGCACATCAGGCTGCTAACAGACTGCTCACCTGAGGGACAATGACACATATTCTGGGACATCGGAGATTGCCACAGATGTTGATAGAGCTTTCTGCCAGATCAAAGAGGAATGACCCTGCAGACACAGAAAATCTGTATTTCACCCAGTATACAGAGGTAGACCACATGCTAATACAAGAAGTTGTTGAAAGGCCGCTGGCCAAATCCACAGTACATGCTGACAAAAGAGGGACAGTGTTACCTGCGAGTATTACAGAGCACGTGACTTTATCAGTGCCTAAAGGAAAATTATCCTGAGAGAGCCAACATAACAGTTGGGCCCCAATGAACTGGCCAGCAGAAGAGAGTGTATTACGGACAGCTGAACTGTTATGCCGCGTACACATGAGCGTATTTTCCGTCGGAAAAAACTTGGGTGTGTTTTCTGACGGAATTCCACTCAAGCTTGGCTTGCATACACACGGTCACACAAAAGTTATCTGACGTACAACACTACGACAAGCCGAGAAAATTAAGTTCAATGCTTCAGAGCATGCGTTGAATTGTTTCCGAGCATGCATAGGAATTTTGCACGTCGGAATTGGTACAGATGATCGGAATTTCCGATCAGAACTTTTGCTGGCGTAATTTCCGATCGTGGGTACGGGGCATTAGAGTAGCATAAATCTCTTTAATTAGGATTGCCCCAGTATAGGGATTAGGAGAAGTGTCTCTCTACACCAGGGGTCTCAAACTGGTGGCCCTCCAGCTGTTGCAGAACTAAAAGTCCCATCATGCCCTTGCCTGAGGGAGTCATGCTTGTAACTGTCAGCCTTGCAATGCCTCATGCCTCCAGTTAATGGAAAGTCTTGGTCATCTTGCATTAACTGCATGTTTGAAATTTCCTCAGAGGGGCTCAATGATATTAAGGTTAGGAGACTGTGATGGCCACTCCAGAACTTTCACCTTTTTCTGCTGTAACCACTGGAGGGTCATCTTCAAAACATTTTCAAGGTAGACATAGTGATTGCCTGGTTTTTCAACTATTGCCATTATTTTTGCACCTGCTGTATAGTTACAGTTTCTCAATATTTCTGCTGCTGATCTTTTGAAAACAAGCACATTTACCAGGTTCAAAACCCGGGACTTTGAAAATCAAATATGCATTTTATGTGTTCCTTAGAATGATCATTGCTGATGAGGCATAATGATAACCTAATGCAATTATTTATATTTAAAGTATTTGATCTAGAAGCAATCTGGTTCTTTTCAGTGATATAAAAAGTAAAGACATCCTCCATATATGATAAGGCAGAGTTAGGCAATCTCACCACTCCAGTTGTAGGGAATCGACAAATCCCAAGAGATCTGTTCTATGAGGGGAGTAGAAATTTAGATTTGGAAGGCAGACGGGAATAGTATATTTGGATTTTGCTCAAGCATTTAATACTGTATCTGATAAATGTTTAATTTAGAAAATAAGATATATTGGTGCTGAAGAAATCATATGTACACGGACTGCTGCAGTGCAAATTTTGCGCGAATTTGATCCGATTGCGTTGCAAATTTTCGTTGGAAATTCAATGTGTTTTGGCGAATCTACTGCGATTCTACGGCAAATATTGCATTGAATTCGCATTGCACATGGATCAAACTCGCACAAGACTCTTTTTGTACGCAGCTTAGATTTGCAACACATTGATGTGAATGGCACTAATGGAAAACTATGTTATTTAAATGACTTGCGAATTTGAGTGATCACAACGGCTCAAATTCGCAATAGAATTCGCAGCAGTGTAAACCGGCCCTTAAGGTTGAAATTAAGAGTTCAATTTAGAAGTTTACTGATGATAAACTATACAAAGAAATACATTTGGCTATAGCATATAGCAACGTTACAGGAAGACCTTGATATAATAGGGGGAAGGGCAGCAACATGGCAAGCTCATTGTTGAAAAATGTAAAGTTATGCAGTTGGGTGCTAAAAATATGCATGCAAAATATTTATTAGGAGGGGCTCCTCTGGGAGAATTTGCTATGGAAAAAGATATGGGAGTCTTTTTAGATGAATACCAACTACAGTTAACAAAACTAGCAGAATACACAAAATGCCAGTGGCAATGAATATGCACATAGACAAGTACTGTATATGCATATGCAAGTGTTATAAAACATACATAGAGACTGTTGGAATGACGTATGAAAAATGTGGCATAGAATTTTTTTTTTATTCTGATAGCAACCAGTCACCTTCCGGCTATTACTACTACATTATAAGGTTGCAAATAAAACAATAATTCTGTTTGGTTGCTATAGACCAGTTGAAGCTGGCGAGGTGGCAAGCACAAGTAGTGTCCCGCTGCCACCAAGAAGAAGACAAAGGCAGGTCCGTCGATCCCATAGTGTCCTTCCTGCAGAATTCGCCAATCCTGATTGGGTGCCCACCACTTCTGCAGGACCCGTACTTCCCCCATTCACTGGCCAACCCGGTATTCAGGTGGAAACAGCTGATTTTAAGCCATCCGATTTTTATTCGCTGTTTTCACGGAAGATCTCTATAGATCTATTGTGGACCAAAGTAATATATACGCTGGTCAATACATCGCCGCTAATCCCCAAGTGCCTTCCCTTGCCAGAGATTGGAAACCAATTACGGTTTCCGAATTTAAGACCTTTCTGGGCCTTTCCCTCAACATGGGCATACACAAATTCCCGACGCTGAGGTCTTATTGGTCCACCTCACCGCACCACCAAATGCCCGTGTTCTCTTGCTCCATGTCCAGGGCACGATACGAGATGATTTTGCGGTTCATGCACTTCAGTGACAATGAACTTTGTCGTCCTCGTGGAGACCCTGAATTTGATCGGCTCTACAAAATTCGGCCCCTCATAAACCACTTCAACCAATGTTTTGCAGCCTTGTTTACGCCCAATCAAGTTGTCTGCGTTGACGAGTCCCTGATTAAGTTTTCTGGCCGCTTGTCTTTCAAACAGTTCCTTCCCAGCAAGCGTGCCAGATACGGGGTCAAGCTCTACAAGCTCTGTGACAGGGCAACAGGCTATACGTGGAGCTTTTCGGTTTATGAGGGAAAAGATAGTTACGTAGAGCCGGAGAACTGTCCAGATTACATAGGGAGCGCTGGCAAGATAGTGTGGAACTTGGCGTCACCCTTATTCGGAAAGGGGTACCACTTGTACGTGGACAATTATTACACGAGCGTGCCACTGTTTAGTCACTTGTTTGATCAGCAGATTGGAGCATGTGGCACCGTGCGACCTAATCGCCGGGGCTTTCCCCAGCGGCTTGTAGATTCCCGTCTTAGGCTGGGGGAGAGAGCCTGCTTGAAGTGTAATAACTTGCTCGCTGTGAAGTGGAGGGATAATAAGAATGTTTTCCTTCTTACCTCCCTTCATGCAGACACGACAGTCCAAATTCGTACGGCGGCTGGTGTTGTGACGAAACCCCTCTGTGTCCACGAATACAACCTTAATATGGGGGGGGTGGACCTCAACGACCAGTTGTTGGCGCCGTACCTAGTTGCCCGTAAGGCTAGACGCTGGTACAAAAAAGTGTCTATTTATTTATTCCAATTGGCTTTGCTGAATGCTCATGTGCTATACGGAGCTTCAGGCGGGACGTTACCCTTCCTTGAATTCCAGGGAGCGGTTGTCATGGAACTCCTGTATCCAGGCGATTCCACACCTCACCATCCCCTACCAAATGCAGTAAGCCGGCTGCATGAGAGGCATTACCCTTATGTCCTCCCGAGTACCCCTACCCAACGAGCCCCCCAAAAAAGATGTCGTGTCTGCAGCAAGCACGGATGTAGGCGTGACAGCCGTTATTATTGTCCACGCTGTCCTGACAATCCTGGTCTCTGCGTTGGTGAATGTTTTGAACGCTACCACGAACTAGTGAACTGTAGGGTACAGCATTTCACAGGCTAGGATACACTTTCACAGGGTCTCAAGAATGCCATCGCATTTTGAGACCCGACCGTTGCAGTTAAAATTATAGTTGCAGGGTCTCAAGAATGCCATCGCATTTTGAGACCCGACCGTTACAGTTAAAATTATAGTTATAGTTAAAAAAAAAAAAAGTGTAAAAAAAATAAAATAAAAAAAAGTACAAAAAAAAAAAAACCCCCAAAAAAATATAAAATAAAAAACCAAAAATAGTTGTCGTTTTATTGTTACTCTCTCTCTCTCTCTCTCTCTATTGTTGCTCTTTTTTACTCTATTCTGCAATGTTTTATTATGTTTTATCATGCTTGCTTTTCAGGTATGTTTTATTGTTAACCATTTTTTTGTTTTCAGGTGCGCCATTCAGTTGCAGCGCAGATTTATTTATCTTGACAGCAACAGCGTTTGCTCCCACGATACATAAAGCCGCGACTCCAACACTGTAGGAGGTGATTTCACCACCACAGTTAAAAAAAAGAGCATATATGCCGAAGCATGGGGGCAGCAGAGGGCGGAGGAGCGATTTTGCTCCTAATGCCACGTACATACGGTCGAAAAAAGTGCGACCATGTGTACGTGGCATAACTTTTTTGCGGGAGGATGCCCCCATGCTTCGGCATATATATATTTTAGGCACCGGTTGCGTTAACAAAATGTTTTATTTTTTTACTATGTTTTTTTTTTGGTATTTGCTTTGCAGGTATGGTATGGTAAGGTCTTACTGTTATACTCTAATGTTACTTTGTTTTAATGTTAACCATTATTTGCTTAGCAGGTACGCCATTCAGTTGCAGCGTGGATTTATTTATCTTGACAGCAACAGCGTTTGCTCCCACGATACATAAAGCCGCGACTCCAACGCTGTAGGAGGTGATTTCACCACCACAGTTAAAAAAAAGAGCATATATGCCGAAGCATGGGGGCAGCAGAGGGCGGAGGAGCAATTTTGCTCCTAATGCCACGTACATACGGTCGAAAAAAGTGCGACCATGTGTACGTGGCATAACTTTTTTTGCGGGAGGATGCCCCCATGCTTCGGCATATATAAATGGTGCATGTATGCCCATCATTAGAAGTGGGTGGATGAAGGGAGGTATTCTAATGGTGGGCATACCCACCGCGCCATTGGGAAATTGGGAAAGCATTTTATCACACCGATCTTGGTGTGGTCAGATGCTTTGAGGGCAGAGGAAAGATCTAGGGTCTAATAGACCCCAATTTTTTCAAAAAAAGAGTACCTGTCACTGCCTATTGCTATCATAGGGGATATTTACATTCCCTGCGATAACAATAAAAATGACAACTAAGAAAAAAAAATGGAAGGAACAGTTTAAAAATAAAATAAAAAAGCTAAATAAAAAGAAAAACTAAAAAAAAAAAAAAAAAAAAGCACCCCTGCCCCCCCTTTTCTTGCGCAAAGGCGAACACAAGCGTCGGTCTGGCGTCATATGTAAACAGCAATTGCACCATGCATGTGAGGTATCACCGCGAAGGTCAGATCGAGGGCAGTAATTTTAGCAGTAGACCTCCTCCGTGAATCTAATGTGGTAACCTGTAAAGGCTTTTAAAGGCTTTTAAAAAATGTATGTAGTTTGTCGCCACTGTGTGTTTGTGCGCAATTTTAAAGCATGTCGTGTTTGGTATCCATGTACTCGGCCTAAGATCATATTTTTTATTTCATCAAAAATTTGAGCAATATAGTGTGTTTAAGTGCATTAAAATAAAAAAAAGTGTATTTTTTCCACAAAAAATGCGTTTGAAAAATCGCTGCGCAAATACTGTGTGGAAAAAAAAAATGCAACACCCACCATTTTAATCTGTAGGGCCTTTGCTTTAACAATATATATAGTGTTTGGGGGTTCAACGTAATTTTCTTGCAAAAAAAAAATATGTTTTCATGTAAACAAAAAGTGTCAGAAAGGGCTTTATCTTCAAGTGGTTAGAAGAGTGGGTGACGTGTGACATAGGCTTCTAAATGTTGTGCATAAAATGCCAGGACAGTTCAAACCCCCCCAAATGACCCCATTTTGGAAAGTAGACACCCCAAGCTATTTGCTGAGAGCAATGTTGAGCCCATTAAATATTTTTTTTTTGGTCCCAAGAGATTGAATAATGAAAAAAAAAAAAAAAAATAATATTTTTTTTTTACAAAAAGTTGTCACTAAATGATATATTGCTCAAACATGCCATGGGCATATGTGGAGATACACCCCAAAATACATTCTGTTGCTTCTCCTGAGTACGGGGATACCACATGTGTGGGACTTTTTGGGAGCCTAGCCGCGTACGGGACCCCAAAATCCAAGCACCGCCTTCAGGCTTTCTAAGGGTGTAATTTTTTTATTTCACTCCTCACTGCCAATCACAGTTTCGGAGGCCATGGAATGCCCAGATGGCACAAACCACCCCCAAATGACCCCATTTTGGAAAGTAGACACCCCAAGCTATTTGCTGAGAGGTATGGTGAGTATTTTGCAGATCTCGCTTTTTGTCACAATGTTTTGAAAATTGAAAAAAGAAAAAAAAAATTTTTTTCTTTACTTTCTTCATTTTCAAAAACACATGAGAGCTGTAAAATACTCACCATGCCTCTCAACAAATAGCTTGGGGTGTCTACTTTCCAAAATGGGGTCATTTGGGGGGTTTTGTGCTACTTTGGCATTTTATGGCCTTCGAAACTGTGATAGGTAGTGAGGAGTGAAATCAAAGATTTGCACCCTTAGAAATCCTGAAGGCGGTGCTTGGGTTTCGGGGCCCCGTACGCGGCTAGGCTCCCAAAAAGTCCCACACATGTGGTATCCCCATACTCAGGAGAAGCAGCAAAATGTATTTTGGGGTGCAATTCCACATATAACCATGGCATGTGTGAGCAATATATCATTTAGTGACAACTTTTTGAATAAATTTTTTTTTATTTATTTTTTTTTGTCTTTATTCAATCACTTGGGACTAAAAAAAAAAAATATTCAACGGGCTCAACATGCCTCTCAGCAAATAGCTTGGGGTGTCTACTTTCCAAAATGGGGTCATTTGGGGGGGTTTTGTGCCATCTTGGCATTTTATGGTCTTCAAAACTGTGATAGGTAGTGATAGGTAGTGAGGAGTGAAATCAAAAATTTATGCCCTTAGAAATCCTGAAAGCGTTGCTTGGTTTTCGGGGTCCCGTATGCAGATAGGCTCCCAAAAAGTCCCACACATGTGGTATCCCCGTACTCAGGAGAAGCAGCAGAATGTATTTTGGGGTGTAATTCCACATATGCCCATGGCATGTGTGGGCAATATATCATTTAGTGACAACTTTGGGCAAAAAAAAAAAAGTTTGTAATATTCCCGCAACTGTGGCAAAATATAAAATATTCCATGTACTCAACATGCCTCTCAGCAAATAGCTTGGGGTGTCTACTTTCCAAAATGGGGTCATTTGGGGGGGTTTTGTGCCATCTTGGCATTTTATGGCCTTCAAAACTGTGATAGGTAGTGATAGGTAGTGAGGAGTGAAATCAAAAATTTATGCCCTTAGAAATCCTGAAGGCGGTGCTTGGTTTTCGGGGTCCCGTATGCGGATAGGCTCCCAAAAAGTCCCACACATGTGGTATCCCCGTACTCAGGAGAAGCAGCAGAATGTATTTTGGGGTGTAATTCCACATATGCCCATGGCATGTGTGGCAATATATCATTTAGTGACAACTTTGGGCAAAAAAAAAAAAAAAGTTTGTAATATTCCCGCAACTTGTGGCAAAATATAAAATATTCCATGTACTCAACATGCCTCTCAGCAAATAGCTTGGGGTGTCTACTTTCCAAAATGGGGTCATTTGGGGGGGTTTTGTGCTATTTTGGCATTTTATGGCCTTCAAAACTGTGATAGGTAGTGAGGAGTGAAATCAAAGATTTGCACCCTTAGAAACCCTGAAGGCGTTGATTGGGTTTCGTGGCCCCGTGCGCGGCTAGGCTCCCAAAAAGTCCCACACATGTGGTATCCCCATACTCGGGAGAAGCAGCAAAATGTATTTGGGGTGCATCTCCACATATAACCATGGCATGTGTGAGCAATATATCATTTAGTGACAACTTTTTGAAAAAAAAAAAAATCTTTTTTATTTTTGTCTTTATTCAATCACTTGGGACTAAAAAAAAAAATATTCAATGGGCTCAACATGCCTCTCAGCAAATAGCTTGGGGTGTCTACTTTCCAAAATGGGGTCATTTGGGGGGGGTTTTGTACTTCTCTGCCATTTTAGCACCTCAAGAAATGAAATAGGCAGTCATAAATTTAAAAGCGGTGTAAATTCCAGAAAATGTACTCTAGTTTGTAGACGCTATAACTTTTGCGCAAACCAATAAATATACGCTTATTGGCATTTTTTTTACTAAAGACATGTGGCTGAATTCATTTTGGCCCAAATGTTTGACTAAAATTGAGTTTATTAGATTTTTTTTATAACAAAAAGTAGAAAATCTCTTTTTTTTTCAAAATTTTCGCTCTTTTTCCGTTTATATCGCAAAAAATAAAAATCACAGAGGCAATCAAATACCATCAAAAGAAAGCTCTATTTGTGGGAAGAAAAGGACGCAAATTTCGTTTGGTTACAAAATTGCATGACCGCGCAATTACCAGTTAAAGTAGTGCAGTGCGAAATTGAAAAAAGACCTCTGGTCCTTTGGCTGCCAAATGGTCCGGGGCTGAAGTGGTTAAAATGTGCAAAGTATGAAAATATGGCAATTTTATAAAAACAGTCCTTCTTATATAAAGTCTCTATAATATTGCAGCAGCGCTTATGTCCTTATTCGCACCGAGGACTATACGGTAAATCACAGATGAAAGAAGATGAGTGAATATTTCAATCGCTACTGTAAAAGTTCTTTCCGTGCAAAATAATCAGTATCCACCGAGAATTCCACCAGGTATTCACCACGTGCGATATAAATTCCCCGCATGGGGATGCACTCACCAGACCCAAGTTAAAAATACGCCCATCAAATAGGTTTATCCAGCATCAGCGTTTCTCCACTCCTTATCTCCTTATGCAGCAGACATAGCAGGAACATACACCAATTCCCCTCATATAAAAAGAAAGTTGCATATAGTGTGATACTGTATAAAAGATTTTATTGGGTATAAAACTTCCCCCCCTTAGTACATAAATGCGTACCCTGCATCAATAAAAATCAAGCGTTGTATTAGTACTGTGCCTGTTAAGGTGCTTTAGCTCCGCCGGAACTGGTGTTATCACTCGGCTGTATAGAACAGCGCTCAGCTTCCTGCTGCCTAGTCCCTGGAGCGCACGTTTGAGGCGCAGAACGTCACTTCCGGACGTCGGTCACTGCCCTGACGTTCCGTCACATCCGGACTTCCTCAGAAGAAGTCCGGATGTGACGAAACGTCAGGGCAGTGACCGACGACCGGAAGTGACGTTCAGCGCCTCAAACGTGCGCTCCAGGGACTAGGCAGCAGGAAGCTGAGCGCTGTTCTATACAGCCGAGTGATAACACCAGTTCCGGCGGAGCTAAAGCACCTTAACAGGCACAGTACTAATACATCGCTTGATTTTTATTGATGCAGGGTACGCATTTATGTACTAAGGGGGGGAAGTTTTATACCCAATAAAATCTTTTATACAGTATCACACTATATGCAACTTTCTTTTTATATGAGGGGAATTGGTGTATGTTCCTGCTATGTCTGCTGCATAAGGAGATAAGGAGTGGAGAAACGCTGATGCTGGATAAACCTATTTGATGGGCGTATTTTTAACTTGATTTACCGTATAGTCCTCGGTGCGAATAAGGACATAAGCGCTGCTGCAATATTATAGAGACTTTATATAAGAAGAACTGTTTTTATAAAATTGCCATATTTTAATAATTCTGTTTGGTTGCTATAGACCAGTGGACACAAAAAACCCACAGGACTGGATGTGGCCTTTTGGTTGCCTCTATCCAGCCTTTGGGGAACTATTCTATACACGACTGACACCAATGATGAGGCATCATCCCTCCCATGGACACCAGTGATGGAGTGCTATTCCTCCCACTGATCAACAATAGGGCACTATTAGTCCCAGTGAAACCAACAATAGAGCACCATTCCCCGAACTGAGATCAACAATTTGACACTTTACTCCCTCTAAAATCAATGATGGGAAATTGATTACTTCCACTGATGCTGGGACATTTTCTACTCCCACTGGCCACAGCCTGGCTACAGTAAAAAGTCTGAAGGACAGTAAACTGGTTCTTTGTTTAGAATGTTAGGAGACCCCTACTATAGACAACAAAAAAAATATTTCTGGTAACATACTATTCATGCATAAGCTCCTCTGCTGAGGAAATGTATACAGTGCTATTGGCAAAAAATTGGTACAAAAATTATGTTGTATAAGTCTCTCTTAGCTTCTGCTCCCATAGAACTTTGTTCTTGCAAAATGTAAAAAGGAGATGCATTGCTCAATTGATTACATAACCACTGAAATGATTCTACTGTACTATCCCAGAGCCAACTTGCTTGAGGTGATTGCAGCCTTATTAGTGCCCTTGCAAAAATAAAACAATAAAAATAAAAAATAAACTGTAGTACCAGTGAAAGACTGAGCAACAACCTCATAAACGAACTGTATGGTAAAGGGATTGCAATCAGGAAATTAAAGTATACAGTTTTGAAACCCCAAGAGCACCCAACAGCAGAGTCACTGTAGGCCTGTTCCACCAGCTTCTTTCTCCCAACAATGGAGTTTCTGCCTTAATTGTTTACATATTTCAGGAGAACTTTCTGCAAAAGAAAAGTAAAATGCCCAGTGTTGCAGCCTAGCATCAACGCTACAATAATAGCTCAGCCTTCTGACATACAGGTGCTTACACAGTGAGATAATTTCTGAGTCCAGCCAGCAAATGCCTCTGATGGGTAACAGAGTGGCTTAGTGGCTACTTTGCATCACTAGGGTCCTCAGTTTGAACACCAACCAGGACATACTAGCATGTTCTCCTTGGCTTATGTGGGTTTCGTCTTGGTAACCCTGTTTCTTCCCACACTCTAAAGACCAGCTGGTTGTCTAAATTTGCCCTAGTAAGTGAGATAGGGACCATAGGGACTGATTTTAACGTACTGTATGTAAAAAGTTGCATAAATTGTCAGCATGTAAATACCTGTAATAAATAAATGAGAGTGTATTGGCTGCTGTTAAAGGGACACTGCATAAATAAACAGTTTTCAAGCAATAATGTAAAGGCACAGCCCACACATAAAGAATGCTTCCTTCTACAATGATCCAGGTATAACTTGCAGTGTTGCTCCAAGCTGAGACAAAGATCTCCCTGCCGGTTGCAGTGAAGCGCGCAGTCGTCTATGCACTATTCAGGGGTGTAGAAGCTCCGGTGAGCGGGGCGAAACATGTTAACCACTTCCCGACCGGTGCACACAGATATACGTCGGCAGAATGGCACGTACAGGCAGGAGGGCGTATATATAAGTCCCTCCTTAATGCCTGTCCGTGCCATCGGGAGCGCGCCGGTCGAGACCCCCGTGAGTCCGGTCGCGGGCCCCGCGGACTCGATTGCCGTGGGGACATCCGCGATCATCTCACGGGAAGTCTGAACGGGGAGATGCTGTTTATTTCGTTCTAGTATCTAGTTCTGCCTAGCAACTAGTGACGCCAATCTCTGCTCCTTGTGATTGGAGCAGAGATCAGCATTCACTAGCTGACAGCCACGCCCCCCACAGTAAGAAACACACCCCTAGGCATACTTAACCCCTACACTGCCCCCTTGTGGTTAACCCCTTCACTGGCAGTGTCATTTATACAGGAATCAATGCATTTAAATAGCATTGATTGCTGTATAAATGACAATGGTCCCAAAAATGTGTCAAAAATGTCCGATGTGTCCGCCATAATGTCGCAGTCAAAAAAAAAAAAATCGATGATCGCCGCCATTACTAATAAAAAAAAATATTAATAAAAATGCTTTAAAACTATCCCCTATCTTGTAAACGCTATAACTTCTGCGCAAACCAATCAAAAATCGCTTATTGCGATTTTTTTACCAAAAATATGTAGAAGAATACGTATCGGCCTAAACTGAGGAAAAAAAATGTTTTTTTTATATATTTTTGGGGGATATTTATTATAGCAAAAAATAATGCGTTTTTTTTCAAAATTGTCGCACTTTTTTGTTTATAGCGCAAAAAATAAAAACCGCAGGGGCGATCAAATACCACCAAAAGAAAGCTCTATTTGTGGGAAAAAAAGGACGTCAATTTTGTTTGGGAGCCACGTCACACGACCGCGCAATTGTCAGTTAAAGCGACGCAGGGCCGAATCGCAAAAAGGGGCCTGGTCCTTTGGCTGCAAATTGGTCCGGTCTGAAAGTGGTTAAAGGGCATGGCTAGAGCAGCATTGTTGATCGAAGAATTATGCGATTGCCTTTGGGGATAAGGAAATAAAAAAATTTCCTTCGTAGAAAAAATATCTTTTGCTGGAAAAATTGTGGGTTTAGCATTTTAAGGATATTGTTTGAGTTTTTTAAAACAAAAAATTTCACGTAAATTTAATTTTTTTGCTGAAATGTGATAGATGTGTTTTTTTCTTAGTTAGTTCGTTTTAGTTGATTTCGAACATGTAAAAACAAAAAACAAAAAAAACATAAAATATAAAAGTAGTAAGCATTCAGTAGTAGGCAATCACAAACAACTAGTTACAGAGAAGACAAAAAAAAACCTATAAAAATACTTTAGTTCACATATCTGAAAAGGAGTGAATCATATATTCTCAACCTATATAACTATAGATGTAACTATATTACATAAGTAAAGTGTATTTAAAGTATTTTAAATATATTTTTGTAAATCATAATTTTCTAAGGCAGTTAAACTTTTGGAGAGGGCAGGACAGCCATTTTCATAATTATAAATAATAGGGATTAAATCATATTTTTACACTTGACATGGAAAGGGTGCTCATTCTTGTTTTGACTTATGTCATTTTATCTCATCAAACAGTTACACATTCTTACCTTTCTCTGTTTCCATTTTTTTAAAATAAGCTCTCAACGACATTTGATAGACAACCAGTTCTGAATTAAAAGAAAAAATCACCTTAATTAATTTCCAGCTCATCTTGCTTTGCCTATTTAAAACAGTTTATTTTATAATTTTTTTTAACAGATAAAACGGCATCATAACAGATAAAAAATAAAAAAAATAAAAAAAACACATACTCATATTAGAAAAAGTATGATTAAAAATGCACAGAGATAACACAACAGCCAATGTAATTCTTTTCTGGAAAAAAATGTAGTTATTTTAAGACCGTCATGGTGCACTCGTGGACACCGGTGCATCACATTTGATACCACTAATATATTTACTGACATTCCCGTAGGGAAAATCCCAGCTGTGCAATCCAGCAGGTGGAATAGAATTATTCCTTGTCTTTCTGCAATTGCCATATCATGAAAGTTTCACTCCCGTTAGTTAAGTCTTGTCCTGAGGATACCGCCACAGGCAATGTACTCCAGATGGTCTACTCAAAGGACTCCTTGTGAACTTGTCCTTTGTAAAATGTGTTGCTACATGGTGTTAATTAAAAGATAAATAACATCCATCTTTGTGCTTTGTTGATTATAAAACAGTGTTTACAATCTAAATGTGAGAATAGCAAATAACAAAAAGTCTGTTTATTATTCTGAAAACACTTCCCCACACTGCAAAATTATTATTAAAAATGAGATGGCACAAAAACAATAGCTTAGATGTTATGGGCACTTCCCTTGCTTACTTATAGTTAACATTTTGGTCTTAGGGGGTAATGGGAAAAATGTTTATTGAACTTTGCAGAGGTAAGTACTCACAGTAGAGCATGGAGAAATTATTTTGCTTCAGGCACATGATCCATCACTCTGATCACCTATGTGTGCTGTTGGCATTTATTTCCACCAGGTTTGGTTATATCTTGTGATGTTAGTTCTGCCATGTGACAGGTAAACACAGCATAATTCAAACACATGACAGCACAAAGAACACCCCCTGGTTGTGCAGGATTATTTGAAAGTGCCCCAAAGACATTACATTATCACCTTATCCAGTTGTTTGCAAAACTGTGATCTAAAGTCTACAGGTAACTTTGTGACAGAAGATATGTCGAGTGTTATATCAGAGTATATACTGTATATGTATATATTTACTATGTATGAATGTCTTTATAATTATTACCTGTTTATCTCTGTTTCTCTGACAAATGCTCTCTTTCAATAAGCCTTGCCGCTAGATCAGTGGTTCTCAGCTCCTGTCCTTAGGACCCACTAACAGGCCAAATTTTAAATATTACCTTGGGGAGATGCAGACTAGAACACTACTGCAATCACAGACATCCAAACCTGCAAAAACTAATTTCAGGGAGATTTCAAACTCATTTCAGCTTTGCGCCACCCTCTCCCCAATAAAATGCAGACTTACCACTGCCAATTAAATGCAGCCTGATCAGTGCCAATTAAATGCAGCTATACCAGTTCCCATGAAATGCAGCCTTACCAGTGCCATGAAATGCAGCCTGATCACACATCTGCTAGTCCTGAGGGCTGGCTGATGGAGCCTGGGGTCTGGCTGCTAGGGCCGAGGGTCTGGCTGCTAGGGCCGAGGGTCTGGCTGCTGGAGCTGGGCTGCTGGTCCTGGAGTCTGACTGCTGGAGCTGGGCTGTTGGTCCTGGGGTCTGGCTGCTGGGGCCAAGGGTCTGGTTGCTGGGGCAAAGGGTATGGCTGCTGGGGCCAGGGGTCTGGTTGCTGGTCCTGGGGTCTGGTTGCTGGTCCTGGGGTCTGGCTGCTGGTCCTGGGTTCTGGCTGCTGGTGCTGGGGTCTGAAGCTGGTGTTGGGGTCTGGCTGCTGGTGCTGGGGTCTGGCTGCTGGTCATGGGGTCTGGTTGCTGGTGCTGGGGTCTGGCTGCTGGTGCTGGGGTCTGGTTGCTGGTGCTGGGGTCTGGCTGCTGGACCTGGGGTCTGGCTGCTGGTGCTGGTGAGCCACCCCAGTCAGAGAATTCCCCAGCAGGAGGGGGTGGGCAGAGGCAGAGAGAAGACTGTGTGCCACCCATTATCTGCAGGCTGTAGCAAAAAAAGAAAAACGTTCTCTAGTCAAGCGGACTCTTTCTCCACTTTTGGGTGCCGCTGCGCAGTGATCTCCTATGCAACAAGTACAGGACAGTCCCGGCCTGCCCAGGTAATTGATATAGAAGAGACCAGAACTGTCATGTACTTGTCGCATAGTAGATCACTGCGCAGTGTCACCCGAAAGTGGAGAAAGAGTCCGCTTGACTCGGGAAAGTCTTCCTTCTAATTGCTACAGTCTGCAGATCACGGGTGGCATCTTCTCTCTGCCTCCGCCCCCCCCCCTTTCCCTGCTGTATTGGCCGGACCGACCTGACCTAAAAAAAGAAAGTACCCATGCAGCAACCAAAGCAGGCTAGGGACAGCAGTATGGGCTGTCCCCCCTCTGCCTCAGCTCCCAGCACCTTACATCCGCTTGTCACTCAGCCACAGACAGAGCGGCCTTACTCTATTGGGGCACTAGGGCTGCTCTGTCTATCTGTGGCTGAGTGACAGACCCAGCCAGGAGATCCCCCTGCACTCGCGGATGCCCGGGAGCCCGCAGCAAAATGCGGGAGACTCCTGCATCTCGCGTGAGACTTGGGATGTCTGCAATCACTAAGCAGCAAATTATATCACCTGTGATCTATTTCAGTTATCTTGCAAACCTGGCCTGTTAGTGGGTCCTGAGGACAGGTAGTTGAGAACCACTGCACTAGTTTATAAACACAGGATACAGAGATAGCAGTGGGAGGAGGGAGCAAGGGCAGGGCTGAGTCACATTGTGTTTGTCGATGGATGCACACAGCCCAGCTCAGGAGTGCAGCTGCACTCCAGGGAGGTCCTAGGAAAACAGTCTGTGGAATGGACTGTGTGGGGTAAATGAACTAAGCAGAGTCCAGGATCCACAGGAGACAAGGAAATCCAGTTAAAACCATGCCTTAATGAAAAGGGCAATTAAAATTCTTACATGGCGCTGTGCACATAGCTGCTAGTTAAAAGGGCCAAATCAGTGATGGAAAGGATGTGTGGGAGGGGCTGTGAGGGCTGTAGTAGGCTGTGGCAGGAGACTGCTGGCCACAGCACAGAGACTGGAGGATCTCGTGCCACAGGAGTAACATCACTAGAACAGCTGCACACCATTGGCTAACAGGGCATGTTGGAGCGCACCAGAAGGACGGTTAGAAAGCCAGTAGCAAGGATAACATGTTTTGGGCCATTCTCCTTTGTCAAAGTTGTGGTGACGTTACTCCCAGGGACATGAGATCCCTCTGATGAGGTACACTGACTAGTGACAGTACGAAAAACAAATATATATATATTTTTTTTTCAATTTGTTATTTATTACATTTTAAAAAAAGATTTTATGATTTTTCGTTTAATGCCCAGTACACACGATCATATTTTCCGACAACAAATGTTGGATGTGAGCTTGTTGGCTGAAAGTCCGACCGCGTGTATGCTCCATCGAACAATTGTTGTCGGACTTTCCGCCAACAAATGTTGGCTAGCAGGTTCTCAAATTTTCCGCTAACAAAACTTTGTTGTCAGAATTTCCGATCGTGTGTACACAAGTCTGACGCACAAAAGTTCATGCATACTCGGAATCAAGCAGAAGGAGCCGCACTGGCTATTAAACTTCCTTTTTCTGGGCCTGTCCTACGTCTTGTACGTCACCAGGTTCCCACGTTTGTAATTGTTGGCCAGCATTTGTGTGACCGTGTGTATGCAAGACAAGTTTGAGCCAATATCCTTCGAACAAAAATCCACGGTTTTGTTGTCGGAAAGTTGATCTGGTGTATGGGGCATAACACACTGTGACCAGAGCAATATAATGTTACCATAGTAACTTTGTACCACTCTGGGGCAGTGATTGCTATAAGCAAGCATTTTACTGAGTGAAACTGATTCATTATGTTTGTTTGTTGTAATTAGCTGTGATTGGGAAAAGCTAATCACATAGTACAGATGGGCTGTGATTGTCCCTGTCTGTACCATGTTATCACATTGACCAATCACGGCTAGCAACACAATTGTACACAAAAGAGGGCATGAAAAAAAGCCATGCATTGTTTGCAACTGTCATGTGACCTGCTGTGATTGGTCACAGCGGTCACATGGTACCGGCAGTGAGCCGATACACTGAACAGTCATCAGCTGTGTCTGGTGGACACAGCTTGTGACAGATATGGATGGGCGAATGGTTCGGCCCGAGCATAAGTAAGGGCCGAATTTTCGCTGTTTGGTCGTTCGGAAAACAGCCGAACAAATGGGTCGTTTGACTGTTTGTTTGCCCCCCGAACCGACCACAATGCATTGCAGCGCGGAACAGTGCATTGCAAGCCCTCATTGGCTGATGCAGTGAAAGCTTCAACCAATCAGGGCACAGAGCACTGTCAGAGTCATGATTGGACACTGTCACCATGTCCCACAGTATAAAAGTATTCTTTAAATGGCAGCCATTTTCAGTGTGATTTCGGCGTGGAGATAGATAGAACAGGTTTTTTTCCAGTGCTATTAGTTAGTTAGTGTGCTATACTGTGCTATTTTGCTTCAATTGTCAGTGTAGAATATTAGTTTAGTGTCAGTCTAGGGATAGTGCGAGTGTAGTGAGGAAGACCATCATTCAGCTTTGCATAGTGTGCAGCTAGAGTAGGGACAGCTCATATAGTTTCAGTGTAGTGTAGTGAGACCGTGTCAGTAATCTTGACATTAGTGTATAGCTAGAGTAGGGACAGTTCAGATAGCGTCAGTGTAGTGACATTTGAACACCGTCAATTTGATGGCCTTACTGCCAGTTTAACACCATTTACTTCTCTGTGCGTTACTGCCAGTTTAACGCCAAATAATTTTGCGTGCGTTACTGCCGGTTTAACGCTATATCGTTTTGCGCGCATTACTGCCAGTTTAACGCCAAATTGTTCTGTGTGCGTTACTGCCAGTTTAATGCCATATAGTTCTGCGTGCGTTACTGCAAGTTTAACGCCATATAGTTTTGCGTGCGTTACCACCAGTTTAGCCCCATATAGTTATTTGCGTCAATGTACATTTGGCGCATTATATTGCAGTATATTATAGTGTATCTGTGGAGTGCGTCTGTGTAGTGTGAGTACTCAAATTAAAGTGCACCAAACACCTATTTACATTGATTAAAGTGCATCTACGTTCATATTTCAACTTCTTCTTTACATTTGCTTATAAGCACCGCTCCTCCCTCACAATAATATCTGGGAGGACAACACGGACATCAGCTGTCACAGGCAATGTATCCACAGGCAAAGGTGGACGTGGTGGTCAGTCCTCAGGCAGGGCATCATTTCCTCTGTTTAGTGAGTTTGCCCATGCTATCCAGCCATTGCATGCAGAGGAGGTGGTGGACTGGCTTACTAAACCTTCCTCATTCTCTGTCACACAAGCAGAGACAAGTGTGCAGTCCCCTGCAGTTGCCAGAGTGGATAAACCTGCCTCCTTGTCCACATCTATTCCTGCCATAGTCCCAACATCAGCCATTGAGAAGTCAGGTGAGTTATTTGACCACAGCATCAGCCACTTGCTCCTTGAGGATGCCCAGCCATTACTGAATTCAGATGCTGGTTCTTAGGTTGAGGATCACAGGAACATGAGCCTAGAGAGAGGGAGGAACATGACGATGGAGGAGATGAAGATGACGATGATGAGGTCACTGATGCAACTTGGATGCCAGATAGAGCAGAGGAGGAAACTGAAGGTGAGGCGGCACAACCCCAAGGAGGCCGACATCAAGAAAGAGTAGAGAGTAGCCATCCTATTCCATCACATTCTGCAGCTGTTATCTCCCAGCCCACTCCCCAATGCTCAGCTGTCTGGGCCTTTTTCAGCACATCTGCAGCAGATCGCACTGTTGCTATCTGCAAACTGTGTCTCAGGCAGATCAAACGTGGCAAAAACACCAACCATTTGGGTGCCACATGCTTAACAAGGCATTTAACGTCCAACCACTCAGCCCGTTGGAAAGATCACCTAAAAGTCACACAAAAGGGGCACAAATCTGTCCCTCCTCCTCCTTACCTACTTCAGTCTGCCCCTGCGATACCAAATCATTACCTTTCAGTAGCCTCCACTGACAGGGATGATGGTATAACACAGGGTGTCCCAGGTCCTAGAAGCACATCTGCCAGCAGCACACCACCTGCTGTAGACTCTAGCCGGCTATTTTCTCTGCCCCATCTGCTGCAGCGGAAAAAAAATACAGTCCCTGCCACCCACGTGCCCAGCGTCTGAATGCAAGCTTGTCAAAGCTATTGGCTCTCCAACTTCTGCCTTTCAGCCTGGTGGATTCCCCTTCTGTGAATTCGCACAATGTGCTGTACCACAATGACAAGTTCCCAGTCGCTACTACTTTTCACGTTAGGCCGTTCCATCTCTCTACCATCACGTGGAAGGGAATGTTCTGGCATCGTTGGGCAAGGCAGTCAGCCATAAAATCCACCTTACTGCTGACACGTGATCCAGCAAGCATGGGCAGAGATGATATATTTTGTTCACAGCACACTGGGTAACGCTGCTTGCAACTCGAAAGGATGCATGACAGGACTTGGTGCTGCAGCTTGTTGTGCCTCCACATCTACAGCTGGTGGTGATGATGCCAGATCTGTGAGTTCTAACCCCTCCTCCTCCTCCACCACCTCCATGCCCTACTCTGCAGAATTGTCCTAAAAACATCAGGTACCCCTCTAAGGGTTCAAAGGGCTATTCCCAGAGTCAGGCTTAGGGATGAGCCGAACACCCCCCTGTTTGGTTTGCACCAGAACCTGCGAACAGACCTAAAGCGCGTGTGAACTTTAGAACCCTATTAAAGTCTATGGGACTCAAACGTTCAAAATCAAAAGTGCTAATTTTAAAGGCTAATATGCAAGTTATTGTCATAAAAAGTGTTTGGGGACCTGGGTCCTGCCCCAGGGGACATGTATCAATGCAAAAAAAAGTTTTAAAAACTGAAGTTTTTTCAGGAGCAGTGATTTTAATAATGCTTAAAGTGAAACAATAAAAGTGTAATATTCCTTTAAATTTCGTACCTGAGGGGGGTGTATAGTATGTCTGTAAAGGGGTGCATGTTTCCCGTGCTTAGAACTGTACCTGAACAAAGTGTCATTTTTGCAGGAAAAGCTATTTAAAATCACTCGCAGCTATAATGAATTGCCGGCTCCCGTAATACAGAGAACAGTCATTGAAAGTCATTGATAAAAAAAAGCGTGGGGGTCCCCCCAAATTCAATTATCAGGACCTTCAGGTCTGGTATGCATATTAAGGGGAACCCCGGGTCAAATAAAAAAAAATGATGTGGGGTTCCCCCTAAATATCCATACCAGACTGATTTTAAGGGAAACTCCACGCCAAATTTAAAAAAAAAAATGGTGTGGGGGTCCCCCTCAAAATCCATACCAGACCCTTATCCGAGCACGCAACCTGGCAGGCCGCAGGAAAAGAGAGGGGACGAGAGAGCGCCCCCCCCTCCTGAACCGCACCAGGCCACATGCCCTCAACATTGGGAGGATGCTTTGGGGGTCTGTGACCCCTCAAAGCACCATGTCCCCATGTTGATGAGAAGGGTCTCTTCCCCACAACCCTTGCCGGTGGTTGTGGGGGTCTGCGGGCGGGGGGCTTATCAGAATCTGGAAGCCTCCTTTAACAAGGGGACCCCCAGATCCCGCCCCCCCCCCCTGTTTGAAATGGTAAGGGGGCACAAAAGTACCCCTACCATTTCACAAAGAAAGTGTAAAAAATAGTTAAAAAACACACAGACACCGTTGGGAAAAGTCACAGACCCCCAAAGCATCCTCCCAATGTTGAGGGCATGTGGCCTGGTATGGTTCAGGAAGGAGGGCGCTCTCTCATCCCCCTCTTTTTCTGCAGCCTGCCAGGTTGCGTGCTCGGATAAGGGTCTGGTATGGATTTTGAGGGGGACCCCCAAGCCATTTTTTTTTAAATTTGGCGTGGCGTTCCGCTTAAAATCCATGCCAGACCTGAAGGGCCTGGATATTTAGGGGGAACCCCACGTAATTTTTTTTTTATTTGACCCGGGGTTCCCCTTAATATCCATACCAGACCTGGAGGGCCTGATAATTGAATTTGGGGGGACCCCCACGCTTTTTTTTTTTTTTTTAATCAATGACTTTAATTACTGTTCTCTGTATTACAGGAGCCGGCAATTCATTATAGCTGGAGTTTTTTTTTTCTGCAAAAATGACACTTTGTGCAGGGACAGTTCTAAACACGGGAAACATACGCCCTTTTAAAGGAATATTACACTTTTATTGTTTCACTTTAAGCATTATTAAAATCACTGCTCCTGAAAAAACGTCCGTTTAAAAAAATAAAATTTGCATTGATACATGTCCCCTGGGGCAGGACCAAGGTCCTCAAACACTTTTTATGACAATAACTTTCATATAGGCTTTTAAAATTAGCACTTGAGATTTCTCCCATAGACTTTTACAGGGTGCTTGCGGCTTTTCGAATTTGCCGCGAACACCCCAAATTGTTTGGTGAACAGGCGAACAGGCAATGTTCGAGTCGAACATGAGTTCGACTCGAACTCGAAGCTCATCCCTAGTCAGGCTAAAAGGTGCCATTCAGTGCTTGAGCTGGTGTGTTTAGGGGACAGGAACCACACCGGAGCAGAGATTCTTGCAGCTCTACAGGGACAGGCCCAGAGGTGGTTCACACCATGCCAGCTGGAGCCAGAAATGGTGGTGTCCGATAATGGCTCAAACCTCCTGTCTGCCCTTAGACAGGGAAAGTTGACACATGTGCCATGCCTGGTACATGTCCTCAATTTGTCGGTGCAGCGTCTCCTAAGTTCATACCCAGGGGTGCAAGATGTAATAAAGCAGGCCAGAAGAGTCTGTAGCCATTTCAGGCGGTCATACACAACCAGTGTTCGGTTGGCTGAAATTCAGCGGGAATTCCACCTGGCCGTAAACCGCCTGATTTGTGACATGCCCACCAGGTGGAACTCAACTTCAGGAATGCTGCAGCGGCTATACATGCAGCAGAGGGCCGTCAACGAGTAACTGTGCCAGTACGGCATGACGACAGGCTCAGGACGCCTTAGCTTTTTTCCCCACTTCAATGGCTGATCATTAAGGATGCATGCACTGTATTGTCACCATTTGAGGAGGCCACAAGGATGATAAGCATTAACAGTGCATGCATCAGTGACACAATCCCTGTTGTGTTCCTGCTGGAGTAGACTCTGCGTGGCATTATGGACAGGGCACTGGAGGCAGAGGAGCAGGAGGAAGACGAGGACTTTTCTTTCCTCTCTTTCTTTCCTCTCTCCAGACACCATCATTACTATGTCACAGAACACACAGGAGGAGAGAGGGGAGGAGGATAAGGAGGAGGATTCTGGCACTTTCATAGGCTTTGAAGAAGAGGAAGAAATGCATCAATCTGTAAGCAATGGCTTTCCAACCCCAGGACCCTTTGGAGTAGTACGTGGCTGGAAGGAGGAAGTTTCAGATGCTGTGATCCTGAGTGACCCTGAGGAGTCTGCTTCTCAAGCCTCTGCAAATTTGAGGCGCATGGGCAACCTCATGCTTCAAATCCTGCGAAAGGACCCAAGAATACGTGGCATAAAGGAGAAGGTTGATTACTGGTTGGCAACCCTCCTTGACCACTTTTATAAGGGGAAGGTCTCAGAACTCATCTCGTCCCCACAGAGAGTGCAGAAGTTAAAATCTCTTCTGGACATGTTAAAGAGGATTTTATTGAATGTTTTTCCTGACTCCAGTAGGTTACAGTGTCATGGAAAATGTGAGCTACAAAGGCACAGGACATTTTGTCAAAATTATTGGCAAGATGAATGCAGTATGTTATCAAAAAATACCGGAGGAATATTTGCATTCATCAGCCAGAAAGCTGAGCATGGGACGTACTTGGACATTCCAACATGACAATGATCCTAAACACAAGGCCAAGTCAACCTGACATTGGCTACAGCAGAATAAAGTGAAGATTCTGGAGTGGCCGTCTCAGTCTCCTTACCTCAATATCATTTGGCCACTCTGGGGAGATCTCAAATGTGCAGTTCATGCAAGACCACCCAATAATTTACAGGAACTGGTGGCTTTTTGCCAAAAGGAATGGGCAGCTTTGCCATCTGAGAAAATAAAGAGCCTCATCCAAAAATACCACAAAAGACTTCAAGCTGTCATTGATGTTAAAGAGGGAAATACACGGTATTAAGAACTGGGGTATGTAAACTTAGGGTCATTTGGGTAGTTTCTGTTGCCATTATGATTTAGTAAACACAGTTGATTGATAATAAATGGCTTCAGCCAAACACTAACCATGAGTGAAAGAAAAGTTTTTGTGTTATCATACATATTCTCTGAAAAATGGCCAAGAAATCAAATTCTGCCAGGGTATGTAAACTTATGAGCACAAATGTATATATGACATGACTATGTTCTATGCTTTATTTTTAATATAGTTAGTGCAATTGTCTTTATGAGTCCTAATGAAGCTTAAAAGAGAAACACGTTGACCCATGAAAAATGTATATATATGCTCAAGATTTGGCAATTTAGCCCTGTAGTGCATGATATTGTATCTTTAATGATAACCAATTGCCTATACGCATAGCAAACATTATGCTGGTTTGTTTTTATTGCATTATCTTGGATATGTTTTTAATATGATATTTAATGAAATTTATATTATTATTTTTATATAATTTTTGGTGCTTCTTGTTATGCCAGTAAAGTCCGACCATTTTTTTAGATGTGTTTTCTATATTATCCGGATGTGGCAATGAGTGCTTCTATAATACCAGTAAAATTACTTTATAAAGCTGGTGGAGGAATTACTTAATTGCACCACCTGCTGCAATATTTTATTTTCCAGCATAACAAGTTATCACAAATATTATTAAAAGGTTTTGTTCTGCACACAATAGAGAAAATATATAAAAAGCCATCATCTGTTTGTTCAAGTGGGTTGATATAGGTGAATAATAACAACATCAGTGAATCCATCATTATATATCAATTGGACATTTTTATCTAGGAATTTGTAGCACACTCAGAACACTGTACAAAATAACATTTTGAATTTGCTCAAAAAATTCTATAAGGTTTTCTTTGAAAATAAAATTGTGGATGAAAGATCCCTATTCAATTGGTACTTTCTGTAGTAAAACTAAATCAATATGTCTTTTTTTCTTTTAACAGTTTTTTAAGCATGAAAAAGAGACTGTTCATTTTATTGGTCATTTATTGCCTTAGCACACCAGAGTGCTTAGATATTGAGCCATTTCCGAACATCATCTCTGATGCTCCATTACTAACCAAGTATGCCGGAGCTTCCCCTATATTGGAGCACACAGGGTCATTTATCTTTTTGCCTTTTATTAAAAGGCAAAGCTTGATAGCTTGATGATAGCATGACAGCATTTTAAGCTTTAGTGGAAAAAACTTCCTGACATACTAGTATTAAGGAAACTGTGTATTTTGAAAAAATTACTGTGTTAATGAATTTAGCAATACATATATTCACAGTGTCTGTTTTATTTTACATATGTTCAGTTTCAATATAATTTTTATTTTTTACAAATAATAAAATAAAGGAATGTTCCAAAAATGCAGAATTTGGCACAAACAGGGCCATATTTATTGTTACATAGTTAGTCTAGTTGAAAGGAGACAGTTCAACCAATAAAAGAGGAAAAAAACATACAATCCCATATTCACAATCCTATACACAGTTGGTTGAGGGGAAGGCAAAAAAACACAGCAAAGCATGATCCAATTTGCTCCAGCAGGGGAAAAAATTACTTCCTGATCCCCCGAGAGGCAATCAGATATTCCCTGGATCAACTTTACCTATAAATGTTAGTATCCAGTTATATTATGTACATTTAGGAAAGAATCCAGACCTTTTTTTAAAGCAATCTATTGTAATGTCCCTACTTAGGCCACCACCCACTTTGTTGGTGTTTTGCCCTCCAAATACCTTAGCGAGATTAGGGACATGCAATAAACGACATTAGTCCACAATATCTTCTCACTGACATTTTCTGGAAAAACAGAAAATATAGTGGTATAGACAATGTAACCAAAATGCCAGGAAACGAAGAAAAAAACAAATGCTATAATACACAACATATCCAGTGGCTGCATCTCTCAACTCCCAACTCTTACTGTATAGCAGGAGCGGCTGGTCCATTAAGAGCGCAGGGGAGCCACCCCCCTAGTTTGCATGTCGGGGTTGCATGCAGAGGGCCGGACTCATAGGTTTCTATGAGTTTTTTTTTTTTCAAGACACATGATTAGAGCCTGGGGCTCTAATTGGCTTGAAAAAGGTTGGACCAAACCCACCCACTTGTGACACTAGTGAATCAATATTCACTGTTGTCTTCTGGCTTCTATTCCTTGCCAATTAGGACAGGAGGTGGATCGGGTTGGCCAGGAGCAGAAGCCAAGGAAGCTGTGAAGGGGCTGAGTGGGGGGAGGACCATAGAGGGGTGAGTGCGGGAGGACCGTGGAGGGGTGAGTGGGGGGGGGATTGTGGAGGGGTGAGTGCAGGGGACCGTGGAGGGGTGAGTGCAGCGGACCGTGGAGGGGTGAGTGCGGGTGACCGTGGAGGCGTGAGCGCGGGGGACTGTGGAGGGGTGAGTGCAGGGGACCGTGGAGGGGTGAGTGCGGGAGGACCGTGGAAGGGTGAATGCAGGGAACCGTGGAGGGGTTAGTGCGGGGGACCGTGGAGGGGCTGAGTGCAGGTACCCTGAAGGGGCTGAGTGCAGGGACCGTAGAGAGGCTCAGTGCGGACCTGGGGGGGGTTTGTTTGCCGCCCCCAAAAAATTTTTTTATCACCAGCCGCCACTGCTGTACAGTCCTGGTTTGAAGACCCATATGGCCTAACCGCGAACCTAGGCCTAGCCACACAAACTCTGACATTGTAAAATACCCACACAGGCACATATATGCCCAAAATACTGCATCTTTGTGCAATAAAATCGGATAATACTATGAGCAAGTTAAAAAAAAAATTATAAAAAATAGCAAGGCTAATTGTCCAATCTGATTAATTTTGGTTGCAGAAAAAAGGCGTTGAATAAATAAAAGTGTTGCAAGACGAATCATTCTTCTAGGTATAGCAAGACCATCTGAGAATGAACAATTTATCATGTAATACAACAGATAATAATACTACTAATAATAGCAGTTTTCACAGTGAAAGAGCAGTGAAAGAAAAACATGGGGTAACAGGTAACCAAAACTTATTTTCTACCCAACATGCTTTTCTGAAAAGTTAAACATTTTTCTCCAGTCCAAAAGACTTCAGCTTTGAACACTTATGAATGGCATTGCCAAAAATAGCACTGCCGCTTTTTAAAATGTTTCCTTTCCAGCAGATTTAGTGAAATAAAACTGAATAAAATTTGTTTGCCCCTTTAAAAGCTTTCTGCGTCTGTTCAAATAACAGGCTAGATTCTTCCCAGCTTTTCTACTCTCTCCCTCCCCCTTGAGCTACACCACTATTAATTGAGGAGTTTCTTTGTTTCTTTCCTAATGAAGCTAACAGAACACATCTGTCAGGTGCTTGTATTCTTCACCCGTCTATGTAATAGCCCAGCTGGAGACTATAATGCTACACAATACCCTTGGCCGTTATAACAACTATTTATTCCTGGGCTTTTCCTCAGATAGGGATTTAGGAGAAAAAAACATGAAAGGAAAAAAAAAAAAAACAGTCTTACATTTAGGCCTAATTGCTATGTACACAGTGATAGGCACCTGTTCTAGCTGTGACACTGGCTTATGAATCATACACCTGAGACCTCACTGTGAAGAAGCCATTTTTGGCAAATGAATATTGCAGTTTTAAATACACAATTTTTTTTTATAAGCTGGGTAATGATGGCTTCGTTTTCAATGAATGACAAAAATTGCCATCCAGCTCGGTTATGTAACTTAATGTAGGGATAATGCTTGAGCGCAAAACGTGCCCCTTTAATAACACCGTGATGCTCAGATATTACTTCAGATGATGATTATAAAGCTATCAGCAAACAAGGCACAATAATATATGAGATAAATCTAATTAATTTCGTAAAGATATTGCTTATGAATAATATATCTAAATCATTAATAGAAGATTTGATATCTAACAGACTGGATGTGCACAACACAATTTAGCTTGGAGACGAAGCAAAGTTTGTTGCAATGCTGTGTTGTATTAATATGGTCCTAGAGTGGGTGTAATGATACACTCTAATGTAACAAGTTTAAAGAAAAATGAATGACTAAGTAGCTCATCAGAGGAGCAATCTTGTGTTTCACAGTATTTATCTATTGAACTAGACCTAGACAGAAGTGATGCATCACCAGGGATGAGCTCAGGTGTGTTCGGACACGAGTCTGAACCCATATAAGCTATCTCGCCAGGAAGCTGTCAATGTGGAGAGCCAATCATAAGTGGTGGAGATATTCCAGACCTGCAGGTGCATGTATATGTGCCGTTTGTATATGTGTGGCTGTGGAGCAAGGAATATCTCCACCGTAGTGACAGCTTCCTGGAGGGATAGTTCTTGTAGACTTGTGTCTGAACTCGCCTGATCTCATCCCTACACATCACACCAACCCTGCCATCATCTTTTAGGAGGACAAGTAATAATTGGGCTTGTGCCATTATCTGAATATTGAGTTGACCTTTAAAGTGTAACTTTTGTAGTTTTTGGATAGAGTGGAGAGGGATCAGAACACCTGTCAGTTCTCAGCACTGTCTTTCCTTGTTAGGGAGATTCACCCTCTCTGTTTGTCCTGTTTACCGTTATCATCGAAAGTGAAAGAAAAAGAAAATCACAAATTTGAGGTTGTCCCCAGAAAAGTAATAAAGGTGAAAAATTCCAATGGGGACACCAGTTCTGACCTTGGTGACACCCTGGGATTCCATCACTTTGGAGAGATTTGCTCTCACTTCCTGTTTTGATTATTGGACAGCAAGTGAAGGAAAATCTCCCCTATGGGACACAGATGGCAATAAAGTGACAGGGGTTTTAACCCTTCCTTACTCTATCAAAATTAAAAAAAAAATGTTGCCTTTAATTAAACTTTAAGTAACTTTACATGTCTACAATGAATAGAAAATAATTATTGCACAGGTAGAAAATTAAAAATATAAGCTGCTGGCAACAACATAATAGGACAACTTGTAGATTGGTAAAATAAAAACTAAAAGTTCCCATGCTAAGCATTCAAAAATTAAATGTGGTGAAAAAAGTCCATAAAGTGAAGCAGTTCATGATATTCTTCATAGTGACAAAAATGATAATTCAAAGCCTGAAATTCTCCTAGTATGCATCCAATTTGAGCAAATAAGGTGAATAAAAGTGCTGATCACCCAAGTGCACCTCCACCGTAAATTATATGAAATGCCTCCTTACCAGAAACCTAGACTCCAAATTATAAGAGTCTAGAAAAGCGCTGTTCACAAGTCTAGAAGGTCTAATCCTCCCCCTCTGTTATACTGATGAGGGTAATGTCATGGGTAATGATGAGGATCCCTCCATCACAACGATCATGGGAAAGAGATAAAGAACGCCCACATAGTTTAAAACTCCTCTGCTGCCAGCAATGTCTCCTCTCTACTTCCTTTCTGTACCCGATATCACTTCCTGTCCATTTTAATTAAAATTTTCAGAATTCATATTATTTTTTAATATTCTATATATTGTCCCCTACAGGTATATTGCAGACCAATGTAGCTTTATGAAGTGACTAAAGTACTCATACACTTTGTAAACCCATGTTTTTTTTTTTTTTTAAATAACAAAAAAATGATACTTACCTCCACTATGCAGTTTGTTTTGCACAGTGTGGCCCGATCATCGTCTTCTGGGGTCCCCCGGTGGCTCTCTCGGCTCCTCCTCGCATCGGTAAACCCCCCTCTATAGACACAGAATGCTAGACTCGGCCCTGGCACATTGGATTTGATTGACAGCCATGGGAGCCAAGGAGCCAATGGCTGCGCTGCTATTAATCTATCCAATCAAGAGCCGAGAACCCCGGGCAGAGGGAAAGAGCGCGTCTCTGCCGAGGGAACGAAGGACTCAGATGAGTAAAACGGGGGGGCGGGGGGAGTCAGTGTGACGTGTTGTGTTTTTTTTTACAGTGGCTGGTCACGTTTTTTCACCTTAAAGTGGTTTTGTATTTACTTTACTTCAAATTAAAGGGGACGTACCCGTACGTGCTTTTGCCTGCCCGTGCCATTCTGTTATATCTACATGAGGCGGTCGGGAAGCGGTTAATATTAACACATATTAAATATTTAATGTAACAAAATATAGATTTTTATGCATCTTTGGTAAGTGAATGGGACCTCAAATAAATACACAATTTTAAAGATTGGGCCTAGTTCTCTTCATATGTGCTAAATGCCATTGATCTTGTTCTGATTATATTGCTAATGACTTTCCCCAGGAAGCGGTCGGCTACACTCCAATATGCACACACAGAATTCTCCAACACAGATTAGCAGTTTCATGGCTTATTGAGTATAATCCTATCGTTCAAAGCAGTGCAGCATAATATCTCATCAGTGTTCCTTCTATGAGTTGACATTTTCCTATTGAGATGTTTTGGTTTCATTCCATCACTTGTTTTCATGACTTAATACGTTTAGTCCATTGCCCAGTGTGACGATTAATGCATATATACAAAATGGTACATTGTTTACTTTAATGATGTTAATCATGATTAATCATGTTTTCACTATTTTGAATAAGAATAGGTCCATGTAAACTAAGGAGTACAATAGTATGTTTTCTGAGGGTTTTTTTAAGCTGTGTAGCACAATTAGTTTTTAATTGTTTAATGTATTCTTTTATTATTATGTTGTATGTATGTAAATATGTTTGTTTTAGTGTACATAGATTTCTATTTATATACCGTACATTTCTATTGTGTGTAGTGCTTAATTATATAAAACATGAAGCATGAGTGGAGGTGGTAGTTTGCCATATTGATTCAGGTATGATAAAATATGGTACTGATATTTCACTGAATGACAAAAAACTTTTACTGAATGCTGAGGGTTGTCACTTACATTCACCTATATTTCCAAGTAGTGACAAACATAAATATTACAAAACAAGTGCAGTGCTAAGATAAATTAAATAGTATGCCCCCTCTTTTCATGTGGGCTGCCAGGTTGCTGGCTCGGATAAGGGTCTGGTATGGATTTTGGGGGACCCCTACGCTATTTTAAAAAAAAAATTGGTGCAGGGTTCCCCTTAATATCCATACCAGACCTGAAGGGCCTGGTATGGATTTTGGGGGGACCTCCAAACTATTTTTTTTTAATTTTTGGTTCGGGGTTGCCCTTAATATTCATACCAGACCCAAAGAGCCTGGTAATGGACTGGGGGGGGACCCATGCCGTTTTTTTCAATGAGTTTTATCTATATTGCCGGGAGTCGGTACCCAACAATTCATTACAGCCGCAGTCAGTTTTAAATTACCTTTTTTCCTTTAGATATGTCATTTTGCTGTGGTACTGTTCTAAACACGGGGAAACTGCACCATTTTACAGGCATACTATAGACACCCCCCAGGCACGATATTTAAAGGAATATTTAATTTTCATTTTTTCACTTTAAGCTTTATTAATCACTGCTCCCGAAAAAACATGTCCCCTGGGGCAGGACCCGGGTCCCCAAATACTTTTTATAGCAATAAATTGCATATAAGCCTTTAGAATGAGCACTTTTGTTTTTTCATGTTAATACCCCATAGACTTTAACCACTTCAATACCAGGCACTTAGACACCTTCCCGCCCAGACCAATTTTCAGCTTTCAGCACTGTCGCACTTTGAATGACAATTGCGCGGTCATACAACACTGCACCCAAACAAATTTTTTATCATTTTGTTCCCACAAATAGAGCTTTCTTTTGGTGGTATTTGATCACCTCTGCGATTTTTATTTTTTGCGCAACAAATAAAAAAAAGACCAAAAATTTTGAAAAAATAACAAGTTTTTCTTTGTTTCTGTTAATTTTTTTGTAAATAAGAACATTTTCTTCTTCAATGATGGGCACTGATATGGCTGCACTGACGGGCACTGATAAGGCGGCACTGATGGGCACCGATGAGGTGGCACCAATGAGGTGGTACTGATGAGGTGGCACTGACGGCCACTGATGATGGGCACTGATACTTCTCAACATTGTCAATTACTTGTTTGGAAAGTGCCTTGGTCTTCATGGCAGTGTTTGGTTAGTGGTGCTTAGGTGTTGCAGCCTCTGGGGCCTTTCAAAAAGGTGTGTGTATATGTAATGACAGATCATGTGACACTTAGATTGCACACAGGTGGACATTATTTCACTAATTATGTGACTTCTGAAGGTAATTGGTTTCACCAGAGCTTTTTATAGGCTTCATAACAAAGGGGGTGAATACCACATGCCACATGCCAATTATCAGTTTTTTATTTCTGAAAAATAGTTTATGTATATATTTTTTCCAATTCTACTTCCCCAACTTAGACACAGAATACAATTCTGATTAAAAAAAACGTTGAACTAAAGGCTGTAATGTAACAAAATAGGTAAAAATCGAAGGGGGGGGGGGGGTAATACTTTTGCAAGGCACTGTATCTGTTTGTTTCAGATGCGAATGACATTTTTCTACTGCACCTCATTACCCCAGTAAGATGGTTTTATATTATATTATATACTGTATTTTCTGGCGTATAAGACTACCTTTTTACACCGAAATTACACAGCCAAAAAGCAGGGGTCGTCTTATACGCCGGGTGAAGAAGCTGCCAGATGGATATCAGTCCGCCGGGTGCTCTGTAAAATTGTAATATGTATACAGTATGTGCCTCTCAGCCAATCCCGGCTGGCGATGCACTCTGATGAATACAGAGCCTGCTAAGCCTGCCAATCCGAGCAGGCTACATGAGTCAGAGCGGCGCGGGCTGATGTCACAGCCTCTGCCAATCCGAGCAGGCTTTGTATCCATCAACAGATTAGTAAAATACAATGCCTGCCGTGATTGGCTTAGTGGTGCACACTGTATTCTGAAGTGTACCTGGCGCTACTGTACTAACACAGCATCATATACTGTGTGTACTTGGTGCTCTACATATTAACAAAGCATCCTGTACTGCACATCCAGCTCCAGATCTCCCCTAAAATACAGGTGTGATTTATAGTGCTTTGGAGGAGAGGATTCATTGTTGCTGCCTACCAATTGTGGGATCTCTGGGACTTGTAGTTCACCAGTTTCCTTTTTCTGATGTTAAGTCTGATGTTTTTTTTTTGTTTCTGATGGTTTTTTGTAAATGGTGTTGCCTCGGAAGGGGGGTAGTCTTATATGGCGAGTATAGCCCCAAACCCAAGTTTTCACTGGAAAAATAGGGGTCGTCTTATACACCCAGCCGTCTTATACGCCGGCAAATACGGTACTTGTCCTTTTCACCCAAGTGTATAAAGTAACATTAGAAATTAGTTTCCTTCAAGTACAGGTGAGTGTCTTCAATGCAGTTCTGTTCAGTTTTTTTTAGGGTTTTTGCTATACATTCAGGCTGTACAGTATCTTTATAGTATCCATAGAGGGTGACAACATTTTTGCACATATCACATACACTGGTTTGCAGCATATTTAACACCTAGGGGGTATTTATAATTCAAAAAATAATAATAATTGGTTTGGTTTCACTGGGCAGTTTTTATGTTGAGGGTTTTTACATTGTATTCATTCGGATACGTTTGATTTTTTTTTGCCCACCTTATATAATAATTTTGTATGGGGTGTTTAGCACTAATACTTTATGGTCACTTTATTAGTTCACATTGCCTTTATTTTTGTTAATTCATTTGATGTTCGGGACACATGTTTATGCTGGCAGCAGCTCATTAGTTATCACATAGGGAGGTTATTTACTAAAGGCAAATCCACTTTGCACTACAAGTGCACTTTAAAGTGCAGTCGCTGTAGATCTGAGGGGGACATGCAAGGAAAATAAAAAACAGCATTTTAGCTTGCACATGATTGGATGATAAAATCAGCAGAGCTTCCCCTCATTTCAGAGCTTCCCCTCAGATCTACAACGATCTACAGCGACTGCACTTACAAGTGCACTTTCAAGAGTACTTGCAGTGCACTTGTAGTGCTGAGTGGATTTGACTTTAGTAAATCAACCCCATTGTGCATATATTGCCTGAACCTGAGCTTTATAACAATAGCCCATGGCCTCTTGTTGGTAGACTGAGCAGGGTCACAGTGAATCTTTATGGGTTCTTAGTCTCTTTAAAGGCCCCTTTCACACTTGTGGACCGTTTGTCCATTTCCATCCATCTATTGACAGATGAAAAACGGACATCAATGCATCTCTATGGAAAAACAGATGTAAACGGATGATCATCTATTTACATCAGTTTACATCTGCATCTGCCAACATCCGGATGTAGTTTTCTTCCATTAAGAAAACGTAACGGATGAAAAAAGAATGTAAACGGACAAACAGTCTGTTTTTGCATCCATCTTTTGCATTGGTAGTGGATGTAAAAAAAAACTGATGTAGAAACTGATGTAGAAACTGATGAGCAACTTATGAGCAACTGATGAGAAACTGATGAAAAACTGATGTAAACCTCATCTGTTTTTTCTTTGAAAAAAACGTGACTGAACTGATGAAATGAACAGTCCACATGTGTGAAAGAAGCCTTAGGCCCCTTTCACATGGACAGACCGTCTATCCGTTTTTCTTCCATCCTTCGATGGACGACAATGCATTCCTATGGGCAGACGGATGAACATCCGTCACCATCAGTTAACCTCCGCTTCCGTTTTTACCCGTTTTTTTTAATGTACATGGCTACGTCCAGATCCGTCAAAACGGATATTAACTGACGTTAACGGACAATGTCCATCAACGTCCGATCAGTTAAAAAAAAAAAAATGTGTTTATCTGTGAACTCAACCTATGACCCGGCAGTAGTTGGACAATAGGAAGTACATCCCCAGTACATGTACAAGGAGGAAGCACGAGGAAGCATGGCAAGAGATGTCTCCCATGAGGAATTAATTAACCTTGTGCATGAAAAGCCTGGCTTGTGGGACTCAACCTGTCGGGACCACAGCGACAGAGTTAAAATCCAACAACTATGGGATGAAATTACAAAGCTTGTCACACCAAATTGGTCCTCCATGACTCCCAAATAGCGTGATCAACGTGGTAAGAGTTGCCTAACTGCAGCTTGCTCTCTTGACAGTGTGTTTTTACTATAGTATGCCTGTATTATGAAAAATGTTGCAAACACTCTGACATTTTTTTAAATGCAATGTTCAGCAGAGAGGGCATGGTTATTTACATGCATTACTGCAAACATTAAACGTTAAATAACAATACATACAAAGCATAGTGGCACATGGTTTGGCTCTGCTGCAGTGAGAGACTGAACAGTACATTACTCGCATGTTTCCATAATCTATTTAATGTCAAAATACTCAAATTTTTTTTGCAATGTGTGTTTACAGGAACTGAAATTAACAGAAGGTGGCGTTCTCTGATAGACCGTTTTCGTAGAGATTTGCACGATGAGGCAGAGGTTGCAAGTGGTTCCGGAGCTACCACAAAGAGAAAATCGGTCTACTTTGAAATGTTGTCCTTCCTAAGGAAAGTCATGGATGTTAGACCGTAAGTCTTGTTTGGATGTTCCATCTAGAAAGTGTAAAAATTAGGTCTCCATATAGTAAGGTTTTGTGAGCAAATGTTCCTCCTTTTTATTGTAGTACATCATCAAACGTGTCAGAGTGTGAGGAGAACACTGACAATCATACAGAAGCAGTGCAGGAAGATGAGCAAGCCACACAAGAGGGAGAAGGCCAGTCCCAGTCTGTGGATGAGACAGCACGTCCAATTGCCAGGTCCATGTTCTTCTTAACCACTTCAGCCCTGGACCAATTGGCAGCCAAAGGACCAGGCCCCTTTTTGCAATTCGGCACTGCGTCGCTTTAACTGACAATTGCGCGGTCGTGCGACGTGGCTCCCAAACAAAATTGGCGTCCTTTTTTTCCCACAAATAGAGCTTTCTTTTGGTGGTATTTGATTGCCCCTGCGTTTTTTATTTTTTGCGCTATAAATAAAAATAGAGCGACAATTTTGAAAACAATGCAATATTTTTTGCTTTTTGCTATAATAAATATCCCCAAAAAATATATAAAAAAACGTTTTTTTTCCTCAGTTTAGGCCGATACGTATTCTTCTACTATTTTTGGTAAAAAAAAATCGCAATTAGCGATTATTGATTGGTTTGCGCAAAAGTTATAGCGTTTACAAAATTGGGGATAGTTTTATAGCATTTTTATTAATATTTTTTTTTTTTACTAGTAATGGTGGCGATCAGCGATTTTATTGTGACTGCGACATTATGGCGGACACATCGGACATTTTTGACACATTTTTGGGACCATTGTCATTTATACAGCAATCAATGCTATTTAAATGCATTGATTCCTGTATAAATGACAGTTGTAGTGAAAGAGTTAACCACTAGGGGGAGGGGAGGGGTTATGGGCTGTGACGTGTGTGTGTTTTTTTTTACATTAGGGGGCGGGGCTGACATCTGATGTCATTGATCGGCTTTCCCGATGACTGGGAACAGCCAATTAATGACAGGCAGAGTAGGAAGCGTGGGGAGAGGTTTGTTTACACATACCTCTCCCCGTTCTTCAGCTCCGTGACCCGATCGCGGGACACCAGCGGCGATCGGGTCCGCTGGTCCCGCGGCCGTGGTCACTGAGCTCCCGACCGGGTCGCGAGCGCACCTCTGGCGGCGTGCACGCGACCCACGGGCAGGCATTTAAAGGATCACGTACAGGTACATGATTTTGCCTGCCCGTGCCATTCTGCTGATGTATATATGCAGTGGGCGGTCGGGAAGCGTTTAAAGATCCGTACATGTAAGGATACTTTTGATTACTATATCTGTTGTACCCCAAGGCAACATTGCATTTCTCAATTGGCATATTATTATTCTCTACAGGTTAGTCATGACAGGCCGACAACATCACGGTCCTTGCGACGTAGCAAAAAGCCGGAAAATCAAGAGATGGAGAAAACCATGAAGTCCTTTATGAACGAGATGAGTTCCTTTAAAAGACAGGAGAGTAATTTACCCATAGGTAAATCCAGGGATTGATCCTGTGATCCAACTAACTCAAATGCATCCTTCCTGCGGACAATTTATCATGCACTTCAAAAAGCACCAGCAGAGAGGCAGATGAACATACATATGTCCATATTTAATCATGTGGGAGGATGTATTAGAGCTGCAGAGTCAGGAATGCCAATGCCCACTATTAGCCAGTATGAACCCCCTCAAAGGTCATACTGTCAATATCTCTATGAGCCACCATGTCTTCCTGCCCAGCCATATCTACCGCCATATCCACAGACCCCTGTGCATGCATACAGCTCAATGCACAATACCCAGAGGCCTTATGCTTCCTCTCCTGCTCCTTCCTCACAGGGAACATATCCTCAGAGCTTAAATACGAGCATAAATTCTGCTGATGGTTCTCAAGGTAATAGCCAAACCAGCTCTGGTTCTTCTTCACAAAATTCCACTTCCTATTCCCCATCCCACACCTCTTTTTATTAGGATTTGTAACCAGGTTTTTATGTTACAACACCAGATATCTGCGTTTACTGCGGCCTCCCTAATTGGGAACATCAGCTCGGTGTAGTCCTAAAATTTCAAAGCTCTACAAAATGGAACATGGCGCTGTTTAAAAAAATTATTTTGTAAGAAAAGACCTATTCCAAAATATAATCTATTACTGTTAATATTGCCAACACTCCATGTAAAGTGAATAGTGGTTCAATCACAAAAAAATATACAGATATGAAAAAATATATATATATATCTCAATACTATTTCAGCACGTCAAAAAAAAATGTGTGTATGTAAATGTGTATGTGTGTGTGTATATGTATGTATGTATGTATGTATATATATATATATATATATATATACACACACACACATACACCCATTTTTTTTATCAACGTGCTGAAGTAGTATTGAGATATATACATATATATATTTTTTTTTTATTATTATTGAAGCAATATATATTCACTTTCCATGGAGTGTACACCTAGGTTTTTTATAACAAAATATTTTTTTTTAACAGCGCCAATTTCCCTTTTGTAGTGCTGCTTTTTATGGTTTTTATGTTAAACTAAAATTTTTGAAATAGTTGGCATATTTTATGCTTTGTTATGCTTTGTTCATACTTTGATAAATAAAAAGAAACAGTTATTAATCAAAACATTTTTTTTATTATAAACGGATGCAAAATAATAAAAACATTTTGAACATATCATGTGCTTTTGTCTTTTTTGTATGTTAAAAAAAATATAAATAAACTAAAATATTATATAAATATATAATATAAAAAATAACTAGTAAATGTATTATTAACCATAAAAATGTTTTATTATAAACGGATGCAGAATAATAAAAACATTTTAAAAACACATTAAGTAACTACTAAATGTATTTACATATATTGGTACTGCCATGGAACTTCTCCTGATGGAGATAGAAAGTAGTCAGCAAATTGTTCACGCATGGCAATGTTTGTTCTCACTGCACGTACTCTGCTGTACTGTACGGAGGGCAGGTGGAACTCTTCATCTTCCTCAATGTGGATGCCCTCCTTCTCACGGATAATATTGTGTAGAATGCAGCAGGCCTTAATTACCAACTCAGCATTCTCAAGACTGAGTTGCAAAGGTGTTTGAAAAACACGCCATTTACTAGACAGTATTCCAAATGTGCATTCTATGAGTCGTCTTGCCCGGCTCAGCCGATAATTAAATATCCTCTTCTTGCCATCAAGATTACTTCTGGCATACGGCCTAAGAAGATATTGCGAAAGTGCAAATGCCTCATCTGTGACAAGGACGAAAGGTAGGTCTGGTCCTTCAGTTCCAGGCAGAGGCCGAACAAATGGTATGTTGAATCGCCCTTGTCGCAGTCTTCGACCCATTACTGACTCACGGAACACTCTTGAATCAGAACTGCTGCCATATACCCCAATGTCCACAGCAATAAATTTATAATCCCTATCGCAGATAGCCATGAGGACCAAAAATATATACTTTTTATAATTATGGAATCTAGACCCAGAACCTGGAGGCTTTTGGATACGGATATGCTTTCCATCTAGTGCCCCGATACAATTGGGAAAGTTTTGAAAAAGGAACAATCCCCCACGTTTGGGTTTTTTTGGCAGCGTACAATTGAAGGAGTCAGAATTGACATATAATCAAGTTTGAAATTTATTTATAAAAAAATAATTAATAACATTGGGTTAGAACATGAGCTCCAGTGGGAATGGATGATACATATACATTAATATATAAAAGAACATGAATATACATTTGAGCAGATTAATATTCACATAACAACAGTATATACAGAATCTGTCGTATAGGTGAAAAATTGTCCCTGACGCGTTTCAACCCAATACACGGGTCTTCCTCAGAGGGAAAGAAGAGTCTGCTAGACAAAGAAAAAATATCAATGTTAGTGGTAACAATATAGGTTACAGGGTGAAAAGGCTCCGAAATGGGGAGCAGGAGATGTCAGAACACCGTGAAGTTTATATTTACCACAAAAATGTATATCCTGGGGATAGAGATTGTATGGTAAGCCCACATGGAGAGTTTTGGTAAGGAAGACACCATCCACTAATCATGGGGTAGGCCAGATGGATTCCGCTGAAAGGTCACCCGGGCCTCGGGGCGCCACGGAGCCTTGCGAGAGGTCACACGTTGAGGGGTTCCTCTCCTTCTTCTCCCCCTGCCAGGGCAGTGGTGTCCGGAGGGGAGGGAACACAACCTGGAGGGGAGCACGGGATGCGCAGGTGCCACCTATGGGGTTATACTGACAGTTAATATGAAGGATAGTAGTGTAGAACGGCCTAAAAAGGCCTTTGTTAGTTTAGGCATCAATCTGTGGTCATTGGTGTCATGCCGGGTGGCCAGAGCATCTAAAATGTGCAGTGTGTAGGTGACTAAGAAAGAAAAGAAAATTGAAACAGACGGCAACGAAAAAAGAAACAAAAAAAACTTGGAACACAGTGCATGGAAAAGGAAATGTGAATGCGTGAGGAATATATGTGTGGGGGAGTGAGGGGAAAAAAATCTCCAGTGGGGGGGGAAGAAAAGGGGAAGGGGGAAAAAAAGAAGGGGGAGGAGGGGAAGGGGAAGAAAAAGAGGGGGGAAGGAGGACAGGGAAAGGAGTGAGGTAAAGAGAAGAAAAAAAGGGGGGGGGGGGAGGGAAGGGGGGGGGAGGGAGAGGGGGAGGGGAGGAGGGGAAAAAGGGGAGGGAGGGGAAGAGAGGGGAAACATGGGAAGCAAACAATAAAGATGGGAAAAACGAGGGGAGGGGATGGGGAGAGAAGCATGGGAACATGGGAACAGGAGAGGAAGAGGGGGGGGGAGGGAAAGGAAGAGGGAAGGGGGGAGGGAGGAGGGAGAGGGACAGAGGACAGGGAAGTGACGTGGGGCTGGGAGGGGTGAGGGTAATGTGGGGTGTGGTTGGTTAGAGTGGAAAATGGAAGTGAGGTAATGTGTGTGTATGTGTTGAACAATTTAGGGAGCTATGGTCATACCTGTGGGCATGGAACACCGAGATATTGCCACAGTTTGCTGGTGCCAAGATTATGCCACAAAAGCCGGTAGTGTGCTGGGAGAAACCTCTAGGTCCTGATCACTGGCGTAGTGCTTGTTTGGAGTGGGGACCTGGATGGATACAGGACACCCAATCTAAAAGCACAGATGGTAATGTTCATTAGTATGAACACATAGTTGTTAACTAAGGGGGCAGCATTGTCCAACAAGGACAATGCAATACTATACTAGACTGAAGGTGGCAAGTATAGCATACGGATTGTTGTCCGGACTTACCGCTTCAACGTCTTGGTAAACAATGGTCCTGTTCGGATGATGGCAGTAATGTCCACTGACCAACACTCCTTTATATGAGTGAATGGTCAGTGGGTACCCGGAAGTAGGTCACCGGAAGTATTCTGTGAAGTGATAGCCCCATTGGTCGGCGGTTGCCCGCCCGTGTCGAATCCCCATCCAGGTCGAAAAAGCTGCCAAACTGGGCGGACCACGTGTGGCGTCCCCGGCGTTCCTGGAAGCCATGAAATGGCCCGTTACTACGTCACCCCTGCCGTAAAATACGTGACGTACGCCCGTCATGCGCACCAGCGGCGTCCCGCGCGTGCGCACTGAGGGGCGTCATCCAGGGGTGTCCAGGGATGCCGCCGACGAGGGTTATCACCAATGATCGACCACACGGGACCAGCCCAGGTGTGTCGATCATGGGAAAAAGAGGAGGCACGTCAGATGGAAAGAAGTGGCTCCTTACCCTCGTCGGGAAGGCCTGATGGCGCCACCTAGAGGCACGGATGGTGTAGCGTGGTGGGCCGACCCCAGAAGTGGATGGATGTCCTCCTTGGTTGTACTTATTCAACCTGCGGTAAAAGAAAGGTGACAACAAATGTTGAGCTGGGGATGGGGGGAAAAACTAAATCAATACATAGTGATCACATAAATAAGGATAAATAAAATGGAAACAGAAACAAAAAAATAAAAAAATAATATATAAAATAAAAATAATAAGACTAAAAATAAATATAAAAATACAATAATAAGTGGGTGGGGAACTTTTGGGGAAGTTTTGTATTTTTATATTTATTTTTAGTCTTATTATTTTTATTTTATATATTATATTTTTTTATTTTTTTGTTTCTGTTTCCATTTTATTTATCCTTATTTATGTGATCACTATGTATTGATTTAGTTTTTCCCCCCATCCCCAGCTCAACATTTGTTGTCACCTTTCTTTTACCGCAGGTTGAATAAGTACAACCAAGGAGGACATCCATCCACTTCTGGGGTCGGCCCACCACGCTACACCATCCGTGCCTCTAGGTGACGCCATCAGGCCTTCCCGACGAGGGTAAGGAGCCACGCCTTTCCATCTGACGTGCCTCCTCTTTTTCCCATGATCGACACACCTGGGCTGGTCCCGTGTGATCGATCATTGGTGATAACCCTCGTCGGCGGCGTCCCTGGACACCCCTGGACGACGCCCCTCAGTGCGCACGCGCGGGACGCCGCTGGTGCGCATGACGGGCGTACGTCACGTATTTTACGGCAGGGGTGACGTAGTAACGGGACATTTCATGACTTCCAGGAACGCCGGGGACGCCACACGTGGTCCGCCCAGTTTGGCGGCTTTTTCGACCTGGATGGGGATTCGACACGGGCGGGCAACCGCCGACCAATGGGGCTATCACTTCACAGAATACTTCCGGTGACCTACTTCCGGGTACCCACTGACCATTCACTCATATAAAGGAGTGTTGGTCAGTGGACATTACTGCCATCATCCGAATAGGACCCTCGTTCTGACAAGACTTAGATGCGGTAAGTCCGGACAACAATCCGTATGCTATACTTGCCACCTTCAGTCTAGTATAGTATTGCATTGTCCTTGTTGGACAACGCTGCCCCCTTAGTTAACAACTATGTGTTCATACTAATGAACATTACCATCTGTGCTTTTAGATTGGGTGTCCTGTATCCATCCAGGTCCCCACTCCAAACAAGCACTACGCCAGTGATCAGGACCTAGAGGTTGTTCCCAGCACATCACAGGCTCGTGTGGCACAATCTTGGCACCAGCAAACTGTGGCAATATCTCGGTGTTCCATGCCCACAGGTATGACCATAGCTCCCTCAACTGTTTTACACACACACACTTACATTATCTCACTTATATTTTTCTCAACCCAATTCATCACACCCCACACCACCCTCACCCTTCCCAGCCCCATGTCACCTTCTTGGCTTCGGTCCCCCCCCTTCCCCTCCTTCCTCCTCCCTCCCCTCCTTCCCTCCCCCCCCCTCTTCCTCTCCTGTTCCCATGTTCCCATGCTTCTCTCCCCATCCCCTCCCCCCTCCGTCCCTCCCTCCCTCCCTTTTTTCCTTTTTCTTCCCCTTCCCCTCCCCCCTCTTTCCCCTCCTTTTCTCCCCCCCCACTTTCCCCTCCTCACTCCTCCCTCTTCCCTCCACCTTTTTCTTCCCTCTCCCCCCACCCCTTTTTCTGGCCACCCGGCATGGCACCAACGACCACAAATTGATGCCCAACTAACAAAGGCCTCTTTTAGGCCGGTATATACTATACCACCCTTTATACCAATTTTTTTTCCCTGTCCTTCCCCCCCTCTTTTTCCCTCCCCTCCCCTGCCCTCCCCCCCTTCTTCTTATTTCACCCTTCCCCCTTCCCCCCCCATCTCTATCCCCAGGATATACATTTTTGTGGTAAATATAAACTTTTTTTTCCTCCCCCACTTTTCACCCACACGCACATTCCTCACGCATTCACATTTCCTTTTCCATGCACTGTATATACTGTTGTTGTCACGTACCTAGTGGCGAGTCTGGATTGCAGTGGGAGACCTCTCTTACGTCCCAGACTTGCGACCCCTGGTGATGAGGACAGGGGGCGCAGAAGTCAAAGGAGGCACGAGTGTCTGGAAGGAACAACAGCTGCAGGTGGGTCACAGGACTAGACCAGCGGAGACAGGAACCAGCAAGCAGCAGGTGACAGGAACCAGCAAGCAGCAGGTGACAGGAACCAGCAGACAGCAGGTGACAGGAACCAGCAGACAGCAGGTGACAGGAACCAGCAGACAGCAGGTGACAGGAACCAGCAGACAGCAGGTGACAGGAACCAGCAGACAGCAGGTGACAGGAACCAGCAGACAGCAGGTGACAGGAACCAGCAGACAGCAGGTGACAGGAACCAGCAGACAGCAGGTGACAGGAACCAGCAAGCAGCAGGTGACAGGAACCAGCAGACAACAGGAACTGGCAGGTATGCAGTGGATCACAGGAACCAGCAGACAACAGGAACTGGCAGGTATGCAGCGGATCACAGGAACCAGCAGACAACAGGAACTGGCAGGTATGCAGCGGATCACAGGAACCAGCAGACAACAGGAACTGGCAGGTATGCAGCGGACTACAGGAACTAGCAGACAACAGGAACTGGCAGGTATGCAGCGGATCACAGGAACCAGCAGACAACAGGAACTGGCAGGTATGCAGCGGACTACAGGAACCAGCAGACAACAGGAACTGGCAGGTATGCAGCGGACTACAGGAACCAGCAGACAACAGGAACTGGCAGGTATGCAGCGGACTACAGGAACCAGCAGACAACAGGAACTGGCAGGTATGCAGCGGACTACAGGAACCAGCAGACAACAGGAACTGGCAGGTATGCAGCGGACTACAGGAACCAGCAGACAACAGGAACTGGCAGGTATGCAGCGGACTACAGGAACCAGCAGACAACAGGAACTGGCAGGTATGCAGCGGACTACAGGAACCAGCAGACAACAGGAACTGGCAGGTATGCAGCGGACTACAGGAACCAGCAGACAACAGGAACTGGTAGGTCAGACAAGCCGGGTTTGGTAACAGAGGACACACTGCGGATAAGCCAAGGGATAAGCCAGAGAATGGTCGTGGGTAAGCCGGGATCGGGGCAGGCAGGAAGCAGAGCAGGTAAGTGGACAAGCCGGGTCACAGGTGCAGATACAGAGAAGTACAGGACTTAGCAAACGGAACGCTGTAGATCAGGCAGCAAGGATTGCATGGAGGTGGCTGGTTTAAATAGCCCGCCCGGCGCCAGTAACCGTGCGCGCGCCCGTCCGAGTCCACGCACGTGCACCCGCTCGATTCCGCGCATGCGCAGTGGCCCGCGCACCCGTTCGAGCCCGCACACGCAATCGTAGCGGTGGAGAACCACTAGGCCCAGCAGAGCTTTCCTTACATTGCCCCCCCCCCAAGGGGCAGCCTCCGGATGCCCAACTGGGAACACTTTTCTGGGTGAGCTCTCTTGAAAGCTTGGATCAAATGCTTGGCATGCAAGTTGGTTTCGGGTTCCCAGGAATTCTCTTCAGAACCGTACCCTTTCCACTTGATGAGGTATTGTATCTGGTTATTCCTTTTTCGGCAGTCCACAATTGTCTCCACCTCGAATTCCTCTTCCCCATTGACCATTATCGGGGCTGGGGGATCCGTGGATCGCCCAGGGAAGGAATTGGGGACTGCTGGCTTCAGGAGTGAAACATGGAAGACCGGGTGTACCCGAAGTGACTCCGGCAACTCCAGCTCGTATGCTACCTCGTTGATTTTCCGCTTCACAGCGAAGGGACCCAAGAATCTGGGGCCTAACTTCCTAGAAGGGCAAGCAAGTCGGAGATTAATTGTGGACAACCATACTTTGTCTCCAGGTTCCAGTACCAATTGCCCCCGTCTGCCCCTGTCAAAGACCTCTTTTTTTAAGATTTTGTGCCCGAGTCATAGTTTCCTGCAACAATTTATTGTTAGTTGAAAAGAAGTCCACGGTCTCAAAAACAGCAGGAACAGCACATTCTGGTACAGAGTTAGGCAGGAATGATGGGTGGTAACCATAGTTGGCAAAAAACGGAGTCTGTTTGGTAGTGGAGTGGGTGGAGTTATTGTAGGCGAATTCCGCCAATGGCAACAGAGAGAGCCAGTCCTGTTGAGAAAAGGATGAAAAGCAACGCAGATACTGCTCAAGAGTCTGGTTTGTCCTTTCTGTCTGCCCGTTTGTCTGTGGGTGGTAAGCAGAGGATAAAGATAGTTCGATGCCAAGAGAGTTGCAGAGGGCCTTCCAGAACCGGGATGTGAATTGGACGCCCCTGTCCGAGATGATGTTTGCTGGAACTCCGTGAAGTCTGACAATGCCTTTAATGAAGGCTTGGGCCGTCTCTGGTGCCGAAGGAGTCCCTTTCATGGGAATGAAGTGGGCCATTTTGGACAGCCGGTCCACTACCACAAAGATGGCCGTATGGCCTTCGGAAGGGGGTAGTTCTACAATAAAGTCCATGGTTATTAACTTCCACGGCCTTTCCGGGGCAGGTAGGGGTTTGAGTAGCCCCCAAGATTTGGTCCTGCAGTTCTTGTTGCGGGTGCACACTGTACATGACTCCACATACCTTTGGCAGTCCTTTGCCAGTTGGGGCCACCAGAAGGTGCGCTGGACCAGGTCTGTGGTCTTGGCTATGCCGAAGTGCCCAGCCAGTACATGGTCATGGCATAGCCCAAGTATAGTGACCCGGAGACTTTCTGGGATGAAGATCTTACCGCCGGACCAGAATAGGCCATCTTTGGCGGAGACTCCTGACTTAGCAGGTGGCGGGTCCTCCCTGGACGCCTGCTTGATCCGGCTTAATAAGTCTTCCTGGAGAAGTAGAAAATTCCCTGCAGTTAAGATGGTGTCAGGTGGATTAGGCTCCTTAGGGTCGATGAACATCCATGATAGGGCATCAGGTTTGGTATTTTTGGAGCCCGGCCTATAGGTGACATGGAAGGCGAACCGGGAGAAAAACAGTGCCCACCTGGCCTGACGTGGCTTTAGCCTCTTGGCGGCCTTCAAATACTCCAGGTTCTTGTGGTCTGTATATATGAGGATTGGGTGAGCCGCTCCTTCCAACAGGTACCGCCATTCCTCCAATGCCGCCTTGATTGCTAACAGTTCTCGGTCGCCTACGTCGTAGTTCCGCTCGGGGGGTGTCAGCTTACGAGAAAAGAACCCAACGGGAAACAGGAGAGCCTTGGGGCCTTGCCTCTGTGATAGTATCGCCCCGACAGCGATTTCCGATGCGTCCACCTCCAAGACAAATGGGAGAGCCGGGTCGGGGTGCTTCAGGACGGAGGCAGAGGTGAAGAGTTTCTTGAGGGCGACAAAGGCGGCCTGGGCCTCGGTTGTCCATTGGAACCGAGTCCCTTGTCGGGTTAGTTGTGTGATGGGGGAGATGATGGCCGAGAAGCCCTTAATAAATTTCCGATAGAAATTAGAAAAGCCCACAAACCGCTGTACCCCTTTTTTATCCACCGGTGCAGGCCAGTCTAGAATAGCGGAGATTTTCTGGGGGTCCATCTTAATGCCTTCGATGGAGATGATGAGCCCCAAGAACTGTATGCTCTGTTGCTCAAACTCGCATTTTTCGGGTTTCGCATACAGACCATGTTGCTGCAGTCGCCCCAACACGCATTTGACGTGTTGTCGGTGACTGTCAATGGAAGAAGAAAAAATCAAGATGTCATCTAGATAGATGATCACGAACAAGTCTAAGTAGTCTCGAAAAATGTCATTAATGAAATGTTGGAACGTGGCGGGGGCGTTACAGAGTCCGAAGGGCATCACAAGGTATTCAAAGTGCCCGAATCGGGTACGGAAGGCGGTCTTCCATTCATCGCCCTTCCGGATGCGCACCAGGTTATACGCCCCGCGGAGATCCAACTTGGTGAAAATGACCGCTGACCCCAGCCTCTGGAACAGTTCGGGGACTAACGGCAGGGGGTAGCGATTTTTGATGGTCACCTTATTCAATTCCCTGTAATCGATACATGGCCGGAGGGAATGATCCTTTTTCTCAACGAAGAAGATGCCGGCTCCGGCAGGTGACGTAGAGGAACGGATAAAGCCCTTTCGCAGGTTGTCATCAATGTAGTCCTTAAGGGCGGAGAGCTCCAGTTCGGACAGGGGGAAGATCCTCCCAAAGGGAACTTCAGCTCCGGGGAGAAGCTCAATGGGACAATCGTAGACCCGATGAGGAGGAAGGGTCTCTGCCCCTTTTTTGCTAAAGACATCCAGAAAAGAGTGATAGACCTTGGGAACCAGCTGACGGGTCTCGTTGTCCAAACACATTAAGGTGGTTGACTGGGCGTCAGTCCGAGGAAGGCAATGTTGGGAGCAGTAAGGAGAGGAGAAGGTAATCTCCTTGGTGGACCAGTCAATGCAGGGGTTATGGGCGCGGAGCCAAGGCATGCCCAAAATGACCGGGAACAGTGGGGAAGAAATAATGTCCAGACACAGCAACTCCTGGTGGAGATGGTTTATGCATGCCGGAAGAGGTTGTGTTTCTAGGGTGACAGGCCCAGACCTAATGGCAGAACCATCGGCCAGGTGTATCTGCAGTCCTTGGGCCTTGTTCTGTAAAGGGATGCTATGAGCAGTAGCAAAGTCCGAGTCCATGAAACAACTGCAGGCTCCAGAGTCAATAATGGCGGGGACCGTAATGTTCTTTCCGGGGAGCTGCAACAAAATAGAGAGAGCAAGGTGAGAAGAGGCGTCAGTAACGGCCATAATCTGGTCAACTGAAGGAGGGCGCCACTTACGGGTCTTGGCTGGACAGGTTCGCACATAATGCCCTGGCTCCCCGCAGTATAGACACAAATTGTCCCGACGGCGTCTCAGCCGTTCCTCGGGAGTGAGAGCAGGGCGAAGCACACCCAACTGCATGGGCTCGGTTCCTTCGGTGGAGGCAGAGGGTCGAGCCGACGGTGGACCTCTAGGAAAGTAGGGTACCTTTGGCAGCATCCAGGAGGGACGGGGCGGAGCAGAGGCCCTCTCGGACCGTCGTTCGCGTAGGCGCCTGTCGATCTGTATGGCCTGGTTGATGAGCTCCTCAAGGGTTGGAGGGACCCCAACCCTAGCAAGTTCATCCTTGAGGGGATCTGACAACCCCAACCGGAACTGGTAGCGGAGGGCCGCGTCATTCCAGCTGGTATCAGCACTCCATCTCCTGAACTCAGCAACATAGTCCTCGGCGGGCCTACGCCCTTGGAGTAGGGCATGGAGAGCAGTCTCAGCCGTGGCACAAAGTTGTGGGTCCTCATACATTCGGGCCATTGCGTCAAAGAAGGTGTTTAGATGAGCAAGTTCTGCGGCCTCCTGTTTAAGCAGACGGTGGGTCCAGAGCTGGGGGTCGTTCTGGAGCAGGGAAATCACAAAGCCCACTTTGGTGGTCTCCAAAGAAAATGTTCGGGGTTGTAGTGCAAAGAACAGCTCGCATGCACTGCGGAAAGTCCTGAACTTACTACGCTCCCCGGAGAACCTCTCAGGTGTGGGTACTCGAGGTTCCGGGGGTAGCATCACGACAGTCGGTGGAGTAGGCTGGCTAGCGGTGAGACCTGGAGACCCCTGAGTAAGGACATGTTTTTCAAGTCGGGTGTAACCTTCCTGTAGGTTATTGACCGCTTGTGATAGGCCTGCTAGGTGTATGCAGAGTTCTTCCATAGGAGAGGCTCCCTGCTCAGACTCGGTCATGGTTGCCTGATACTGTCACGTACCTAGTGGCGAGTCTGGATTGCAGTGGGAGACCTCTCTTACGTCCCAGACTTGCGGCCCCTGGTGATGAGGACAGGGGGCGCAGAAGTCAAAGGAGGCACGAGTGTCTGGAAGGAACAACAGCTGCAGGTGGGTCACAGGACTAGACCAGCGGAGACAGGAACCAGCAAGCAGCAGGTGACAGGAACCAGCAAGCAGCAGGTGACAGGAACCAGCAGACAGCAGGTGACAGGAACCAGCAAGCAGCAGGTGACAGGAACCAGCAGACAGCAGGTGACAGGAACCAGCAGACAGCAGGTGACAGGAACCAGCAAGCAGCAGGTGACAGGAACCAGCAAGCAGCAGGTGACAGGAACCAGCAAGCAGCAGGTGACAGGAACCAGCAGACAGCAGGTGACAGGAACCAGCAGACAGCAGGTGACAGGAACCAGCAGACAACAGGAACTGGCAGGTATGCAGCGGATCACAGGAACCAGCAGACAACAGGAACTGGCAGGTATGCAGCGGATCACAGGAACCAGCAGACAACAGGAACTGGCAGGTATGCAGCGGATCACAGGAACCAGCAGACAACAGGAACTGGCAGGTATGCAGCGGACTACAGGAACCAGCAGACAACAGGAACTGGCAGGTATGCAGCGGACTACAGGAACCAGCAGACAACAGGAACTGGCAGGTATGCAGCGGACTACAGGAACCAGCAGACAACAGGAACTGGCAGGTATGCAGCGGACTACAGGAACCAGCAGACAACAGGAACTGGCAGGTATGCAGCGGACTACAGGAACCAGCAGACAACAGGAACTGGCAGGTATGCAGCGGACTACAGGAACCAGCAGACAACAGGAACTGGCAGGTATGCAGCGGACTACAGGAACCAGCAGACAACAGGAACTGGCAGGTATGCAGCGGACTACAGGAACCAGCAGACAACAGGAACTGGCAGGTATGCAGCGGACTACAGGAACCAGCAGACAACAGGAACTGGCAGGTATGCAGCGGATCACAGGACAGGTGCACAGGTAGGTCAGACAAGCCGGGTTTGGTAACAGAGGACACACTGCGGATAAGCCAAGGGATAAGCCAGAGAATGGTCGTGGGTAAGCCGGGATCGGGGCAGGCAGGAAGCAGAGCAGGTAAGTGGACAAGCCGGGTCACAGGTGCAGATACAGAGAAGTACAGGACTTAGCAAACGGAACGCTGTAGATCAGGCAGCAAGGATTGCATGGAGGTGGCTGGTTTAAATAGCCCGCCCGGCGCCAGTAACCGTGCGCGCGCCCGTCCGAGCCCGCGCACGCGCACCCGCTCGATTCCGCGCATGCGCAGTGGCCCGCGCACCCGTTCGAGCCCGCACACGCAATCGCAGCGGTGGAGAACCACTAGGCCCAGCAGAGCTTTCCTTACAGTTGTTATGTGAATATTAATCTGCTTAAATGTATATTCATGTTCTTTTATATACAAACCTATATGTACTATTTATCCCCACTGGAGCTCATGTTCTAACCCAATGTTATTAATCATTTTTTTATAAATAAATTTCAAACTTGATTACATGCCAACTCTGACTCCTTCAATTGTACGCTGCCTAAAAACCCCAACGTGGGGGATTGTTCCTTTTTCGCTATCCTATAGGGGTGAGCAGCACTTTTTTGACCTTCGGGTCTGTGTCTTCCCGTTTGCGATAAGAAGATAGCAAAGCGTTTTTCAGATGTCAATATCCTCTGTTTGGAATGTAATTAAGAAACAGCAGTCATCAGGAACAGTGGAAGTTAAAGCAAGATCTGGAAGACCAAGAAAAATATCAGACAGAACAGCTCGCAGGATTGTGAGAAAAGCAATTCAAAACCCACGTTTGACTGCACGATCCCTCCAGAAAGATCTGGCAGACACTGGAGTTGTGGTACACTATTCCACTATAAAGAGATACTTGTACAAATATGGTCTTCATGGAAGAGTCATCAGAAGAAAACCTCTTCTACGTCCTCACCACAAAAATCAGCGTTTGAAATTTGCAAATGAACATATAGACAAGCCTGAGGCATTTTGGAAACAAATTCTGTGGACCGATGAGGTTAAAATAGAACTTTTTGGCCGGAATGAGCAAAGGTACGTTTGGAGAAGAAAGGGCACAGAATTTAATGAAAAGAACCTCTGTCCAACTGTTAAGCATGGGGGTGGATCAATCATGCTTTGGGGTTGTATTGCAGCCAGTGGCACAGGGAACATTTCATGAGTAGAAGGAAAAATGGATTCAATAAAATTTCAGCAAATTTTGGATGGTAACTTGATGCCATCTGTGAAAAAGCTGAAGTTAAAGAGAGGATGGCTTCTACAAATGGATAATGATCCTAAACACACCTCAAAATCCACGTGGGATTACATCAAGAGGCATAAACTGAAGGTTTTGCCATGGCCTTCACAATCTCCTGACCTCGACATTATTGAAAATCTATGGATAGACCTTAAAAGAGCAGTGCGTGACAGACAGCCCAGAAATCTCAAAGAACTGGAAGACTTTTGTAAGGAAGAATGGGCAAAGATACCTCAAACAAGAATTGAAAGACTCTTGGCTGGCTACAAAAAGCGTTTACAAGCTGTGATACTTGCCAAAGGGGGCAGTACAAGATATTAACTCTGCAGGGTGCCCAAACTTTTGCAGACGCCATTTTTTTGTTTTCTGTCATTTTGAAAGTGTAAATGATGGAAATAAAATCTAACTTTTTTTGACATATTATAAGAATGTCTAATCTGTAATTTGATGCCATTTGGAGGTTTTTCCATCTTTCCTTGGCTTCGTAATGCACATTAATACACATTTTTACCTGGGGTGCCCAAACTTTCGATCCCCACTGTATCTGGTGATGGCATCACTGCTGGACACAGCTCTTCCCATATGGCTAGGCAAGTTTCATGAACTATCTCAGAAATTGTTGAAATGCCCAGTAGCAAATAATGATTCAAAGACGTGTAGGACTGGCCAGTTGCAAGAAACCTAGAAAAAAAAAGAAACATAATTTTAGCTTTTGCTTTTAAGTAAAAACATTATACTGGCACAGAAATTGAGAAGATATTTATTATCTATACATACTGTATACACACAGTAGACCAGGGGTAGGCAATAGGACACTTGATAAATGAATGACTTCTTACCTCAAGGTCACTAGGAGACGTTCATCTGCAGGCACACATCTTCTCATATTGGTATGTCTGTGCTCAAGCCGTGGGTGCAGCTTGTCCAGTAAGAAGTCAAATGTGGCTACGGTCATCCTGGTGAAGTTAAAAAACTTATTCGGATACTGGCAGAGATGTACATAGTGCAAAGCCACAAAACCTTCAGAAGGCCGCTTCAAACGCGTGGGGTGGGTCCAAAATCGTTGTCTCCTAGGCACAATCGGCTTTTTCTTTCTCTCCATACTCCTCATATAGGCAAATAGGACAAATACTGTCAAGCTGTCCCAAAAATAGCTGGAATACATTGCTCAATGCTGCTAGCACACACAAGAACAATGACAAAGGAAGGACACAGCAAGGACAACTCACTCACTGTAAACTGCAATGCAGCATGGGAGGAGCAATGCGTTCTGGGTAATTTTCTTAAAGGCACAGGCACAGATATGTATGTAATTTCATTGGCCCTTTACTGCGATCGGGGGTTGGGCTGTGTCAGGGTGACAAGCCTCGTCCCCGATCGCCGCTCTGCACGCGCCCTAGGGGCGTGCACGAGCGCCGTGCATGTAGCTAGTACATGTGACCGGCTGTGACTGGGTACAGCCGGTCACGTGGATCGGGGGTGCGGGGAGATGGATTACATGGATCGGGGATGGGCACATCTCATCCACGATCGCCGCACTGCGGGGCCCCCACCAGCGAGATACCGAGGACGTCATATGACACCCACCCAGGATGGGAGATCCCATCTGTGGGCGTCATTTGACTATGGCCCGGTATTGAAGTGGTTATAGTGGAATAAACCCAAATACACACATTTATTATATTGCAGCTTACCAGTTCTAGTTTTATTTTTAAGGCTTTTTTTCTTTTCTTTTCACCTGTCTGTTGTTTTTCAAAAGAACAAGCTCTCTTCCAGTTGTATTAGTTACAGGGATGAGACAAACCATTTGACAGGGGTGCTTACAATGGATAGCTTTTATTTATACAAAACCTTTATCTCAAAATAGCAAAACTGTTGCTATAACTGCTTATAAAGTGTGAGCTGGACTTTGGCCTTAATTGTGTAAGTGTTTTTAAATATGCTAATACATCTTACACTCCCCTCCTCTCAGACTGGCAATGCTGTTGTCCAAAGGTGCCCCTGTGCTCATTCATCCAGAGTGGGGGCACTCTAATATAAGAGGTATGTTACAGGCCAGATCACTAGGTGAAAACAGAGGGAAAATAGCCTAAAAAAAGAAAATTAATGCAGATCTGATGATTGGTAAACGGCAATATATAAAATTTTTGGTATTGGGTTTAATACCGCATTTTTTTTATATTCTAGCCAAACTAAAAAACAATATAGGGATATACAAACAAGGAATAAAGCCTACCAGTCCAAAGCTTTTATAATACTGACATTGCTGAAAGAATGCTCTAGTCATCAATAAACAGGTTTTCTAGGAACAATTAAGAAAAACACTCACATTTAGATGGTTAAAAACAGGCCTGTTTTAAAATTTGGAGTTTGGCGTGGTGCTGTCCTTGTAGTCCACCCGAGGGTGGACTAAATGTGAGTGTTTTTAAACTGTTTTCTTAACATTAAAAACGTTTCTCAACGGTATTACGCTATGTAAGTTCTTCCTTTTAAATATGACTACACAACATGCTTGAAAACGTGGACCTCTGACGCTCACCTTCCCCCATCCGATACTTACCCTCCTGTTACCCATCAACCAACGTGGTACCTGAGAAAAGTTCTGGAGTCATCATGAGGAGCTGAGAGTTGCCAGTCCCTAAACGTTTAAGCTTTTGCGACTTGTAAGGCATAAGCCTTTTCAAGTCCAATTTATCCGGTAAGCCTCATTCCATTAGGCCTGAGAGCCATCAGACAAGCCGTCACCATCACACCGAATAAAGTCACCTATTGCCACGAGTGTCATTTCACCTGACCACCTGACCACCAATTAATTTGCTATGGACTTCACTTCTATACACTTTTATGTATAGATTTCACCTAGCACCCTCGATTTTACAGATATTGAGTTTTATTTCATTTATCTTTCACAATATTTTCTCACGATATAAAAGTATCTTTGGATTTTATCTTCACCAGTTTTAAATCACAAGTATTTTTATATACACCCATGTTTTTATTGAAAACAGTCTACCAATTTTATATGTTTTATATATAAGGTTTTGCACTGTATATTTATACATACTCTCGATACCAGAGGTTGGCATCAAGCCAAAAACATTTTTCTTTACAATCCCAAACCCATTAACAACATCTTTCCTGTAAAAGGACCATTTGGGGTATAAGCGCTGCATTAACACACATACAAATCTCTTACCACCGATAGTCTTTCGGCAATGCCAGCAGCTTTAGTCTTTTAAAAAAAAAAATTTTTATATACAGCGCAGTATCCACCCCCCTTTCTTCTACAGGCACAGATATAACTACTGTAAACGGAACAAAACGTATACAAAAACGGATGAAAAAATGGATGTAAACGTGTACATTAACGGATACAAACTGATTTTAACGGAACAAAAGTCGGATGATAACGGAGATTAACGAAACGGATGACGGATGAAGACGGATGAGAACTGATACGTTTTTAACGTGGCTAAACTGACTGTGCCCGTGTGAAAGGGGCCTTACACTGACGTTAACAGACAATGTCTGTCAACGTCCGATCAGTTAAGAGCCGTTTGGAATAAAAAATATATTTTTTTTGTTTATATGTGAACTCAACCTATGACCCAGCTGGTAGTTGGACAATGAGAAGTACATCCCCAAGGAGAAACATGGCCAAAGATGTCTCCCAGGTGCACCTAATAAACCTGGTGCATGAAAGGCCAGGCTTGTGGGACTCAACATGTCGGGACCACAGTGACAGAGTGGCCACACAGCAACTATGGGAAGCAATCTATAACCTTGTGACACCAAATTGGTCCACCTTGACTGCCAAACAGCGTGAGGGACGTGGTAACTGCAATGCAGCATGAGAGGAGCAATGCTTTCTGGATAATGTCATCAAAGCCACAGAAACTGCTGTAAACAGATCAAAACGGATGCAAAAGCAGATGTAAACGGGTAAATTAACTGATGTAAACGCATGTTAGCAGAACTTACGACGGATGTAAACAGAGATTAACGGAATTTACGACGGATGAAGACGGATGAAGACGGATGAAGCAACGCATAAGAACTGATAAATTTTTAACGTGGCTAAACTGACAGTGCCCGTGAGAAAGGGACCTACGTGTAATGCAGACCCACTGAGATATCCATCTATCTGTATATATTGCTTTTTGTAACTTTCAGTTAGTTGAAGTGAACCAGAGATTTGAATATTTGCACAACAGAAAGCCATGTAATAATATTTAGAAATTAGAATCCCTGGCTAGCGAATTCTAGGTTAAGGATTAATTGTTCCTAGAAAACCTGTTTATTGATGACTAGAGCATTCTTTCAGCAATGTCAGTATTATAAAAGCTTTGGACTGGTAGGCTTTATTCCTTGTTTGTATATCCCTATATTGTTTTTTAGTTTGGCTAGAATATTAAAAAAATGCGGTATTAAACCCAATACCAAAAATTTTATATATTGCCGTTTACCAATCATCAGATCTGCATTAATTTTCTTTTTTTAGGCTATTTTCCCTCTGTTTTCACCTAGTGATCTGGCCTGTAACATACCTCTTATATTAGAGTGCCCCCACTCTGGATGAATGAGCACAGGGGCACCTTTGGACAACAGCATTGCCAGTCTGAGAGGAGGGGAGTGTAAGATGTATTAGCATATTTAAAAACAAACAATTAACCACTTCAATACCGGGCCATAGTCAAATGACGCCCACAGATGGGATCTCCCATCCTGGGTGGGCGTCATATGACGTCCTGGGTATTTGGGTTTATTCCACTATAACCACTTCAATACCGGGCCATAGTCAAATGACGCCCACAGATGGGATCTCCCATCCTGGGTGGGTGTCATATGACGTCCTCGGTATCTCGCTGGTGGGGGCCCCGCAGTGCGGCGATCGTGGATGAGATGTGCCCATCCCCGATCCATGTAATCCATCTCCCCGCACCCCCGATCCACGTGACCGGCTGTGTCCAATCACAGCCGGTCACATGTACTGGCTACATGCACGGCGCTCGTGCACGCCCCTAGGGCGCGTGCAGAGCGGCGATCGGGGACGAGGCTTGTCACCCTGACACAGCCCAACCCCGATCGCAGTAAAGAGCCAATGAAATTGGCTCTTTACCACGTGACCGGCTGTGTCCAATCACAGCCGGTCACAGAATGTCAACAAACCGCGGTAACGAGATGTTACTGGGTTCTCCTCCTCACACACCGATCGTGTGTGAGAAGGAGATTGCGGTAACATCTCGTTACCGCTTAGTGTACACCAACACACTGATTACCCCCCTAATAAAGAGGACCTGTCACCAGCCATCAAAGTACCTGTCACCAGCCATCAAAGTACCTGTCACCAGCCATCAAAGTACCTGTCATCACCCGTCCCAGCCCATCTGGGTACCTGAGTACCTATCCCAGCCCATCTGAGTACCCGAGTACCTGTCCCAGCCCATCTGAGTACCCGAGAGTACCTGTCCCAGCCCATCTGAGTACCTGAGTACCTGTCACAGTCCATCTGAGAGTACCCGAGTACCTGTCACAGTCCATCTGAGTACCCGAGTACCTGAGTACCTGTCACAGTCCATCTGAGTATCCGAGTACCTGAGTACCTGTCACAGTCCATCTGAGTATCCGAGTACCTGTCACAGCCCATCTGAGTACCCGAGTACCTGTCACAGCCCATCTGAGTACCGAGTACCTGTCACAGTCCATCTGAGTACCTGAGTACCTGTCACAGCCCATCTGAGTACCCGAGTACCTGTCACAGCCCATCTGAGTACCCGAGTACCTGTCACAGTCCATCTGATCTGAGTACCCGAGTACCCGAGTACCTGTCACAGTCCATCTGAGTACCGAGTACCTGTCACAGTCCATCTAAGTATATGAGTACCTGTCACAGCCCATCTGAGTACCCGAGTACCTGAGTACCTGTCACAGTCCATCTGAGTATCCAAGTACCTGAGTACCTTTCACAATCTGAGTATCTGAGTACCTGTCACACCCCATCTGAGTACCTGAGTACCTGTCACAGTCCATCTGAGTACCTGAGTACCTGTCACAGTACATCTGAGTACCCGAGTACCAGTGTACCTGTCACAGTCCATCTGAGTATCCGAGTACCTAAGTACCTGTCACAGTCCATCTGAGTATATGAGTACCTGTAACAGCCCATCTGAGTACCTGAGTACCTGTCACAGCCATCTGAGTACCCGAGTACCTGTCACAGCCCATCTGAGTACCCGAGTACCTGTCACAGCCCATCTGAGTACCGAGTACCTGAGTACCTGTCACAGTCCATCTGAGTATCCGAGTACCTGTCACAGTCCATCACAGTATCCGAGTACCTGTCACAGCCCATCTGAGTACACAGTCCATCTGAGTACCTATCACATCCCATCTGAGTACCTGAGTACCTGTCACAGCCCATCTGAGTACCTGAGTACCTGTCACAGCCCATCTGAGTACCCGAGTACCTGTCACAGTCCATCTGAGTCCCCGAGTACCTGTCACAGTCCATCTGAGTACCGAGTACCTGAGTACCTGTCACAGTCCATCTGAGTACCTGAGTACCTGTCACAGCCCATCTGAGTACCTGTACCAGCCCATCTGAGTACCAAAGTACCTGTCCCAGCCCATCTGAGTACCCGAGTACCTGTCACAGCCCATCTGAGTACCCGAGTACCTGTCACAGCCCATCTGAGTACCCGAGTACCTGTCACCAGCCCATCGGAGTACCTGAGTACCTGAGTACCTGTCACAGTCCATCTGAGTAACCGAGTACCTGTCACAGTCCATCTGAGTACCCGAGTACCTGTCACAGCCCATCTGAGTACCCGAGTACCTGTCACAGCCCATCTGAGTACCTGAGTACCTGTCTCCAAAATGGGGTAATTTTGTGGGTAATTCCATTGTCCTGGTGCTCCAGTACCTTCAAAAGTGTGATAGGTAGGAATGAAATGAGATGTGTAATTTATGCTCCTAGAACGCCTGAAGGTACTACTTCAATGTTGGGCCTCTGTATATGGCCAGGCTGTGTAAAGTCTCACACATGTGGTATCGCCATACTGAGGAGGAGTAGCAGAATGTGTTTTGGGGTGTAATTTTTGCTATATACATGCTATGTGTTTATCTTATAAATGGACAACTTTGTGTAAAAAAAAAAAAAAAAGATTTTAATTTTCTTTCCACGTTTTCTGAAGACTTCATCTGAGTATCCGAGTACCTGAGTACCTGTCACAGTCCATCTGAGTATCCGAGTACCTGAGTACCTGTCACAGCCCATCTGAGTACCTGAGTACCTGTCACAGCCCATCTGAGTACCCGAGTACCTGAGTACCTGTCACAGCCCATCTGAGTACCCGAGTACCTGTCACCCACCCATCTGAGTACCCGAGTACCTGTCACAGCCCATCTGAGTACCTGAGTACCTGAGTACCTGTCCCAGCCCAACTGAGTACCCGAGTACCTGTCACAGCCCATCTGAGTCCCCGAGTACCTGTCACAGCCCATTTGAGTACCCGAATACCTGAGTACCTGTCACAGTCCATCTGAGTTCCCGAGTACCTGTCACAGTCCATCTGAGTACCTGAGTACCTGTCACAGTCATCTGAGTACCTGAGTACCTGAGTACCTGTCACAGTCCATCTGAGTACCTGAGTACCTGTCACAGTTCATCTGAGTACCCGAGTACCTGTCACAGCCCATCTGAGTACCGTAGTACCTGAGTACCTGTCACAGTCCATCTGAGTACCGAGTACCTGTCACAGCCCATCTGAGTACCCTCGGAGTACCCGAGTACCTGTCACAGTCCTTCGGAGTACCCGAGTACCTGTCACCAGCCCATCGGAGTACCCGAGTACCTGTCACCAGCCCATCGGAGTACCCGAGTACCTGTCACCAGCCCATCGGAGTAACCGAGTACCTGTCTCCAGCCCATCAGAGTACCCGAGTACCTATTTGCAGCCCATGCCTCATAGAATACACGTTGGGGTGTTTGCTTTCCAAAATGGGGTCATTTTGTGGGTAATTCCATTGTCCTGGTGCTCCAGGACCTTCAAAAGTGTGATAGGTAGGAATGAAATGAGATGTGTAATTTATGCTCCTAGAACGCATGAAGGTACTACTTCAATGTTGGGCCTCTGTATATGGCCAGGCTGTGTAAAAGTCTCACACATGTGGTATCGCCATACTCAGGAGGAGAAGCAGAATGTGTTTTGGGGTGTAATTTTTGCTATATACATGCTATGTGTTAGAAATATCTTATAAATGGACAACTTTGTGTAAAAAAAAAAAAAAAGATTTTAATTTTCTTTCCACGTTTTCTGAAGACTTGTGTAAAAAAATTAACCGTTCAGAAGACTCATACTGCTTCATAGAATATACTTTGGGGTGTTTGTTTTCCAAAATGGGGTCATTTTGTGGGTAATTCCATTGTCCTGGTGCTCCAGGGCCTTCAAAAATGTAATAGGTCTTTAGGAAATTAGAGGTGTAATTTATGCTCCTAGAACGCCTGACGGTTCTCCATGCATGTTGGGCCTTTGTATGTGGCCAGGCTGTGTAAAAGTCACACACATGTGGTATCGCCATACTCATGATGAGTAGCAGAATGTATTTTGGGGTGTCATTTTTGCTATGTACATGCTTTGAGTTAGAAATATCTTATAAACTGACCACTTTGTGTAAAAAAAAAAATATGTTTTCATTTTCTTTCCACGTTTTCCGAAGACTTGTGGAAAAAAATGAACTGTTCAAAAGACTCATTATGCCTCATAGAATAGACGTTGGGGTGTTTGCTTTCCAAAATGGGGTCATTTTGTGGGTAATTCCATTGTCCTGGTGCTCCAGGGCCTTCACAAATGTAATAGGTCGTTAGGAAATTAGAGGTGTAATTTATGCTCCTAAAACCCCTGACGGTGCTCCCTGCATGTTGGACCTCTCTGTGTGGCCAGGCTGTGTAAAAGTCCCACACATGTGGTATCGCCATACTCGGGAGGAGTTGCAGAATGTATTTTGGGGTGTAATTGGAAGTATGCATATGCTGTGTGTGAGAAATAACTTGTTATTATGACAATTTTGTGGGAAAAAAAAAAAAAAAAAAAAAAAATCTTCTTTTTCCCAAGAATTGGGGGAAAAATTAAACTTCAAAAAACTCACCATGCCTCTTACTAATTATCTTGGACTACTTTTCAAAAAGGGGTCATTTGGGGGGTATTTGTACTTTCCTGACATTTCAGAGCCTCAAGAAAAGGTGTGATCAGATGTGATCAATTTTCAATGATTTGCACCATAGCTTGTAGACTCTATAACTTTCAAAGAGACTAAATAATATCCACTAATTTGGGTTATTTTTACCAAAGAGATGTAGCAGTATAAATTTTGGCCCAAATTTATGAACAAAAATCACTTATTTGCAAAATATTATCATAGAAACAAAAAAAAAAAAAAATTGTTTTTTTTTCAAAATTTTTTTCACTCTTTTTTCACTTATGTCGCAAAAAAAAAAAAACCCAGTGGTGATTAAAAACCATAAAAAGAAAGCTCTATTTGTATGAAAAAAAAAAATGATAAAAATTTTGTTTGGGTACAGTGTTGCATGACTGAGTAATTGGCATTCAAAGTGTGAGAGCGCTGAAAGCTAAAAATTGGTATGGGAAGGAAGGGTGTATAAATGCCCTGTATTGAAGTGGTTAAGTAAAAAGGTCACAAATTTATTAACATTTTGTATCAAAGAATGTTTTTTTTTTAATACAGTGCTTTATCTAATAAATGTAAACAAAAATAATTGCATACATAAGTCAGCCTTTCATGTGAGAGAACTGAAGAATAACATTTAAAATGTTTGATCCCTGGCATAAATGTGCCAGCGTTCCAATTATTTATATGCCCGGTGAATTCTTGACAGCAAGATTTTTATGTATGTATTAAAATAAATGCTGCTTTAATATTATCATTTCCTGTTTTTTTTTTTTTTTTTATGTTTTTACATTGAGGTGGTTCTTAAAGGTACACTCAATTCAAAACTGACACATCGAGATACTTATAGGGAGCATAGTCTACCTGCTTGGTGCTTTGGTTTTTAATCCAAGCATTGTACCTGTCCATACTGCTCACCTTTGTCTAAAATCTGGTGATCATTGGACACCCATACTTCTGATTCTGAGACACCCTGTTTTTTTTTTTTTATACACAGAAGGCTGATGTAAAGAAACTCTCACCGCCACCAATCATTTTCAAACCTGATTGGGAAGCTTGAAAGTGATTGGTTGTTACAAATCATAGGCTCCAGGAAACCTAGTGCAGTTAGATAAACAAATCATTTTTTATTTAGCTCAGTTTACCTAACCTCTTCCTGCCGATGTGGCACATATAGGTGGTCTCTCAGCAGGTGGTAGGGTTGCCACATCATCCCTTTAAACCAGAACACCTATGAATTACACAGGTTCTGAGGCTGATTTAACCACTTCAGCCCCGGAAGAATTTACCCCCTTCCTGACCAGAGCCCTTTTTGCGATTTGGCACTGCGTCACTTTAACAATTGTGCAGTCGTGCGACGTTATACCCAAACAAAATTTATGTCCATTTTTTTCCCCACAAATAGAGCTTTCTTTTGGTGGTATTTGATCGCCTCTGCGGTTTTTATTTTTTGCGCTATAAACAAAAAAAGAGCGACAATTTTGAAAAAAAACATTATTTTTTACTTTTTTTCTCTGATTTCGCGCAGGGGTGCCAACCTGCCGCAGTAAAACTGTGGTGGCTGGTCCGGTAGTGGTTAATGCATATAAGGCACCAAGTGAGTGTAATTACCATCTTAATCAGCCATGAAAACTGTGTAGTTAATGTGTGTCCTGGATTAAAGGGATGATGTGGCAACTCTAGCGGGTTGGCTTTAGCGTCAAGAGGCCGCATATATGTAAACATTATTCTGTGCTGAGAGAGCACAGTCACTGGCGGGACCTGAAAGCTCCCGATGCATACTTGCGATTGGGAGCATTCCGATAATGTGACCACTGTGACAGCTAATCACAGCACAAGACACGAATACACGCCTCCACCTTCCAGCATTGTATCTGTAAGATTACAGTACTGTATGTGTACTGTGTTTTTAAAGGGCTGGGAGGTGGTGGCGGGAAGGGTAGGGTTGCCCCTTCATCCCTCTAAAACCGAACACATATTGATTACACAGGTTCTGTGGTTGATTAAGCTGGTAATTAAACTCACTTGGTGACTTATCTGCATTAATTTAGCCTCAGAACCTGTGTAATTCATATGTGTTTGGTTTTAAAGGGATGAGGCAGCAACCCTAGGGAAGGGGTTAGAGTGTAGGTGGGGAAAATGTCAAATTGCATGTCAAATCACCGCCTATTGCTGGCCACGGCACCATTGATTCCCAAAAGTAGTTCCTGCATTACTTTTGGCAACTTTGGGGGCGATTTGAATATACATCTGTGCAGGAACCTGCACGGATGTCTGTCAAATCGCCCCCCTTTTTTGGGATAGGCTAAAGAAAAGGTATTAACTCCTGTTGTTTTTTTGCCATCTATGTCCAATGGGGAGATTTCTCTTCACTTTCTTGTTCCATAGCCAAAACAGGAATTGAGAGGAAATCCCTCCAAAGTCAAGGAATCCCTCGTTGTCACTCAGGTAACCAGAACTAGTGTTTCCATTGCAGGATTTCCCCTGTTGTGAAGACAACCCAAAATCAGGGATTTTCTTTCACTGTCACTTTTGGTGATAACAGTAGACAGTAAGGATGAGCTCTGGCATGTTCGCACACTCCAAGTGCAGAGCCCGCCAGGAAGTCGGCACGGCGCTGCACTAATCACAGGCAGTGAGACATTTCCCGATCTCTGCAGCCGCACATTGGGAAAATGTCTCACTGCCTGTGATTAGCGCAGCGCCGTGCCAACTTCCTGGCGGGCTCTGCACGTGAAGTGTGCAAAACCTGATAGGTGTTCTAATCCCTTACCCCCCTACCCAAACAAAAACCTTGCCTTTAGTCCAGATTCAGCTGCGGAAATTAAGCTGAACTCGCATGATTTCACTCCCGCATGTCAGATTACGGCTGCGATTTCACAGACATCTGTGCTGGTCTGTGCTGGTTTCTGCACAGATGTCAATGGAAATCGCACTGCAAAATCGCAAAAAGTAGTACAGAAACTACTTTTTGAAATCGGTGCAGCGCCGCAAGTGCAGAGTCGCACAGATTAGAAAAGGTGCCATTGCCGGCAATTGCTGCCGATTTGACAAATGCGATTTGACATGTCAAATCACACCAATGTGAACCAGGGTTAAGTTATACTTTAGATAAAGGAATGCTAGAGCCCCTGTCAGCTGTTTGTTGTTGTCTACTTCCCTGTTGCCAATTTTTTATCTATTCCTGTTGCATTAAAGGTTGTCTCTAGAACAGAAAATAAAGAAGAAATCACTAACTAGAGCCCCAGATAGCAGTAAAACCTGACAGGGTTCTAACCTTTATCCATTCTATCCAAAACAAAAAAAATGTTCTGTTGTATAGATACGCTTTAACCCTGTTCACTGCCACTGATGGAATGGTTACAGCGGCAACAGTGTATATTTCCTCAGCTGCCTGTCAGCCTTCTTGTGGAAGTGATTCAGGTGATGGATGTCTCATTAAGGAGAACCTGTCACAACAATGTTCCATTGTGTTATCACATATGGGGCTTGTCAGCCCCTGCACGAGAGCAACAAAATTAGATTTAAAAAAAAAGAAAGTTAAAAAAATGTAATTAATTAAACGCAATAAAAAATGTAACCCCTCTGCCCCCAAACGCATGCACATACAAACATAAACATGCATGTTGGATGACCTGTGTACGAAAACAAAAATGCACTACAGTCTGGAGTGAAAGCAATAATTCTAGGGCCATCATTCTTGGTTAACTCTCAACTGAAGACTTTCAAAACATAACTTATGGACAATTTTGTGTACCATCGCTTGCATCAGTTTCACAGGCACATGCATTTTGCAAAAGAAAAAAAAAAGTCATATATTATGTTTGTGTGCACTAAAATTAACTTTAGTATATTTTTTACTGCAAATGTAGGTTTGAAACAGTGCTAATATTGTTTGACATAAAGTTGCAGCTACTGCCATTTTATTCTACAGGGTCTCCCCTTTTATAAAATAATGTTTTATTTATTTATTTTTTAAATAATCTTCAGACCTAAAATTGTGAATTTTAACACATATGCAAAAAATTGCATAAATGGGTGTAGCAGAAAAAGGGGTAATAAGGCTAGTAGCTCACTTATTGCTTTTACTTGCTGCCTGATTTGCTTTTCTGAAACAACTTTACTTGTTACAGCCCTGGTGCTAAACCTGCAGTCTGAGGACCATATCCGGCTCTTTGGTACTTGTTGTGCAGCCATTGGACCCAGCAGTCTATAGTGGGAGTGGTAGGAGTGATTTGTAAAGGGGTGATAGCTGTGATTTCTACTAGTCTCATTTAGCATGTCCCTAGTCTTCCACTGTCTTGTGTGCAGCATATTTTCAAACCTATAGCATGGCCACAGTCTCTGACCAAATTTCTGTTGGTGTGTATGCAGTCTCTGACAGTTGTCCGTAGTATTACATATACTGAACATTATGTGCAGCCCTTTAGTGAGTAAGTTGACAACTACTGCATTACAGCCTTCTATATATTGCATGTGTTACTGTAGGTCTCTGAATCTTTTCACAAAAGGGCATGCCATGCCTTGTATATTGTATTAATTTAATTTGGGGTACATGTTTAATTGTGGGGTACATTTCATTACATTTTCTGTACTTCTGCAATTCACTGTGGCTGTTACACACTGAGGCTGGGTTCACACTTATACGAATTGGATGCGGTTTTCCCTGCATCCAATTCGCATGACAGAAGAGTGTGACTGGCTCTCAATGGAGCTTGTTTACACATCTCCAGGGCGGCTGCGGAGCGATCGGACAAGGGTCCTGTGTGTCTTTGGCTCTGTTTCAGGTCCGAATTCAGCTAGACCCCTTTCACACTGAGGCTCTTTTAAGGTGTTTTAGCTCTAAAAATAGCGCCTGTAAAGTGCCTGAAAAGCGCCTCTCATGCCTCCCCAGTGTGAAAGCCTGAATGCTTTCACAATGGGGCGGTACACTTGCGGGATGGGAAGAAAAGTCTTGCAAGCAGCATCTTTGGGGCAGTTTGGGAGTCAGCACTTTTAACCCTTTCTTTGGCCGCAGCTAAAATGAAGGTAAAGAGCTGCTAAATCTAGTGGCAATTTACTGCTAACGCTGGGAGCTTTCAGTGTGAAAGTAGCCTTAAAAATTCGGGCCTGATTCATCCCTAAAACTGAGAACTGGGACGCAATGGACCCCTGCTGTCAGCCGCATCCGTTTCAAGTGTGAACCCAGCCTCAGCCCAGGTTCACATTGAGGGCGGGTTTGAAATCTTGCGAGTTCATCTGAACCTGCATGATTTCAAACTGGTAATGCAGTCTGACTTCGGGGGGGGCAATTTGACAGACATCTGTGCAGGTTCATGCACAGATATCTATTCAAATCTCCCCCGAAGTCACCAAAAGCAGTACAGGAACTACTTTTGGGGATCGTTGTGGCGCCACAAAGTTGGTGCCGCACCAATCCGGACGGTGCCATTGCCAGCAATAGCCGGCTATTTGACATGCCAAATCGCATGTCAAAATGGCCCGATGTGAACGTGGGCTTAAAGTGAGACGTTATATAGATACATGACAATAATTGTAAATGTGTCCAAATGTGAAGGAAAGTGATAGATTATAACACCATTTTTTGTTGGTTTAGCTTGAGGATATTTTTGCAAAGCAACAGGTTCGCTTTAAGGCTCGATTCACATCTATGCATGTTGCTTTTGAGCGTTTCTGCAGTGCTTTTTGCGGTGCTTGCCACATTTTGGACACGCGTTTTTACGACGATTTTGCCACATTTTGCGTTTGTTTTTTTACACTGTGGTTGCTTAGTAACCAGCTATATACAGTGTAAAAAAAAAACGCAAATCGTGTCAAAATCGCGGTAAAAACGCGTTACTTGTGTTTTAGATGCGGGTCCATTGACTTCTATTACATGCAAAACGCTACTGTGGTTCCTCTCAATGGCGTCCCTAGGGGGGGGGCAGAGGGGGCCCTGACCCCCCCAAAATGATGCTGTGCCCCACCATGTGCCCCCCCCAAAAAAACACCCAAAAAATTTTTTTATTTTTTTTTTTTTACAAAAAGGCAATGTCTTTTTGTTTGCATCCGTAGTGGATGCGCCACATCTTACTCAGGCTACCGCTGGAGTAACACAGTCTCTATTGAGAGGGGGAGTATTCTTCTAGCCTGGACGCGTGGGTAAGTGTGTGCACTGCAGTACACTGTAATCACTGAACTGCATTATCTCCATCCCTTCTCTCCCCCATCTGTCGCTCCCCCTCTCCTGTTCTTTCAAGACATTCACAACTTACTTTCACAATTTGTTGTTAGATATGGGCAGGGCGGCCTGGGGGCCTGACTTCCGCTTCCGCCGACGCGACCGGATGTGACGGTCGTACGCAGCGTTCGGATGTGAGCTGCGGAAGGTTTGAGATCAGCCTGAGTCTCCGACAAGTATCCTGAATAGACCCTGTTACCGAGACCCTAAGTCCGCGAAGACGAACGCTTGGTGGTGCCCGAGTCTCCTACGGAACCTTGATCGGCCTCTGCTATCGAGACCTTAATTTCGTGAAACACGTGAAAACGATCGCTTGGTGCGATGAGCAATAGTAAGCAGTCGGCGGCCGACCGTCTTAAAGAATTTGCTCGAACAGATAAGCAAGACGGCGGTCGTAGCCCCCCGCAGACACGGAGTGGTGGATCATCAGCGCTGGAAATCCAGAAGCTTAATACGACCCAGCCGCAGTCCGGGAAAGCAGCAGAGAAACAGGAGAAATATTCCAAATTGACCCTGGAACAGATGAACTCCCAGATAATGGAGGCCATCCACTCGAGCAATACAGCACTAACAGGTAAAATGGATGAGATTATAAATGATATAGGACTGATCAGGCATGATATGCAGAGTATAAGAGAGAGAATGACGGAAGTGGAAAATAGGACTGCCTTATTGGAAGATATTGTTACCCCTATGTCTAAAAAGATAGTCACGATTGAAAAACAGATTACCCTGTGGCATCAAAAATCTGATGATTTTGAGAACCGTATGCGCCGCAATAATTTAAGAATAGTTGGTTTACCAGAGAAGGCAGAAGGGTTTAATCCCGGTGACTTTATAGAAAAATGGCTGAAAAATGTGTTCCCAGATATGGAAGTATCAGCAGCATATGCAGTGGAGAGAGCGCATAGGGTCCCGGCAGCAACACCTAAACCAGGGTTCCCCCCTAGACCCCTGTTGGCACGACTATTAAATTGCAGAGATAGAGACACAATTCTGCGAAAAGCAAGACAGAAAGGGGAAATTCGCTATGAAAACAGTAAAATATCAATATTTCCAGACTTCTCTCTGGAGCTGCAAAAACAACGGGCAACATTTTATGAAATAAAACGAAAAATGAGAGAGGCAGGAATTGAATATTCTATGGCATACCCAGCCCGATTGAGAGTGGAGGAAGGGGGAAAGACTTTGTTCTTCAGTACACCTGAACAAGCTAAAGACTGGCTGGAAACAACTAGGCCTATGCCTCAATAGGAGAAACAGAGAAGTCCTGAAAGGATAAGAGACACCAAGAAGATTGGAACTTTGGGGGGGGGGGGGGGAGGGGGGATGAGGGACACTCTCCCTACTTTATACCTGTTTTTTTTATACTGGCTGGAAACAACTAGGCCTATTTTTTTTTTTATGTCCCACTTTTTTTTTTTTTTTTCTCTTGGGGTTAAAGGAAGAAGTTTTAATAGTTTATAAGTTTGGTTTTTTCTTTCTGTCTGGGTGTGTTTTGGGTTTGTGTAATTTTTTTTGTTTTTTTTCTTTGCCCTTCGCCCTTTCTGTCTTTTCTTTCTCTCCCCCTTCCCTTCACCTCTTTTCATTTTTTTTTTTTTTTTTTTTTTTTTTTTTGAGGGGAAAAATGGGAAAAGGTAAAATATAATATAATATAAAAGTGTATTTGTGGGTTTTTTTTTTTTTTTAAGGGAGCGGGAGGGATAGGGAGGAGGGGGGGTAAAGTTGAGGGTGATGGGGTGTGTATAAATAGGGAAATAGGGAAATGGAGCTAAAATCACAGAGAAACACATTGAAATAAAGCACATGTCACAAGGGGAAGAGAGGGAAGAGTGAGAGGAAATCTCTCTTGACCCCCCTTTTTTTTTTTTTTTTTTTTTTTTTTTTTTTTCACATATAATAATAAGGGAAGGTTAGGCTAAGGTAAAGAGACACATTATAAACACTATAAATACAAACAAATGGGGAAAGGGGGAGGGATGGGGAGTGAATGCGCACAAGGGGAGAAGGAGGAGGAGGGAGGGGGGGGAGGGGGGAGGGAGGGAGGTGTGGGAGGGGAGAGAGCAAGGAAAACATATTTTTTTTTTTCTTTTTTTTTTTATTTAAAAATTTTTCTTTTTTTTTTTTTGCAGTGTTTTTTTTTTTTTTTTTTTTTTCTCCTTTTTTAAAGGAGGGAGAGGTTGAAAGGAGGGGACGTATTCTCCTCCCCCCACCTAGACGGCCCCCCCCTCGCCCTTTATATCCCCGATTAAGCGGAAAAAGGGCAGGAGCAGACAGGCTGAAATTGAAATAAATTACCTATATAAAAGCAAAAATGCAATATGTCGGTAATGCCCTAAAAATGTTAAGGCTGAATGAAATGGAATGGATGAATGAGAGGAGTGAGGTAGAAAAGAGAATGGTCACGGAAAGGAAAAAGGGACATAGGATTTATTTTTCCTCTTCTTTTATTTTGCGGGGGAACAATGGCTAAAATAAAATACATCAAATATGAGTAATCAGCACACATTTTTGTCATGGAATGTGAGAGGTATGGGAACGCAATTAAAACGAACACAGGTTTTCTCAGAAATTAACAAGGTGCAGGCAAAGATCATTTGTATCCAAGAAACACATATGACTAAAGAAAGATTGAAGTATCTAGAAAAACCTTGGATACAATGGTCAAGCCACTCATGTCATACTACATATTCAAGAGGGGTTTCTCTCTTGATCCATCGAGGGGTAACATGGGAGTGCATTAGAGAAAAAAGAGATCCTGATGGAAGATATGTCTTTGTCTTTGCGCTGCTGCAAGCACTGCCTGTTGTAATTATGGGGATTTATAACCCCCCCCCCCCCCCCCAGCTACAATGCGAGTACTGAAAGAGGCAGTGATATTTATGTCAGAATATCCAGAGGCATATGTCATATGTATGGGAGATTTCAATATGTGTTTAGACCCAAAATTAGACAGGTTCGGAAGAAGTGATCATAAAGGAGGGGAAGGGCCGAAGGTGTTGGAGAAATTTATGAATGAAGTAGGATGGGCTGACTTGGAGGATTAGAAACCCTGGGACTCGGGCTTACTCATGGCATGCACCTGGGAGAGGGCGCATGTCTAGAATAGATATGGTAATGGGGAACGAAAAGATCCTGCCAATGGTTCGGTCTGTGGCGTACATGACAAGAGGGGTGTCTGACCATTCTGGATTAACCTTTGAGCTAAAAATAGGCCCAAAAAGAATAAGACCGGGGTATAGGATACAGGCTCAATGGTTAACCCAGATAGGATTAAATGATAGAATTCCAGAGCAAATAGGAATGTTCCTAGAAGCACATGGCAATAGGAACATAGATGGAGTACTCTGGGATACATTTAAGGCATACTTGAGGGGGATAACAAGATCAACAATATCATACATTAAACGTACTAATAGGCAGGAAGAGGAGGAAATGGAACAATTATGCACACAGGCAGAAAATAGGTTCATAGAGGACCCCTCAAACATAAACCAAATAAGCTGGGCAGCCTCATCACGGCAATATAAGAACCAACTAATAATTAATGCTAAGCGTAAGAAACTCCAATATGCGCAAAAAAACTTTGAACAAGGACAACAATATAATAAGATGCTGAACTTTATGATAAAAAGACAAACACCATCACTAGCAATATCAGAGGTGAAAAATGAAAAAAGAGAGGTGGTAAACACATTAGATGAGATACTTGAGACATTCCAAAAATACTATATTGACATGTATACATCAACACTGACCTGTACTCGAGAAGATATAGAGGAATATCTGAAGGATCTGAACTTCCTTAAATTAACAGAGGAACAAAAAGAGGAGTTAGAGAGGGATATAGAGGAAGAGGAAGTACGAGAAGCTATCTTCTCTCTGGGAAAGGGTAAGTCCCCAGGACCAGATGGCATACCACTGGAAATGTACCAGCGATATGCAGAAATGATGGTACCAGTCATGACCAAAATGTACGGAGAGGCGTTCCAAAGGGGAGAAATGTCAGCTTCCATGTATGACGCCACAGTCATACTGATACCAAAACCAGACAAAGACAGAACTGAGTGCGGGTCGTATAGGCCAATATCATTATTAAATATAGATTATAAAGTATTGGCAAAAGTGCTTGCCAAAAGGCTCAATCAGGTAATTTTGTCTATAATAGCGGAGGACCAAACTGGATTCATGCCAGGGAAGTCTACATCAATTAATATTAGAAGCACGCAATATATGACACAAATGAGAGAGTTTATTCCGGAAACAAGTGCCTTGGCATCATTGGATACAGCCAAGGCATTTGATTCTATAGAATGGGAATTTCTGCAGACAGTCCTGGAAAGGAATGGATTTGGGGAAAAATTTAGGAAATGGGTGAAAATAATCTATAAACAACCATGCTCCAATTTGCTAATAAACGGTATATTATCTCCTACAGTAAAACTATACAGAGGAACAAGACAGGGCTGCCCAATGTCACTGCAGTTGTTTGCCCTGGCAATCGAGGCATTGGCAAACAGATTCAGACAATCAGATAAATATAAAGGGATTAGAGTAGGAGAAAAAATTGAACACATAGGCTTATATGCGGATGATATTATATTATATATGGGAGATGTGCAAGCATCGCTGACGGAAGCAATGAGAATAATAGAAATATACGGGAGGTTCTCAGGGTTAAAAATAAACTGGCAAAAATCCGCACTGATGCCCCTGGGAACAGGTAATACAAGAAGAGCTCAGACCCCACTAAAAATAGTTGAAGTATTTAAATATTTAGGAGTAAATATTACGTTGAAACACGAAGATGAGATGGAAGCTAATATACTCCCACTAATAGAACATGTGAAGAAAAAATTGGAAATATGGATAAAGCTACCAATATCAATGGCAGGCAGAATTCACCTGATAAAATCTATTATACTACCCAAGTGTCTATATGTATTTGCACACTCCCCAGTAAAAATACCAAAACAGATATTTAAAAAATTAAACTCGCAGATGACTCGGTTCATTTGGGCATATGGAAGATGTAAATTAAAATTTAATAAATTACAAAGACCAAAGACAGAAGCTGGACTGGCCCTCCCGGACTTATATTTATACTATTTGGCAGGGCAATTGAAACACCTAAGATCATGGGTAGGACAGGAAAAAATAACAAGGATAGAGGAATATCTCCTTAGTAAAATGCAAATAGAGGACTTATTGACGGGACTAGAATTAAAAGACTTGAGGAGAGTGGGAGTAAAAATTCCCCTTTTGAAAGTGGCAAGGACATTATGGAGAGAGGCTAAGAAACTGACGGGATTTGTTGGAATCCCAACAGAAACTGCGCTGTGGAACAACCCAAATTTGAACAACTGGAAGCTTTTGAGGACAGTAAATTTTGGAAGCAGAATAAGATAACAACTTTTGGTCAGCTATATGACAAGAATGTGATACTAACCTATGAAAACCTATGTAAACAATATAATTTATTGAGTAAACAGTTCTACAGATACCTTCAACTGAGGCAGGTGCTACAAACACAGGTTAGAAGAGAGGAATTAAAGATATCTAAATACCCCCTTATAGGTATCCTGAAATCACAGGGACCTAAGGGATTGATAGCAAAGATTTACACACACCTGTTACAGAAGAAAATAGAAGGCGAACCACTGAAAATAAGGGATAAGTGGCAGGAGGCTATCCCAGACATGAGCGATCATGAATGGGATGAAGCCTGCAACTCCCATTGGAAGGTATCCCCTGCAATGAATAACAGGATAATACAGATGAATATAATACATCAGACATACTTGGCTCCAAATAGATTGTACAAAATGGGGAGGATGACTGAACCAAGATGTACTAGATGTGGGCAGGGGGGAGCAGACTTCCTTCATGTAATGTGGTATTGTGGTAAAATAGGAAAATATTGGCAACAAGTAGCTAGGAAAATAGGAAAAGTCCTGAATAAACCTTTTATAGCTACGATGGAAATATGTTTGTTGGGGATATTGAGGGAAGAGAGAGATAATAGAGATAATAATACCTTCTTAAGGGAGGTACTGTTCTTGGCAAGAAAACAAATAATAGAAAAATGGATTCAGCCATATCCCCCGACAGTAACCCAATGGGTGAGAGCAGTAAACCAGGTCCTACCCTATGAAAAAATAATGTATGAACAAAGGGGAAATGGGCGAAGGTATGAAAAAATATGGGCAAAATGGAATAGAACATGGTTAACAGTGGATAGAGGAATATCTGAAAACATAGTATTAAGTGACCACAGAGGGTGAGAGAGGAGGGAATGAAAGGAAGAGTAAATGTAATTATAATTTGTATTATATAAAGAAATGGAAAAGTATATAAAAATGTATAATGTAAATTATTATGTAATGAAAAATTTGGAATAAAGAGTTTTGAAAAAAAAAGAGATGGGCAGGGCATGTTCAAAATCCCACATGCCCGAGCCCGTCAGGACGCCCACACTGCACGGCGCTAAGCACAGGCAGTGAGACATTTCCTGGTCCGCAGCTGCACAGATCAGGAATGTCTCACTGCCTGTGATTAGCCGTGTGCAGTGTCGGCTTCCTGGTGGGATCAGGCAAGTGGGATTTCAAACACACCCGAGCCCATCACTAATGGTTGTAGAGTAGACAGTTGACCTCCCTGCAGGTTGCTTAGCAGCAGTGCAGCCTTCTCTGACATGCTGATCGTGATGCAATCCAGGTAATGCTCCTAGTTAAATCCTAGTGTTAAATATCATAGTGATTTTATTGATCAAAGCCCACACCTTACAGGCATAGAGCCCACATGGCTGCTGAACATACGGTGGATGTGGTTGTACTCTTGATGCTAATAAATACTGTGTTTATTAGATCTGACTGGGAGCATCACCTGGATCACATCCCGATCAGCATGTCAACAGAGAAGGTTATACAGCATTACTGCTGCTAGGTGACCAGCTGGGGGCTCGGCTCTCTACAACCAATAGTGCCAGCCTTCCCCTGCATGCACCCATAATGTCACCAGCACTAGGTCCTAATAGACTGCTGCCACTGCCAAGGACACAGATGCAAGACCAGCACTGTCAATAGCAGGGGCAGGACAGCAAGAGGAGGCTGGGGAACACCACAGTGGCAGAACACCAAGGCCCGGTGGCAAGACAACCTTTGCAACCCTGATAGTTCTCCCACTGCTTTGGACCCTTATATTTTCTTGGTATGCTGGTGACATATATCTCTTGTTTTCTGCCACCCTGGGGATCGTAGTAAAATTGCATTTTATAGTTGCCCCCCTACTTTTGTCCCTGTCCCCCCATGTGCCCCCCCTAAATATGAAAGCTGGAGACGCCACTGGTTCCTCTTACTGGCCTTTTCCTTATTACTCTGTTCTGAACAGACATAAGAACCAGTAAGAGAATGCAGAGTGGTCAGAGGATGACATTTTATCCAAAAAACCCAATAGTTTATGAATAGCTGCAGTCTCAGAGTCCTGTACCCGGTAACCTTCTCTTCCAGGGTACTTTCTCATACCTCCCAACTTTTTGAGATGGGAACGAGGGACACCTATTATAGGACACACACCCCTACGCATTCTTAAAGGATAATTATACAAAAAAAAAAAAAATATTAAACCCACAAGTGCTTTTTTTTAACCACTATTCCTTTATATTGGCTTTTGAAATTTACAAATGCAGCAATTTAGAAATTGGATGAAAGGTTTAGCACTAGGAAACACCTTTTTAAAGATAAAGAACATTTTATTTACAACTATATAGATCAGACCAAAATGAGAGACAAATGAGGAGGAAAGAGAGACAGAGGGACTCCAAATCAGGGACAGTCCCTCGAAATCAGGGACAGTTGGGAGCTATGCTTTCTGTTTTGTTTATCTGGAAAAGGATATGGCCACTTTAGGTCCTTCCTGATGTATACATTTACATATACGCATACACATGTAGCACAAAAAATATTGCATTATGTAAAAAGATTGCATTTATTTTTTTATTGAATGTACCTTCTGACAAAGCATACCAGTAGAAGACGAGCAAGGCTGGATATTGTAGAAAGAATAATATAATATATTTGGGCTGATTTAAAAAAGACTTTGAGAATCTTCACACAATAAATTGGATATTGGATACTTTGGACATGAAACAAAAACAGTTAAAAAAAAGCTGATACCAAAATTAAATCTTAGGCTCTTGCTTTGTATATTAAAAAGTTTAAATATGGAAGTGTGATGATCTTACTCAGTTGTAAAGAAATAAATCAGCTTTGATTGTCATTAAACAACATTGGTAGAAGAATGAATCTGTTCTATACCCCTCGCTGACTGGCTAATTAATAATAAGATCTCACAGCTTGAGTACTGGGGTGGTAATTTGGTTGCTCGCCATGCTCCAAATCCATGGAACTGTGATTCATTTAATAAGAACATCTGTATCATCAAACAGTTTTTCTGCTGTTAAAACATATTTCTGTTAGCCCAGACATTGATTCAATAGTAGGTTGTTCTATCAAAATATCATGTAGTACTAATCAATGCTGGGCTAGAAGGCCCATTGAATTTATACATCAAAATAATGTTTTAGAATTTGCACATACATGAAAATATACTGTATGTACCCCAATATTGATGATTAAGAGGATTATTACAATGAAGAATAAGATGTTTTAGAGTTTGAGAAAATTTAAAGTGATTGTAAACGATCACCTTATAAAACAACCCATTCAGTTTAAAAAAGGAATGGAAGGCAAAACATTTTTGTATAGATATAAAAAACATACCCCTTTTCCCTTTTTTATAAGCAATCACATTCCCTCTGTCCTCAGCTGCATAAGAGCTGGGGGGATGAGAAGCAGTAAATGACTGTCTGGGGGGGGGGGGGGGGTCAGGACATGTCTGATCATTGGAGGAGAGCCGGCTAAGTTCCCAGCATAGCTAGTGTGTTCTCCTGCTTAGAGTGGTCAGTTTTTAATAGGAAATAAGGGGATTAGCTGGTATGCCAGGGATTTCACACAAAGGAAACAATACAGAGAGAATAGGATACTTTCTCATACAAGTACATGGTACAACAGGCACATATCAGGAATAGGAAGCGTTAGGGTAACAAACGCTTTAAGGGCAGGACACTTGGACAGTCATGTAAAGTGTACATAGTTTGACTATTGTCATACTGAGGTTGATTTACTAAAGTAAAAGAGACTGCTGAATTTAGCAAAATGAATGTTCATCTAAAGTGGAAGTGAAGGCAATTTTCCCTAAAGTGGAACTTTACCCATAACAGTTTGATAACAATTCATGTTAAGGGCATACCTTCCACATTAATAATTATACTACCAACAATAGTGTGTGCTTCTTGTTGAAGGCCAGAGCAGACACGATCTTATCGGAAATAAATATATAAAGAGAAAACCTGTGCGCTGCCCAAAAAATGTGATGAAACAAAAGAGAGGAGTGTGGTAACATAATAGATGACCTACGAGGAGTAATGGCAAGTCTTTAATCAGTTTGTACCGGATCCTCTATTGGAATGCTAATTTACAAGTGTTTTTAATGTGAGGGCAATACATAGCTTTAATAAATTTTTTGTAAATTTTACTTACTACACTATGGTAGTTTCCCTGTGATTATGAGTTCTGTCTAGAGATTACCCCAGGGATATCCACGAGATTAACTGGATAAGGAGAGAGGAGATACCAAATGGCATCTGAGCGATGACCACCCTTAAAGAAGTCTACACATCTGATTAACCCTTACATTGGGGAACAGGCGTTTCTAGACCTATAACATAGGTCTAGGCAACAGGTACTCTTATATTTTCACTAGCTGGTGGCGCACTGGAGAAGATACAGCAAGCACTCACAGCACTGGAATTTGAGTTTTAAACACCAGTAGAATATTGGGTCTAGAATATCACAGGTGAGGGCTATAGCTAATGGTGGAATTCACTTCCATAAAAGAGACACAGCGTGTGGAATATTTCACTGATTGAACATTTTCAATACATTATTACCTAATAGTGTTGTTTGGATGTTTCAGCACTGGACATTTATTGTATTTATTTATGATCACTGGATTTTATTGGAGTTTTTTTTATGAGTATTAGTACTTTATTTAAATCTTTTCATCCCACTTTTTGGATGTATATATAATATTTTCCATTGCTCACACTCAGTGCAGCATTCTTTATTTATATATTTATCTTATCGGAACCCCCCGGTCTCAAAAATGCATGTTGTTTTCGCCAATTAAATTATGTACATTTCCAAACTTGTTAAATGTCTTGACTGAGTTAGGCCCCTTTCACACGAGGCGGACTCCGCTTCCATGGAGTCCACCTCTGTCCGCCGGCTCAGCGGGAGATCTCTCCGTTGATCTCCGCTGAACCGGCGGATGACAGGTCCCTCTCTGCTCACTGAGCGGGGAGGGGCTTGCGAGCGCCGCTGGTCACTAGGGATGAGCCGAACACCCCCGGGTTCGGTTCGCACCAGAACCTTCGAACCGACCGAAAGTTCGCGCGAATTTTCGAACCCTATACGTTATAATGGACGCGAACGTTCGAAATCAAAAGTGCTAATTACAACGGCCAATATGCATGTTAATGTCATAAAACAGGTTTGGGGACCCGGGTCCTGCCCCAGGGGACATATATCAATGCAAAAAGAACTTTTAAAAACTAACGTTTTTTCGGGAGCAGTCATTTTAATGATGCATAAAGTGAAAAAAAAAAAGTGAAATTTTCCTTTAAATATGGTACCTGGGGGGTGTCTAAAGTATGCCTGTGAAGTGGCATGTGTTTCCCGTGTTTAGAACTGTCCTTGCACAAAATGACATTTGTAAAGGAAAAAAAGAAGCCATTTAAAACCACTTGCGGCTTTAGGTTTGTTCTTAAGTAGAATCTGAACAGGTACATTATGAAGTGTAGCTCCATCCCAAAAAAATATATTTTTAAGCTTTTTGGAGAACATAGGGAGGGGTTATCACCCCTGTAACATTTGCTGTCTTTGCACATCTGTTCAGAACATGTCACCTAACTTTCCGTCCCAATGACAAATGTTTTTGGAAAAAGTGGGGTTTTAATTGAAACAAGGATTGGTGATAAAGTATCAGTAGAGAGGAGATACCTTTTTCCCAAATTAAATCTAACAGGATAGAATTTCCCTTCCTAGGGGTAGATTTCCTCTCACTTCCTGTTTTCTCTTTCCATTTGCAAGTAGGAGTCGTTTGTAAGTTGGATGTTTGAAAGTAGGGGCCTGGCGTATATACTCTGCAGAAATTTGCCCTATTAGATGTTGGTGTAGCCACAAGACTGGTGGGCACAGGAATGGGCCCTGCTGTGAGTTAATAGATCAAGATTTGTAATTGCATGCACCTGTTGAACAGGGCAGAAAAATTGGGGGTGGTGGTGGTGGTGGTGGACGGTTTTGCCACAAGACTGTAAGCTCTCACAGTTACTCTTGGTGGGCGCAGGAATGGGCCCTGCTGTGAGTTATTAGATCAAGATTTGTAATTGCAAGCACCTGATGAACAGGGCAGAAAAATTGGGCCTTTGGCGGTGGTGGTGGACGGTGTTGCCACAAGACTGTAGGCCCTCATAGTTACTCTTGGTGGGCGCAGGAATGGGCCCTGCTGTGAGTTATTAGATCAAGATTTGTAATTGCAAGCACCTGATGAACAGGGCAGAAAAATTGGGCCTTTGGCGGTGGTGGTGGACGGTGTTGCCACAAGACTGCAGGCCCTCATAGTTACTCTTGGTGGGCGCAGGAATGGGCCCTGCTGTGAACTATTAGATCAAGATTTGTAATTACCCGCCCCTGTTAAACAGGGGCTGAAAAATTGTGCCTTAGGCACTGGTGCTGGTGCCACAACACTGCAACCCCTCACAGAGACTGTACTTGGAGCACAGCAGTCACACGTGTTGCGAAGCATTTTTTTAAAAAATTGTAAGTACCCGCCCCTGTTAAACAGGGGCTGAAAAATTGTGCCTTAGGCACTGGTGCTGGTGCCACAACACTGCAACCCGGCCCTCACAGATACTGTACTTGGAGCACAGCAGTCACACGTGTTGCGAAGCATTTTTTTAAAAAATTGTAAGTACATGCCCCTGTTAAACAGGGGCTGAAAAATTGTGCCTTAGGCACTGGTGCTGGTGCCACAACACTGCAACCCGGCCCTCACAGATACTGTACTTGGAGCACAGCAGTCACACGTGTTGCGAAGCATTTTTTTAAAAAATTGTAAGTACCCGCCCCTGTTAAACAGGGGCTGAAAAATTGTGCCTTAGGCACTGGTGCTGGTGCCACAACACTGCAACACGGCCCTCACAGAGACTGTACTTGGAGCACAGCAGTCACACGTGTTGCGAAGCATTTTTTTAAAAAATTGTAAGTACACGCCCCTGTTAAACAGGGGCTGAAAAATTGTGCCTTAGGCACTGGTGCTGGTGCCACAACACTGCAACCCGGCCCTCACAGATACTGTACTTGGAGCACAGCAGTCACACGTGTTGCGAAGCATTTTTTTAAAAAATTGTAAGTACCCGCCCCTGTTAAACAGGGGCTGAAAAATTGTGCCTTAGGCACTGGTGCTGGTGCCACAACACTGCAACACGGCCCTCACAGAGACTGTACTTGGAGCACAGCAGTCACACGTGTTGCGAAGCATTTTTTAAAAAAATTGTAAGTACCCGCCCCTGTTAAACAGGGGCTGAAAAATTGTGCCTTAGGCACTGGTGCTGGTGCCACAACACTGCAACACGGCCCTCACAGAGACTGTACTTGGAGCACAGCAGTCACACGTGTTGCGAAGCATTTTTTTTAAAAATTGTAAGTACACGCCCCTGTTAAACAGGGGCTGAAAAATTGTGCCTTAGGCACTGGTGTGGTGGCATGGATCATTGAGGAGGAGGAAGAGGATAGTCAGTGAACATAAGAGGACAGTCACTCAGCATCAGCATAGGCAGTCTTGAAGGGATGTGACATTAAAAATTATTCGGTTATATCCGCCTCAGGTGCCTGGTAGCTGGTGGTGATCCAAGACTGATTCATTTTGATGAATGTCAGTCGATCAACCGAGGCGGTGGACAGGCGCACCCTATGATCAGTCACAAATCCTCCAGCAGCACTGAATGTGCGTTCGGAAAGAACGCTGGAGGCAGGACAGGCCAGTAGCTCAATTGCATACTGTGCAAGCTCTGGCCAGTGATCCATCCTCAGGACCCAGTAAGCCAGAGGATTTTCGGTGGGAAAGGTGTCCAAGTCTGACCTTGCCCCAAGGTATTCCTGCACCATGTATATCAGACGCTGGCGATGGTTGCTGGAACCGATCATACCTTGGGGCTGCGGACTAAAAAATTGTCTGAACGCATCGGTCAGACGTCCACCTTCCCCACCGCTCCTTCTGCCACTGACCGAAGCCTCAGCAACTCGTCGCCCAGGACCAGGAGTTTGTAGCCTCCCAGTTTCTGGGAACGCGTTGCACAGACCTTTCTGCAAGGCCTCCCTGAGATGTCTCATCCTCTGCTCCCTCTGCGACGGCAAGATAAGGTCCGCAACCTTACCCTTGTACCGCGGATCAAGGAGAGTGGCCAGCCAGTAATGGTCCCTCTCCTTGATCCGAAGAACACGAGGATCCTTCCGCAGGCTTTGCAGGATCAGGGAGGCCATGCAGCGTAGGTTAGCTGAGGCATTCGGTCCGGAGTCTTCTGGGTCACTGAGGATGACATGATCGCCAGCCACCTCCTCCCAGCCACGTACAAGTCCACTGGTTTGTTGGGACTGTACATCATCCCTAAAAGACTGCTGCTGCTGATGCTGAGTGCCAGGCTCCACCTCCATGCTCACACAATCCTCCTCCTCCTCCTCCTCCTCCTCCTCCTCATCCTCTTCCTGTGTGATGGGTGGGACAGAAGGAACACTGTCCGGATAAAGGGGGCCTTGAGAGGCAAGGAAGTCCTCCTCTTCCTGCCTCTGTTCTGCCTCAAGTGCCCTGTCCATTATCCCACGCAGCGTATGCTCCAACAGGTGGACAAGAGGGACAGTGTCACTGATGCATGCACTGTCACTGCTCACCATCCTCGTGGCCTCCTCAAATGGTGAGAGGACAGTGCATGCATCCCTGATCATGCTCCACTGACGTGGGGAAAAAAAACCAAGCTCCCCTGACCCTGTCCTGGTGCCGTAGTCGTAAAGGTACTCATTGATGGCCCTCTGCTGCGTGTGCAGTCGCTGCAGCATGGCCAACGTTGAGTTCCACCTGGTGGGCATGTCACATATTAGGCGGTTCTTGGGCAGGTTCAGCTCCTTTTGCAGCTCAGTCAGCCGAGCACTGGCATTATAAGATCGGCGGAAATGCACACAGACTTTCCTGGCCTGCCTCAGGACATCCTGTAAGCCTGGGAACCTGCCCAAGAACCGCTGCACCACCAGGTTGAGGACGTGAGCCATGCAGGGCACATGGGTGAGCTGCCCCTGTCGCAGGGCGGAGAGGAGGTTGGTGCCATTGTCAGAAACGACCATTCCTGGCTTAAGCTGACGTGGCGTCAACCACCTCTCGGCCTGCCCCTGCAGAGCTGCCAGAACCTCTGGCCCAGTGTGGCTCCTGTCCCCCAAACACACCAGCGCAAGCACGGCATGGCATCTTTTTGCCTGCGTACTTGCGTAGCCCCTTGTACGCCTACGGAGCACCGCTGGTTCCAAGGACAGAGCACTGGAGGAAGAAGAAGAGGAGGGGGTGGAGGAGAGAGGTGTGTCACAACCAGTAGCAGTAGTCGCGTTTTGGAGGCGTGGTGGCGGAACAACCTCCAACACTACTGCACCTTGTCCTGCATCCCTCCCAGCTGCCAATAGAGTGACCCAATGGGCCGTGAAAGAAAGGTACCGTCCCTGTCCATGCCTGCTGGACCATGAGTCAGCGGTAATATGCACCTTACCGCTGACCGCCCTGTCCAGCGAGGCATGGACATTGCCCTCCACATGCCGGTAGAGAGACGGAATCGCCTTCCGCGAGAAAAAGTGGCGTTTGGGAACCTGCCACTGAGGAACCGCACATTGAACAAACTCACGGAAGGGGGCCGAGTCTACCAACTGAAAAGGCAGCAGTTGAAGTGCTAGCAATTTAGCCAGGCTAGCATTCAACCGCTGGGCATGTGGATGGCTGGGAGTGTACTTCTTTCTACGGTCCAGCAGCTGGGGCAGGGAAATTTGCCTGCTGCAATCGGACGTCGGTGTACTGCAAGTACTTGGTTGTGACACACCTAATTCTACACCTTCAGTCCTCTCAGAGCAGCTTTCAGAGAGGACTGAAGGTGTAGTGGGGATGGAGATCCCAGCTGAGGAGGAGCAAGGAGAGGTCCGCTTAGTTCTTTGGTGTGGGTCTTTTATGTGTGCCTGCCAACGAGCTGCATGGCAGGTCGCCATATGTCTGGTCATGCTTGTGGTGCCCAAGCGGCTGATGTTTTGGCCACGCGAGATACGCTTGAGACAAATATTGCAAATAGCAGTGGTGCGATCTGCTGCACTCGTCTCAAAAAAGGCCCACACCAAAGAACTTTTCTGATAACGTGCAGAGGCAGCGCCCTGCACAGGCGGAGCTCTGCGGTGTTGTACAGTTGCTGTGCTGGCCTCTACCTGGCCTCCAGGGGGCATCCTGCCTCGTTGGACATGTGACGCCGCATCCTCCTCCTCCTCGTCCTCCTCCTCATCCTCTCTCCCTTCAGGCACCCACGTGAAGTCAGTGACCTCATCATCCCCTCCCTCTTCACCACTAGAGCAAACCTGGCAGTAAGCTGCAGCTGGTGGAACAGTACTGCCAGATTCCTCAAGCTGGGTATCATCATCCGAGCCTTCGAATCGTTGGGCATCCTCCTGGAGCATGTACCCAACACTGTGCTCAAAGAGTTCGGGGGACTCCTCAGGAGGACATGGTGGGTCTAGGGAAGGGGTGGCTGATGATGCTCTGTCAGTACCCTGAGCCTGGGTGAGAGAGGATGAGGAGGATGAGGAGGGCTTGGTCATCCATTCTACCAAGCCTTCAGCATGATGCGGCTCCACATGTCCAGCTGCCGAAAACAAAGACGCGCGTGTCCCATGGCCACGTGCTGATGACGATGCACGACCACGTCCACGTCCACGGCCACGTCCACTAGAAACAGAGCCTGCCTGCCCTGTGTTCTTGGCTCTGCACGCTCTGCCTCCCCTTGGTGGTCTTCCAGCCATTGTAGTCAGTAGTCCTGTGGGTGCTGCTGAGAAGAATATATAGGAGCTCTGTGTGATGCCACTAACACACTAGAAGTCCTGTGGGTGCTGCTGAGAAGAAAATATAGGAGCTCTGTGTGATGCCACTAACACACTAGAAGTCCTATGGGTGCTTCTGCAAAGAAAATAGAGGAGCTCTGTGTGATGCCACTAACACACTAGAAGTCCTGTGGGTGCTTATGCAAAGAAAATAGAGGAGCTCTGTGTGATGCCACTAACACACTAGAAGTCCTATGGGTGCTTCTGCAAAGAAAATAGAGGAGCTCTGTGTGATGCCACTAACACACTAGAAGTCCTGTGGGTGCTTATGCAAAGAAAATAGAGGAGCTCTGTGTGATGCCACTAACACACTAGAAGTCCTGTGGGTGCTTCTGCAAAGAAAATAGAGGAGCTCTGTGTGATGCCACTAACACACTAGAAGTCCTGTGGGTGCTTCTGCAAAGAAAATAGAGGAGCTCTGTGTGATGCCACTAACACACTAGAAGTCCTGTGGGTGCTGCTGAGAAGAAAATATAGGAGCTCTGTGTGATGCCACTAACACACTAGAAGTCCTATGGGTGCTTCTGCAAAGAAAATAGAGGAGCTCTGTGTGATGCCACTAACACACTAGAAGTCCTGTGGGTGCTTATGCAAAGAAAATAGAGGAGCTCTGTGTGATGCCACTAACACACTAGAAGTCCTGTGGGTGCTTCTGCAAAGAAAATAGAGGAGCTCTGTGTGATGCCACTAACACACTAGAAGTCCTGTGGGTGCTTATGCAAAGAAAATAGAGGAGCTCTGTGTGATGCCACTAACACACTAGAAGTCCTGTGGGTGCTTATGCAAAGAAAATAGAGGAGCTCTGTGTGATGCCACTAACACACTAGAAGTCCTGTGGGTGCTTCTGCAAAGAAAATAGAGGAGCTCTGTGTGATGCCACTAACACACTAGAAGTCCTGTGGGTGCTGCTGAGAAGAAAATATAGGAGCTCTGTGTGATGCCACTAACACACTAGAAGTCCTATGGGTGCTTCTGCAAAGAAAATAGAGGAGCTCTGTGTGATGCCACTAACACACTAGAAGTCCTGTGGGTGCTTCTGCAAAGAAAATAGAGGAGCTCTGTGTGATGCCACTAACACACTAGAAGTCCTGTGGGTGCTTATGCAAAGAAAATAGAGGAGCTCTGTGTGATGCCACTAACACACTAGAAGTCCTGTGGGTGCTTATGCAAAGAAAATAGAGGAGCTCTGTGTGATGCCACTAACACACTAGAAGTCCTGTGGGTGCTTCTGCAAAGAAAATAGAGGAGCTCTGTGTGATGCCACTAACACACTAGAAGTCCTGTGGGTGCTTATGCAAAGAAAATAGAGGAGCTCTGTGTGATGCCACTAACACACTAGAAGTCCTGTGGGTGCTTATGCAAAGAAAATAGAGGAGCTCTGTGTGATGCCACTAACACACTAGAAGTCCTGTGGGTGCTTATGCAAAGAAAATAGAGGAGCTCTGTGTGATGCCACTAACACACTAGAAGTCCTGTGGGTGCTTATGCAAAGAAAATAGAGGAGCTCTGTGTGATGCCACTAACACACTAGAAGTCCTGTGGGTGCTTATGCAAAGAAAATAGAGGAACTCTGTGTGATGCCACTAACACACTAGAAGTCCTGTGGGTGCTTATGCAAAGAAAATAGAGGAGCTCTGTGTGATGCCACTAACACACTAGAAGTCCTGTGGGTGCTTCTGCAAAGAAAATAGAGGAGCTCTGTGTGATGCCACTAACACACTAGAAGTCCTGTGGGTGCTGCTGAGAAGAAAATAGAGGAGCTCTGTGTGATGGGACTAACAAACTTCAAGTCCTATAGGTGCTTCTGAGAAGAAAATGTAGGTCTGTGTGTAATGGGACTAACACACTTCAAGTCCTATAGGTGCTTCTGGGAACAAAATATATGATCTCTGTGTGATGGGACTAACACACTTCAAGTCCTATAGGTGCTTCTGGGAAGGAAATAAAGGTCTGTGTGATGGGACTAACACACTTCAAGTCCTATAGGTGCTTCTGGGAAGAAAATGTAGGTCTGTGTGTAATGGGACTAACACACTTCAAGTCCTATAGGTGCTTCTGGGAACAAAATATATGATCTCTGTGTGATGGGACTAACACACTTCAAGTCCTATAGGTGCTTCTGGGAAGGAAATAAAGGTCTGTGTGATGGGACTAACACACTTCAAGTCCTATAGGTGCTTCTGGGAAGAAAATGTAGGTCTGTGTGTAATGGGACTAACACACTTCAAGTCCTATAGGTGCTTCTGGGAACAAAATATATGATCTCTGTGTGATGGGACTAACACACTTCAAGTCCTATAGGTGCTTCTGAGAACAAAATATATGATCTCTGTGTGATGGGACTAACACACTTCAAGTCCTATAGGTGCTTCTGGGAAGAAAATGTAGGTCTGTGTGTAATGGGACTAACACACTTCAAGTCCTATAGGTGCTTCTGGGAAGGAAATAAAGGTCTGTGTGATGGGACTAACACACTTCAAGTCCTATAGGTGCTTCTGGGAACAAAATATATGATCTCTGTGTGATGGGACTAACACACTTCAAGTCCTATAGGTGCTTCTGAGAAGAAAATGTAGGTCTGTGTGTAATGGGACTAACACACTTCAAGTCCTATAGGTGCTTCTGGGAACAAAATATATGATCTCTGTGTGATGGGACTAACACACTTCAAGTCCTATAGGTGCTTCTGGGAAGAAAATGTAGGTCTGTGTGTAATGGGACTAACACACTTCAAGTCCTATAGGTGCTTCTGGGAACAAAATATATGATCTCTGTGTGATGGGACTAACACACTTCAAGTCCTATAGGTGCTTCTGGGAAGAAAATGTAGGTCTGTGTGTAATGGGACTAACACACTTCAAGTCCTATAGGTGCTTCTGGGAACAAAATATATGATCTCTGTGTGATGGGACTAACACACTTCAAGTCCTATAGGTGCTTCTGGGAAGAAAATGTAGGTCTGTGTGTAATGGGACTAACACACTTCAAGTCCTATAGGTGCTTCTGGGAACAAAATATATGATCTCTGTGTCATGGGACTAACACACTTCAAGTCCTATAGGTGCTTCTGAGAAGAAAATGTAGGTCTGTGTGTAATGGGACTAACACACTTCAAGTCCCATAGGTGCTTCTGGGAACAAAATATATGATCTCTGTGTGATGGGACTAACACACTTCAAGTCCTATAGGTGCTTCTGGGAAGAAAATGTAGGTCTGTGTGTAATGGGACTAACACACTTCAAGTCCTATAGGTGCTTCTGGGAACAAAATATATGATCTCTGTGTGATGGGACTAACACACTTCAAGTCCTATAGGTGCTTCTGGGAAGAAAATGTAGGTCTGTGTGTAATGGGACTAACACACTTCAAGTCCTATAGGTGCTTCTGGGAACAAAATATATGATCTCTGTGTGATGGGACTAACACACTTCAAGTCCTATAGGTGCTTCTGGGAAGAAAATGTAGGTCTGTGTGTAATGGGACTAACACACTTCAAGTCCTATAGGTGCTTCTGGGAACAAAATATATGATCTCTGTGTGATGGGACTAACACACTTCAAGTCCTATAGGTGCTTCTGGGAAGAAAATGTAGGTCTGTGTGTAATGGGACTAACACACTTCAAGTCCTATAGGTGCTTCTGGGAAGAAAATGTAGGTCTGTGTGTAATGGGACTAACACACTTCAAGTCCTATAGGTGCTTCTGGGAACAAAATATATGATCTCTGTGTGATGGGACTAACACACTTCAAGTCCTATAGGTGCTTCTGGGAACAAAATATAGGAGCTCTGCCTGCCTGCCACGAACACACTACAAGTCCTATAGGTGCTTCTGGGAACAAAATATAGGAGCTCTGCCTGCCTGCCACGGACACACTACAAGTCCTATAGGTGCTTCTGGGAACAAAATATAGGAGCTCTGCCTGCCTGCCACGAACACACTACAAGTCCTATAGGTGCTTCTGGTAACAAAATATAGGAGCTCTGCCTGCCTGCCAGGAACACACTACAAGTCCTATAGGTGCTTCTGGTAACAAAATATAGGAGCTCTGCCTGCCTGCCACGAACACACTACAAGTCCTATAGGTGCTTCTGGTAACAAAATATAGGAGCTCTGCCTGCCTGCCACGAACACACTACAAGTCCTATAGGTGCTTCTGGTAACAAAATATAGGAGCTCTGCCTGCCTGCCACTAACACACTACAAGTCCTATAGGTGCTTCTGGGAACAAAATATAGGAGCTCTGCCTGCCTGCCACGAACACACTACAAGCCCCTCTTTCTTAATCAATCTTTGTAACTGAATCTATCTAACTCAATCTCTGTAAGTAAATCTCTCTAACTAACTAAATGCAGCAGAGTGTCACAGATCTAGCCTGCTCAATCTGCGCCGGAACAGCATGTGACCGGCGCAGACGGCGTGGCGGCCTTTTATAGGGGGGGGCGTGTACTACAGCCCCTGAGCTGTAATTGGCTACAGGCGTCCTGCCTGTAGCCAATTATGGCTCTTCGAAATTCCGTGGCTGTGATTGGCCAAGCATGCGGGGTCACAGTGCATGCTTGGCCAATCATCAGCCAGCAATGCACTGCGCCGGCCGCGCCGGCCGCAATGCATTGCGGGGCCGCGCGCCACACACGAACGTGTTGCGGGCGGCCAAAATAGTTCTGGGCTCGCCGAGCGAGCGAACGCCCGGTGCGCGATGCGAACGTGGGTTCGCATCGAGCACCGGGCCCATCCCTACTGGTCACAATGGAGAGATCGGATGAAAACGGACAGCGTGTCCGTTTTCATCAGATCTCACCCGATCCGGATCCGGACACCCGGGTCGGATGTCAGCGGACATGTCTCCGCTGACATCCGATGCTCCATAGACTAACATGGAGCGCCCGTTCAGATCCGCCGTCAAAACTGACAGGCGGATCTGAACGGTCCGATGGTGTGAAAGGGGCCTTAGAGAGGAAGGCTGACAGAAGCTTTACAGTGCTGAAGTTCATAGTGCTGCCCCTGCTGAGGAAAAAAGGAGAGCATATTAGGGAGATAAGATAAGACAAGACACTATCCCATAAGGTTAACTCTATTGTGCCTCCCTGGCAGCTGAATCTGCCCTGTCACCTCTCCTGCTTTTATTTTTTCCCTCTCTAATCTATGTTCCTTCCACACAGTCTATATGCTTCCTGATACTTTCTTCTCCCTTCAGCAACTGTAAATCTTAGGCCCCTTTCACACGGGACGGATCCGTAATGATGCACCCCGTAAACATTGGCTTACTAAGCGGGGATCGTTCCGAAATCCCCACTGAGCCGGCGGATGACAGGGCGGTCCCTGCACACTGTGCAGGGACCGCCCTGTCAGATCTCCGCTCTCCTCTATGGAGGATCGGATGAACACGGACCATCTGTCCGTGTTCATCCGATCCGCTCTACAGAGGGATAGAAAAATAGGGTTTTCCTCCGTCTGCAGAATCGGACCATAGCGGAGACGGACGATTTCGGGTGTCAGCGGATGCTCATCCGCTGACACCCGCTATCCCATAGGGATGCATATATGTCCATATTTCATCCAAAAACGGATGAATGAAATACGGACATACGCATGTGTTAAAGGGGCCTTAAAGCGTTCAGCTGATTGCCCTCTAGTGGCTCTGATTTTAGGCACAGTGCTGGGAATAGAGAACAACTGAACATGTGCAGAGCAGGGTGGGACATTACTGGATTTTAAACAGTATAGGCAATTATTTTTAATGTTTTACATAGCTATACCTACAAAGGGGGCCAGCCTGAAGTCATCTATCAGGACTTCATTTTCTGACTAAAGTTCCACTTAAACAACCAGTGACAGATGGGAAGGATTGGAGGTAGTTCTGGCAAATATGCTACTCTGCTACACAGCAAACAGAGACAGACACTCTGCTTATCTCTGTGTAGCGCTGGTATTTTTAATACAGACGCTATAAATATAAATTTAGTTTGTCTGAAGCTGTAGTATAGCTCCGACTTATATTGTTGTAAATTCTGGTTCTGTTTCAGCTTGGCTGGTTGTGTGGTTTTCCCCTTGGCCTAGGGATGGCGCCCTATTATTCGGCCAAGGTTGTAAATTGCAACGAGCTGGATGTATTGAGTGCCTCTTTGCCCGGAAAACAGTCAGTGGGTGTGGTCTGCCCGCTGTGGATTCTGGGAGAGGGCACTTAAGGGACAGATCCTGTGACCGGGTGTGGTTCCGACCTGATGGCCCTCCTGGCCTAAGGTGCATTGCTGCCCGCTAAGTTGTCTTGGCGCCAATTGGCCCGAGGCATCGTTACTAAAGAGGTAGGCCCAAAAGTCTTAGGGCCTACAGATCCAGGGGTGGTCCTGTGCTGTCTTGCCTGTGGGAAGAAGCCAAGCAACTGGAGGATTCAGGGAAGGACTTTTCAGGAGAGGACCGAGCAACAAGGTCAGTGCCTCTAGAAGAGCCTGGAGACTCAGTTGGAGGATGCATGTCAAGGACTTTCCAGGCATTTCCGGGCCTTCCATGCGCACATAGGTGCGCGGCGCGGGAACGCAATTGGCGCCAAAACAGGCTTTAAAAGCCCAGCAGTGACACTCAGCCAGTGCTGTGTTGTCTTTAAGCTTCCTGCTTGTCAGCCACCCGAAAACCTGATCCGAAACCTGAACCTGTGATCTCCCGTTACCGACCCGGCTCTGTTTGGACTACTCTACCTTCTCCTACCCGACCCGGCCTGCCTGACCTTGTTACATCTGTCTTTGGTTACCGACTCCAGCCTGCCTACCGACTCTGCCATTGCCTGCTCCTATCATCTGATTGATCTGCTGTTGCCAACTGGACTGTCTGACCTTGCTCTGCTGATTCCCACTTGTTTGATCCACCTGTTGCCTGGTTCTGTTGTATCCTGCTTCAACTACCTACAGCTGCAGTCCTACATCCTGCCATCCGCATACGGACATTACTGGAGGACCTTCCTGTTGGTTCCAACACATTCCTCTACAAACCAGGCACTCCTACCCCACTGTGCTCACGTCACCACTGTCCCCATCTCCAGTGGCACGTGAACCAGCGCTGTATGAGAGGTCTCCTCCTACAAGTCAGGCTCTACGTCCAGGTACGTAACAGTACAACACAGCCATGACTGAGCCTGCAGGAGAGACCCCTCCCATGACAGATATCTGTTCACACCTGTCAGCCCTCACTCAAGCCGTAAAATCCTTACAAGACGGTTACACCAGATTGGAGGGGCAAGTCCAGAACATCATCAACCCCATACACGTGGTTCCTTGGTCCGTTTCCGCCCCTGCTCAGGCTGCTTCCCCTCCTTCTGTCGTTATGCTTCCACCTGAGCCAAGGGTCCCCATACCTGAGAAGTTTTCAGGGGACCGAACTAAATTCCGGGCCTTCCGCAGTGCTTGTCGACTTTACTTCGCCCTGCAACCCCGGACTTTTTCACTTGAAGCCACTAAAGTGGGGTTTGTGGTCTCCCTACTGTTAGGAGAACCACAGATCTGGGCACACCGACTTCTCGAAGAGGACTCTGTTTTGATTAAATCACTGACGGCCTTCTTTGAAGCTATGTCCCAGCTTTATGAAGACCCTGAACGGGTCGCCACAGCAGAGGCCACCTTAACTACACTCCAGCAGGGTCGCCGGGCGGCCGAGGAGTACATTTCGGATTTTAGACGCTGGAGTGCGGACACTCAATGGAATGATGCAGCTCTACGGCATCAGTTCCGCATGGGCCTATCAGAAGGACTGAAAGATGAATTGGCCCGGGTGGGCATACCTGATACTCTTGAGGCCTTAATCACCCTAACCATCCAGATTGATCGCCGCCTTCGGGAACGTCGCACTGAACGGGCCTACCAACATAATCGCCCTACTTGGGTGACTGCTAAAGCTCCAATTCCAGCTGCCCGCTGCTTACCACCACCCAACTTCCAGCCGATCCGCCCTGCACCGGACGCCTCCGAGCCGATGCAGTTGGGACTGATTCGACCCACCTTAACCCCGGAAGAGCGCACACGTCGCCATCAACTTAACCTCTGCCTGTACTGTGGAACAACAGGACACTACGTGCGCAACTGTCCGGTCAAGATGCGTAAGTGCTTTTCCTCTGTTCCTGACAGTCTCTCAGCACTTTCTGCTAACACAACCCACATTGCTCTCCCTCTCTCATTGCAGCTCCAAGGAAGGACAATTCCAGTTAAAGCAATTATTGATTCCGGAGCATGCAGTTGCTTCATTGATTCTGCCTTCGCCAACCAACACAACATTCCCTTACGGAATAAGACCCACCGACTTTCAGTCTTCTTAGCCGACGGCTCCCGCATCAGCTCCGGACAGGTGACCCAAGAGACTTTTCCCGTACCTGCCATCACCTCCTTCCAGCATAAGGAGCTTCTGATCCTTGATGTGATCTCTTCCCCGTTGTTCCCAATCATCCTGGGCATTCCCTGGCTTCAGGCCCATAATCCCTCCATCAATTGGACTACCAGAGAAATCAGGTTCTCGTCCCCCTACTGCCAAGAACATTGTCAAAATGAGTCTACTCATTCCTCTGTCACCTTATTTTGCATGGACATTGATCAGAACCTACGCCAATCAGTACCCGAACCGTATCATGGGTTCCTCGATGTTTTCAGTAAAAAGGGAGCAGACTCTCTTCCACCCCATCGGGCATATGACTGCCCAATTGAACTTTTACCTGGGGCCGAAATTCCCTTTGGGCGCATTTTTCCCCTGTCAGAAAAAGAACAGGAAGCACTAAAAATTTACATCAACGAAAACCTGGAAAAAGGATTCATCCGCCCATCTACATCTCCAGCTGGTGCTGGAATATTTTTTTGTGACTAAGAAGGATCAGACTCTCCGCCCGTGTGTAGATTACCGGGAGTTGAATAAAATTACGGTTAAGAACCGTTACCCGTTGCCCTTAATACCCGAATTATTCCAAAAATTAAGGTCTGCTACTATTTTTACGAAACTCGATCTAAGAGGGGCATATAATCTGGTCCGCATCCGGGCTGGGCATGAATGGAAGACGGCATTCCGAACAAGGTTCGGGCATTATGAATATCTGGTCATGCCCTTTGGTCTATGTAATGCACCTGCCACTTTTCAACATCTGATTAACGATGTATTCAAGGACTTCTTAGATATTTTTGTAATTGTTTATTTGGATGATATTTTGTTTTTTTCTGAATCCCTCAGCCAACACCGGGAACACGTTTGCAGAGTCTTGGACCGTCTTCGCCTACATGGACTATACGCAAAAGCAGAAAAGTGCGAGTTCGAGCAACAAGAGATCCAGTTTTTGGGTTTGATAATATCCGCGACCGGTATCAAGATGGACCCCCAAAAAGTGTCTGCTGTTCTGGATTGGCCTGCACCCGTCGATAAAAAAGGTATTCAATGTTTCATTGGTTTCGCAAACTTTTACAGGAAATTTATCAAGGGATTCTCTGCCATCATAGCCCCTATTACACGGTTGACACAACAACATGTCAGGTTTCATTGGAGTACGGAGGCTCAAGAGGCATTTGAGAGACTTAAAAGACTTTTTACATCAGCTCCAATTCTCAGTCACCCTAACCCATCTTTACCTTTTTTGTTAGAAGTTGACGCATCCGAAGTGGCGGTGGGAGCGGTCATTTCGCAAAGACAGGGTAAGGAGGATTTGATACACCCTGTGGGATTCTTCTCCCGAAAGTTATCGCCAGCTGAAAGAAATTACGATGTAGGGGATCGGGAGCTTCTTGCCATCAAGACCGCCTTGGAGGAGTGGAGGTATCTATTAGAGGGTGCGGCTCACCCGGTATTAATATATACCGACCATAAAAATTTAGAATATCTAAGATCTGCCAAACGTTTGAGACCCCGACAAGCTCGTTGGGCCTTGTTTTTCACTCGCTTCTGTTTCCACATCACTTATCGGCCAGGATCAAAGAACGTCAAACCAGACGCATTGTCACGCATGCATGATAACCCTAAGGACTCACCTGCTCCTGACACGATTCTACCCACAAACAGTTTTTTGCTCTTACACACAGATCTCTTAACTTTAATCAAGGAAGCCTCTTCCCACTCTCCAAGACCTCCAGGAACCACCTTGACATCTCGAGATGGCTTACTATGGAAGGGAAGTCAAATCTTTGTCCCTGAAGATATTCGAGTTAAGGTACTAACATTGTTTCATGATCATCCCTTAGCAGGACATTTCGGGGTACGGAAAACTCGTGAACTTGTACAGCGTACATTCTGGTGGCCCAATTTAAGGGAGTTTTGTGAAAAATACGTCAATTCCTGCTCCATCTGCTCACGGAACAAGACTTCAAGGAACCGAGCCTGGGGACTGCTTAAACCTTTACCTATACCAGACAGACCTTGGAAAATGATTTCTATGGACTTTATAGTCGAACTACCCCGCTCTGAGGGGTGCACAGCCATTTTTGTGGTGGTAGATCGCCTATCTAAGATGGCCCATTTTGTGCCCCTGAAGGGAACCCCATCCGCTACAGAGACAGCCCGTGTATTTATTAAGGAGATCGTCAGACTACACGGAGTACCTACAAATATAGTCTCCGACAGAGGGGTACAATTCACCTCACGCTTCTGGAAGGCACTTTGTGAAATCTTGAAGATTGAGCTTTCTCTCTCCTCAGCCTATCATCCACAGACTAATGGGCAGACAGAGAGAACCAACCAAACCCTCGAGCAATATATCCGATGTTTTACTTCCTTTTCTCAGGACAATTGGGTTTCCCTGCTGCCTCTAGCGGAATTCGCATACAATAATGCCAGTCACTCAACCACTAACCAATCCCCCTTCTTTTCCAATTATGGTTTTCACTTGACTTTTTTACCAGATTTTGTTTCAGAATCCCCAGTTCTAGCAGTCCAGAAGACAGTGGAATTCCTCAAACGCAACAATCAGGTCCTACAAGAAGCTATGTCCAAGGCCCAGGCAGATAGCAAGAGGAACTTCGACCAAAAGAGAAGGGGGGAGCTGGTTCTGCAACCTGGAGATCAGGTATGGCTGTCTACATCCAATATCAAATTGATGTGCCCTTCTAAAAAACTTGCACCTAAATTTATGGGACCTTTTCCTGTTAAGAAGAAAATTAATGAAGTGGCCTATGAACTGTCTTTACCTGATTCTCTTAAAGTTCACCCGGTATTTTACGTGTCTTTGTTAAAACCTGCTGTGCCTAATCCCTTCCCTGACAGAGGAACTGACCCGCCTGAACCTGTTTTGGTGGATGGTAACCAGGAATATGAGGTGGAGGCTATCCTCAATTGTAGAAGAAGACATGGGCAAGTACAATTTTTGGTCAAATGGAAAGGGTACGGTCCAGAAAGTAATTCCTGGGAACCAGACAGTAACTTACATGCAAAACGGCTAGTTCGTACTTACCTGATTTCCCACCCTGAGAAGGCAAGCCGCCTGGGCATCCGGAGGCTGCCCCTTGTGGGGGGGCAATGTCAAGGACTTTCCAGGCATTTCCGGGCCTTCCGTGCGCACATAGGTGCGCGGCGGGCGCGCGCGTGCACGTTAGCGTGCGCGTGCGCGTTAGCGCGCGTGTTAGCGCGCGCGTGCATGTGCGCATGCGCGGGAACGCAATTGCCGCCAAAATGGGCTTTAAAAGCCCAGCAGTGACACTCAGCCAGTGCTGTGTTGTCTTTAAGCTTCCTGCTTGTCAGCCACCCGAAAACCTGATCCGAAACCTGAACCTGTGATCTCCCGTTACCGACCCGGCTCTGTTTGGACTACTCTACCTTCTCCTACCCGACCCGGCCTGCCTGACCTTGTTACATCTGTCTTTGGTTACCGACTCCAGCCTGCCTACCGACTCTGCCATTGCCTGCTCCTATCATCTGATTGATCTGCTGTTGCCAACTGGACTGTCTGACCTTGCTCTGCTGATTCCCACTTGTTTGATCCACCTGTTGCCTGGTTCTGTTGTATCCTGCTTCAACTACCTACAGCTGCAGTCCTACATCCTGCCATCCGCATACGGACATTACTGGAGGACCTTCCTGTTGGTTCCAACACATTCCTCTACAAACCAGGCACTCCTACCCCACTGTGCTCACGTCACCACTGTCCCCATCTCCAGTGGCACGTGAACCAGCGCTGTATGAGAGGTCTCCTCCTACAAGTCACGCTCTACGTCCAGGTACGTAACAATGCATCTCGGATCACCTACCACACAGTACCGTTGGTTCGGGAAAAAGGAAACTGGTACGACAACTTTGTGCGACCGTGTGTATGCAAGACAAGTTTCGGCCAAAATCCGTCTGAAAAAATCTGACGGATTTTGGGGTCGGAAATAATCCGACGGATTTTGTGGTCGGAATGTCCAACCCTGTGTACAAGGCAATAGTCTGAATGCATAAATATCCATGGACGATATTAATAGAATGACAAGTATGGACAGAAATTCTTTGTATTAGCCACCGGGCTCAGAGGAAAGGGCCCTGTCCAGGGGTCAGGGGGGCCCTTCATGGTTTCTTGCATCGGGGCCCTGGAGGTTCTAGTTACGCCACTGTCAGCAACAGAATGTTTACCCTGCCGTAAACGCTGCAACTTTGCATCAGCAGTAGCACAGCGGTTGGGATCATCAAAAACCTGATTCACCGCAGCCTCAAAAGTCTGGATTTTTATTCAGCGTGGCACTGTCTTGTTCTATATAAGGGGAGGCCCAGGCTAGAGATTCCCCAGTCAGGAGGTTGATAACAAACATTACCTTCTGTTTTTCAGAAGTGAAGGCAGCAGGTCGCATTTGGATATATATGCGACACTGGTTAAGAAAACCTCTGTAATGGCGGCAATCTCCATTAAACTTGGGTGGGTGAGGCATATGTGTGTTAGCATCATCTCGGGAACGTAGGTCCAGCAATTGTTTTTGCAGAGCACGGATCTCTTTGTGTGGCCCTTTCACTACACTTTCCAATCCGGCAAATTTTTCTTGGTAGGTGACACCAAACTTCTGCAGCTCCACAATTTGCTGCCTAAAAGGAGCCACAGCATTTGCTATAGCGGCCTCCATGTTTTGGGCTAGGTTATTCTGTCATGATCAGGTGTCAGGCTTGAAGACCAGTTGCTATAGCAGTCTTAGTTCGTATGGTTCACCCTTTGCAACTATAACAGCTTCAACTCTTCTGGGAAGGCTGTCCACAAGGTTTAGGAGTGTGTCTATAAGAATGTTTGAAGATACTTCCAAAAGCGCGTTTGTGAAGTCAGGCACTGATGTGGACAAGAAGGCCTGGCTCGCAATCTCTGCTGTAATTCATCCCAAAAATCCTATCAGGTTGAGGTCAGGACTCTGTGCAGGCCCGTCATGTTCCTCCACCCCAAACCCGCCCATCCATGTTTTTATGGATCTTGTTTGTACACTGGTGTGCAGTCATGTCGGAACATGAAGGGGCCATCCCCAAACTGTTCCCACCAATGAAATTGTCCAAAAATGTCTTGGTATGCTGACGCCTTAAGAGTTCCCTTCACTGGAACTAAGGGGCCATTCCCAACCACTGAAAAACAACCCCACACCATAATCCCCCCTCCCCCAAATGATTTGGACCAGTGCACAAAGCAAGTTCCATAAAAACATGAATGAGCAAGTTTGGGGTGAATGAACTTGACTGGCCTGCACAGAGTCCTGACCCCAATCCTATAGAACACCTTTGGGATGAATTAGAGCGGAGACTGCGAGCCAGGCCTTCTCGTCCACATCAGTACTTGACCTTACAAATGTACTTATGGAAGAAGGGTCAAACATTTTCATAGATACACTCCTAAACCTTTTTGGCACTTTTCTACCACCAGGTGGCCGGGTACTTGGTGGTATTAGATATGAGAAGGGCAACCCAAGGTTAGGTTATGGGTATATGGGGTATCTCAGCCAATGGGCAAGGGTTTTCTTGGATCCCTTGGCCTGCTGGGAGACCCTATATATTCGGGTGGAGTCAGGTGATCTATGTTCTGTGCCATCTGGACAGCTGTCTGGGTGGACATGTGTCGTGTTCCCCCAGCTGCTAGGCCAGAGATTGGGCCTATCCTGGGGGAAACTGGCTGCAAGGCTGTCTGAGGGCCTATCCAGAAGCAAGAGAGCAGCGCAGGGCTGGGATTGCGGCTTGCAGTCCAAGCAAAAGTTACGGTTCTACCGGCCGGAGAACCTGTCAGTGGATCGGAGGTTGAGGGGAAGCTGTCGCCTCTAAGGGACCAACCACCTTATTACCAGGGACCACAGTGAGTAACTGAAGCAAGTACCGGAGCACTATTCTCATCAAATGGGCACGGTGGAGAATCTGGAAACTTCAGGCGGTGATCCAGTCAGGGACCCAGCCAGCAGAGGTGACGCTTGCAGAGCAGCCCTGTGTGTAAAGCCAGGGACTGAGCGGGCCGATGGGGGGGGAAGCTTGAGGAGTATCAGGAGTGCCAAGCTAGGGACCCAGCAGCGAAGCGGGGTTGACGCTTAAAGAAGATACCACGGTGAAGGTTGGAGGCGCTCAAGGGATTAAGTGACAGTGAATCAGTGGGTCTAGTGAGAGACCGGGAGCTCAGTGTACTGAAGAACTACAAGGAGAAGTTGTAGTGAAGGTGAAAGGACTGTTAAAGACTGTTGCCATAGGAGAAACCATTCCTGCACATGCAGATGTGGCTTCTTGCTGGAGGCCTTTCCCTGCACGGGTATCCTCCTAATGAAGTCTCGGAGTCTGCTAATTGAACTTGCAACTACTCAATGGTGTCCTGGTTCTAACTCTCTTTCCCCAATAAAAGTTTGTAAGAGAAATATACATCTCTTTTGCATTCAAGAAGTGTCTGGCGCCCAATAACTTCCACCTTGCACCCACTATGCCTCACAACCCACCATATACAGAAGGATGTCAGCTATCTCTGGCCCTGGAGGTTCTCATTAGACTAAGGTAGGCCGGAGACCTTGTTACACTTACTGCTCTGTGAAATGGAATTTCACAGAGAGGACCCAAACCTCCTCTTCTCGGGTGCTCCTAGCTCCTAGCTCCTACTCTATTCCAGTGCGTGCTTGCTCCTGAGCCCTGCTTCTGCGTCCATTGACACAGACAGTGGGACTCAGCCCTGCCCCCACTTCCTTGTCACTGGCTTTGATTGACAGCACTGGAAGCCAGTGAGACATGGAAGTGAGGGGAGAGAAGAGCTGCAGACATATACAGTGCTGGATCGAATGAGGGTAAGTATACGGGTGGGGGTGAGGGGCCCAATTCGATGCGCAAACATTTTTTACCTTAATGCATTCCTTACCTCCATTTTCAAAGGGTTCTTTTAGAACCTAGACTCTTCCATATCTTGCACACGTGGATTGTGGGATAGCTTATCTTTTTTTTTTTTTTTTTTTATAACTATTTCCTGGTTTCTCAGTTACCATATATCCAAGAGTAGTTGTCTTCTTCTAGTGACAACATTACCACTTCCCTCCAGTATATACTGTATGTTTTATGAACTGTATGGATATCTGGACACTCTAGTGGGCATTCATGGGCATCAAATACCTATAACATCTTTCTCAACAAATCATTAATCGGATTTCAATTTTTGAAGGACAATTATGATATCACATTGTGGGTATGTCATTTAAATCTCTGTATGTGACCATTAAACACACTTCGCTAGAAAACCTACTTCAAGTTCTTACCCAACAGAATGTGGTCACAAAACTGTATTATCTGTTACAAAGAGAGGGCTCTAACCCTTCACCAAAGCTCAGTGCAAGTGGTTTGAATGCCTTCTCATTGATGAATACAAAGTACAAAGTACAACAAACCTGGCTTGCTGACATTATTAGCACCACAAACAGACTGATTCAGTTTAAATCTTTTTTTGCATTATATTACCCAGCTAGGACTTAGTACTCATGAGCTGTGCACTGTATGCCACACACCCGCTGCCAAGGTGTTTCACATACTCTGGCTCTGTCAACAGATCCATGTCTACTGGAAGCCTGTTCACTTATTTCTTACGTGGACCTTGAGCATCACAGTACTCTCCACCTGACTTGATGCTTCTTTAATACATTTTCTCAGTTTTTATGCCAGGATACTGTTTCTATACATTTGTTTTTATGCTCACAATCTATTTCTACTCTATTGGAAAGACACTCCAGACAACAAGTTGATTAATGATCCTGCAAAAAGGATCTGAAGATTGAGGTTGGAATGAATGGATGGAGGCAACACCAGCTAAGAAATACTGTACACACTTTCTACTTTTGGAATGTATAGCTCAGTTTTGAGTATACAGTTATGATGGGTGGGAGAGTCCCACAGTGTGAATGTGTAGTATGCTTTGTCAGTTGATGTCTATTCTCAATGTTATCCCCCCCCCCCTAGTTTTTTGGAATTGTTGTATTTGTACTGTGTTGAATTGCAAAACATCTTTAAAAATTAGTAATAAACATCTTAAAAAAAAATCTTCAAAGTTTGACTAATATCTTGTTCATAGTCAGTCTGACTTCTTGTTTTTTTGTAGTACTGAAGAGTATAGATTTGTACATATTTGTTTAAAGTCAGTAACCCACCAATGAGTTCCATTTTCAGAATGACAGCCCGTAGGCCTGCACTTTTAAAAAATACTGTATTTATCAGTGTCATATGCAGCTTTGTCATGCAGCCTTGTCCATCATTGAACCCTTGTCAGTGCCCATCAATGCAGCCTTCAGTGTCCATCTGCAGCCTTGTCCATCATTGTACCCTTGTCAGTGTCATATGCAGCTTTGTCATGCAGCCTTGTCCATCATTGTACCCTTGTCAGTGTCATATGCAGCTTTGTCATGCAGCCTTGTCCATCATTGTACCCTTGTCAGTGTCATATGCAGCTTTGTCATGCAGCCTTGTCCATCGTTGCACCCTTGTCAGTGTCATTTGCAGCCTTGTCCATCATTTGCAGCCTTGTCAGTATCATTTTCAGCTTTGCCTTTTAAAAATGGCACCGCCAAGATACAGAGCCGGATGTCCTGTGTATCTCGACGGCGCTCGGTAGCTCTCGACGGCTTTTGGCCATTCTCGGCGGCTTTTCCCAGAAGACAAGCTGGCCATTCACAAACCGCCACACGATTCATGCATACGCAGTAGAAAACGGGCTGTGAAGCTCCCTTAGTTACAATGGCGGAGCCTGCACCCGATCCGATGGACGGATCAGCCTCGGGGGCCAACATCGTGGGCTTTCTGGACAGGTAAGTGTCCAGTGTTTGTAGCTGCTGACTTTTTTTTTTTTTTTTTTAAATGTTTGTGGCTGGAACTTCTCTTTAATTAGACAGAGAGTACTCCTATAAACAATACATAGCTGAAATTTGGAATCACAGAATTCCATTGAATCTAATGTTTTAGTTATTTCATAAAATGGGCAAATATCACTCATGCTAATGCATGAAAGCAATAATAATTCTGATTACTGAAAATTATTCATTTTGATCCTGTAAAACAAAAAATAATCAGCAATCATGCTGATTATAGAAGAGTAAACCCCTGCAGTTGATTACATCCTAACAAAAACAGAATAAATGTGTCAATCTAATAGTTTTAATGATAATGCTGTGTATAAACTCAAGTTCGACCTAATATGTAATAGATACACAAAAACAAAATTCTAACCCTGTTTATTAAACTATACGTGACCATTATTTATTAATTTGATGAAAAAGGAAAGCTGTTGGTTTTCTATTTTAAATTATTTATGGTCATTTAACCTTCATATAAAGTGTAAATGTGATTTTATTTTGAACAACAATATAGGATTAATAAATGCAAAGATACAAATACTAAAATCTTGCAAGAATTAATAAATGACAGTACTATCATAATAGCTATGATATGTTAAAACTGTAGATTTAATTGTATGGTTATAGATAAAAAGTAACTGATAGAAATAACTCATTGTTATTACAAAGCTTGGTGGGCTTCAGATGCTAAAGAATCCCTCAACTACTCAATGTTAAATACAAGATTTATATTTGATAATCCCTTACAGTTTTACATAGTATAGAGCAATCATGAAGTCATCTTATAGCTAATAAATACAGCATGGTGATGTATCAATTGGTGCAATGAATGGGAAATAAATAAGGATGGTCCTGATGTTCGAGTCAGGTGTTTGTTTGTTGGTAGAACAAACGAACATATGGAGAGCTTGTGGCAAGTTCGCCTTTGGGTGCCAAGGGTTCCTTTGGCAAATCATGGCTCAGGGGCTAAGTCACGCCCCACACTATATAAGGCTGCTACTTACATGGTGGCCGTATACAGTGCCTTGCAAAAGTATTCGCCCCCTTGGCATTTTACCTATTTTGTTACATTACAGCCAATGTTGTTAAATGTTTTTTTTAATCTGAATTACATGTGATAGATCAGAAAACAATTGTCTAAGTTGGAGAAGTAAAATTAGAAAAATATATACATAAAAATATTTTTTAGAAATAAAAAAATTAGAATTGGCATGTGCGTATGTATTCATATGTTATTGTTATGAAGACCATAAAAAGCTCTGGTGCAACCAATTATCTTCAGAAGTTACATAATTAGTGAAATGATGTCCACCTGTGTGCAATCTAAGTGTCACATGACCTGTCCTTACATATGCAAACCTTTTTGAATGGCCCCAGAGGCTGCAACACTTAAGCAAGAGGCACCACTAACCAAACACTTCCATGAAGACCAAGAAACTCTCTAAACAAGTAAGGGACAATGTTGTTGAGAAGTACAAGTCAGGGTTAGGTAATAAAAAAATATCCAAATCTTTGATGATCCCTAGGAGCACCATCAAATCTATCAAATTCAAATGGAAAGAACATGGCACAACAGCAAACCTGACAAGAGACGGCCACACACCAAAACTCACAGACCGGGCAAGGGGGGCATTAATCAGAGAGGCAGCAAAGTAACCTAAGGTAACCCTGGAGGAGCTGCAGAGTTCCACAGCAGAGACTGGAGTATCTGTACATAGGATGACAATAAGCCATACGCTCCATAGAGTTGGGCTTTATGGCAGAGTGGCCAGAAGAAAGCCATTACTTTCAGCAAAAAACAAAATGGCACGTTTTGAGTTTGCGACAAGGCATGTGGGAGACTCCCAAAATGTATGGAGGAAGGTGCTTTGGTCTGATGAGACTAAAATTAAACTTTTTGGTCATCAAAGAAAATGCTATGTCTGGCGAAAACCCAACACATCACATCACCTAAAGAACACCATTCCCACAGTGAAACATGGTGGTGTCAGCGTCATGCTGTGGGGATGTTTTTCAGCAGTCGGAAATGGAAAACTGGTCAGAGTTGAGGGAAAGGCGTATGGTGCTAAATACAGGGATATTCTTGAGCAAAACCTGTACCACTCTGTGTGTGATTTGAGGCTAGGACGAGGTTCACCTTCCAGCAGGACAATGACCCCAAACACACTGCTAAAACAACACTTGAGTGGTTTAAGGGGAAACATGTAAATGTGTTGGAATGGCCTATTCCAAAGCCCAGATCTCAATCCAATAGAACATCTGTGGTCAGACTTAAAGATTGCTGTTCAGTGCAAACCATCCAACTTGAAGGAGCTGGAGCAGTTTTGCCAGGAGGAATGGGCACAAATCCCACTGGTAAGATGTGGCAAGCTCATAGAGACTTATCCAAAGTGACTTGGAGCTGTGATAGCCGCAAAAGGTGGCCCTACAAAGTATTGACTTTAGGGGGGTGAATAGTTATGCTCATTGACTTTTTCTGTTATTTTGTCCTATTTGTTGTTTGCTTCACAATAAAGAAAAACAAACATATTCAAAGTTGTGGGCATGTTCTGTAAATTAAATTATGCAAATCCTCAAACAATCCATTCCAGGTTGTGAGGCAACAAAACACAAAAAATGCCAAGGGGGGTTAATACTTTTGAAAGGCACTGTATAGTGAATGAATGGAGATTAGACAGGTAGTTAGTGTGGTGTGCAGTCAGTCAGTGTAGTGTATATATAATCCAGTTCCGAGTATATAGTGCAATTAGTGTAGTATATATATATATATATATATATATATATATATGTTATGGATATGATCCAAATCATATATAATACAGTTCAGAGTATATAGTGAAGTCTGTATAGTATATATAATACAGTTCAGAGTATATAGTGAAGTCTGTATAGTATATATAATACAGTTCAGAGTATATAGTGCAGTCAGTGTAGCATATATAATACAGTTCAGAGTATATAGTGCATATATAGTGCAGTCAGTGTAGTATATATTACAGTTCAGAGTATATAGTGCAGTCTGTATAGTGTGTATATATATAATACAGTTCAGAGTGTATAGTGCAATCTATATAGTATACAGTCAGGTCCATAAATATTGAGACTAGGGATGAGCCGAACACCCCCGGGTTCGGTTCGCACCAGAACCCGCGAACGGAACTAAAGTTCGTGCGAACTTAAGAACCCTATTAATTACAATGGACGCGAACGTTCGAAATCAAAAGTGCTAATTTTAAAGGCTAATATGCATGTTATTGTCATAAAAAATGTTTGGGGACCTGGGTCCTGCCCCAGGGGACATGTATCAATGCAAAAGCCGTTTTTTCAGGAGCAGTGATTTTAATAATGCTTAAAGTGAAACAATAAAAGTGTAATATTCCTTTAAATTTCGTACCTGGGGGGTGGCTATAGTATGCCTGTGAAGGGGCGCATGTTTCCCGTGCTTAGAACTGTCCCTGCACAAAGTGTCATTTTTGCAGGAAAAAAAGCTATTTAAAATCACTCGCGGCTAATGAATTGTCGGCTCCCGTAACACAGAGAACAGTCATTCATTGAAAGTCATTGATAAAAAAAAAAAGTCATTGATAAAAAAAAAAAAAGCGTGGGGGTCCCCCCAAATTCAATCACCAGGCCCTTCAGGTCTGCTATGGATATTAAGAGGAACCCTGTCCAAAAAAAAAATGGCGTGGGGTCCCCCTCAAAATCCATACCAGACTCTTGAAGTCTGGGATGGATTTTAAGGGGAACCCCAGCCAAAAAAAAAAATGGCGTGGGGTCCCCCTCAAAATCCATACCAGACCCTTATCGAGCACGCAACCTGGCAGGCCGCAGGAAAAGAGGGGGGACGAGAGCGCCCCCCCCCTCCTGAACCGTACCAGGCCACATGCCCTCAACATTGGGAGGGTGCTTTGTGGTCCCCCCCAAAGCACCTTATACCCATGTTGATGAGGACAAGGGCCTCGTCCCCACAACCCTGGCCATTGGTTGTGGGGGTCTGCGGGCGGGGGGCTTATCAGAATCTGGAAGCCCCCTTTAACAAGGGGACCCCCAGATCCCGCCCCCCCTGTGTGAAATGGTAAGGGGGTACAAAAGTACCCCTACCTTTTCCCCAAAAAAGTGACAAAAATTGTAAAAATGACAGGAGACGTCTTTGACAATTCCTTTATTAAAATCTTCTTTCATCTTCTTTCTTCTGGTCTTCTTCCTTTCTTCATCCTTTGGTTTCTTCATCTTCTCCTTCCGGCATCTTCTTCCATCTTCTTCTCCATCTTCTTCTTCCTCCGATCCGCTTCTTCTTGCTCTGGTCTTCTCGTCCGGCATCTTCTTCCATGGCGTCAGCGTCTCTTCTTGGGCCACTCCGCGCAATGGGAGGCTCCCGCTGTGTGAGGCTTCGCTGCGTCTGACAGGTCTTTTATAACGGAGGGCGGGGCCACCTGGTGACCCCGCCCCCCTCTGACGTCATGGGGAAAGCCGTAGGGAAGTCCCCATGACGTCCCCATGCGTCAGAGGGGGCGGGGTCACTAGGTGGCCCCGCCCTCCTTTATAAAAGACCTGTCAGACGCAGCAAAGCCTCACACAGCGGGAGCCTCCCATTGCGCGGAGCGGCCCAAGAAGAGACGCCGACGCCGTGGAAGAAGATGCCGGACGAGAAGACCAGAGCAAGAAGAAGCGGATCGGAGGAAGAAGAAGATGGAAGAAGAAGATGGAAGAAAATGCCAGAAGGAGAAGATGAAGAAACCGAAGGATGAAGAAAGGGAGAAGGAAGAAGACCAAAAGAAAGAAGATGAAAGAAGATTTTAATAAAGGAATTGTCAAAGACCGTCTCCTGTAATTTTTAACATTTTTGTCACTTTTTTGGTGAAATGGTAGGGGTACTTATGTACCCCCTTACCATTTCACACAGGGGGGGCTGGGATCTGGGAGTCCCCTTGTTAAAGGGGGCTTCCTGATTCCGATAAGCCCCCCGCCCGCAGACCCCCCACAACCAATGGCCAGGGTTGTGGGGAAGAGGCCCTTGTCCTCATCAACATGGGGACAAGGTGCTTTGGGGCGGACCCCAAAGCACTCTCCCAATGTTGAGCGCATGTGGCCTTGTACGGTTCAGGAGGGAGGGGGGGCGCTCTCATCCCCCCTCTTTTCCTGCGGCCTGCCAGGTTGCGTGCTCGGATAAGGGTCTGGTATGGATTTTGAGGGGGACCCCACGCCATTTTTTTTTTGGCCGGGGTTCCCCTTAAAATCCATCCCAGACCTCAAGGGTCTGGTATGGATTTTGAGGGGGACCCCACGCTATTTTTTTTTTGTCCGGGGTTCCCCTTAATATCCATAGCAGACCTGAAGGGCCTGGTAATTGAATTTGGGGGGACCCCCACACTTTTTTTTTCTTATTAATGACTTTTTTTTTTATCAATGACTTTCAATGAATGACTGTTCTCTGTGTTACGGGAACCGGCAATTCATTAGCCGCAGATGGCTGCCTTAGATGACACAACAGGATGAAGAAAGGAAGGAAGATGTTTTAATGTACTAACAGCACGCACACACTAATGCCCAGAATCACAGCAGATAATGTCAGCAGTTAGCAGCACTGCAGAATGTATCACAGCAGATAATGTCACTGGCACGCTGGAACACACTATACGAGGCCGCCGGCGCGGCAGCCTTTTATAGTGTGGGGCGTGTACTAAACCCCCTGAGCTATAATTGGCCACAGGCATCCTTTCGTTCTCCATACTCTTCTCTTTCTATCACTCTGGTACAAGTTGATCTTGGTCTCATCTGTCCATAGGATGTTGTTCCAGAACTGTGAAGGCTTTTATGATGTTGTTTGGCAAACTCTAATCTGGCCTTCCTGTTTTTGAGGCTCACCAATGGTTTACATCTTGTGGTGAACCCTCTGTATTCACTCTGGGGAAGTCTTCTCTTGATTTTTGACTTTGACACACATACACCTACCTCCTGGAGAGTGTTCTTGATCTGGCCAACTGTTGTGAAGGGTGTTTTATTCACCAGGGAAAGAATTCTTCGGTCATCCACCACAGTTGATTTGGATGTAAATACCCTCAAATTAAAGCTGAATGTCTGCAGTTAAAGCACATCTTGTTAGTTTCATTTCAAATCCATTGTGGTGGTGTATAGAGCCAAAAATATTAGAATTGTGTCGATGTCCCAATATTTATAGACCTGTCTGTATATCATATAGTTCAGAGTATATAATGCAGTCCATATAGTATGTATAGTATATACTCCATCTGACCTGAAATGTACCGCCCACTCAGCTTGTCGGCGGCCTCGCATTTGACCCCTCCACTCTTATAAGCCAGGTAAGATCAGTCCTTGGTTGCTGCACAGCCAGGACTAAGAATGAGCCGAACACCCCCCCCCCCCCCGGTTCGGTTAGCACCAGAACTTGCGAACAGGCAAAAAATTTGGACGAACACCGTTAAGGTCTATGGGAGACGAGCATGAAAAATCAAAAGTGCTAATTTTAAAGGCTTATATGCAAGGTATTGCCATAAAAAGTGTTTGGGGACCTGGGACCTGGGTCCTGCCCCAGGGGACATGTATCAATGCAAAAAAAGTATTAAGGACTAAATTTTTTTCAGGATGAAAAATAATGCTTAAAGTGTAACAAAAAAAAAGGAAATATTCCTTTAAATATCGCGTCTGGGGGTGCCTATAGTATATAAAGTGGCACAGTTTTCCCGTGGTTAGAACAATACCACAGCAAATTGAAATTTGTAAAGGAAAAAAAGTCATTTAAAACTGCTCACGGCTGTAATGAATTGTCGGGTCTCGGTAATATAGATAAAACTCATTGAAAATAATGGCATGGGTCCCCCCCAGTCCATTACCAGGCCCTTAAGGTCTGATATGGATATTAAGGGGAACCCTGCGCCAAATAAAAAAAATGGCGTAGGGGTCCCCCTAAAATCCATACCAACCTCATCAGGTCTGGTATGGATTTTAAGGGGAACCCTACACCATCAGACCCTTATCTGAGCACCTAACCTGGCAGGCCACAGGAAAAAAGGGGGGGACGAGAGAGTGCCCCCCTCCTGAACCGTACCAGGCCACATGCCCTCAACGTGGGGGGGGGATGCTTTGGAGTCACCCCCAAAGCACCTTGTCCCCATGTTGATGGGGACAAAGGCCTCATCCCACAACCCTTGCCCGGTGGTTGTGGGGGTCTGCGGTGGGGGGCTTATCGGAATTTAGAAGCCCCCTTTAACAAGGGGACCCCCAGATCCCGCCCCCCCCACTATGTGAATTGGTAACAAGTGCACTGTACCCCTACCAATTCACAAAAAAATGTAAAAATTAAAGGAGACACTTTGGGACAAATCCTTTATTAAAAAATAAAAATGTCCCGCAATGTAGATCCATCTCATGCCACCCAACGGACCGAAAAAAGAAAAAAAAACGCAACAACTCTGCCTCCATGGGAGGCTCCCGCAGAGTGACGCTTCTTCTCGTTGACAGCTGTTATATAGCTGAGGGCCGGGCCACCCGGTGACGTAAAGGTGTGACCCTGCCTTCCTCTGACGTCATGTCAGAAATTTTTTAAAAAGCTCTGCCTCGATGGGAGGCCTCTCGTGACTGCCGACTCTTGGCTTTGACAGCTGTTATATAGGCAAGGGCGGGGCCACCCGGTGATGTAACCATGACCCCACCCCCTTCTGATGTCATGTTAAAAGGGGCTTCCAGATTCCGATAAGCCCCCCACCCGCAGATCCTGGACAACCACAGCCCAGTGTTCATGGCAGACATGGGGACAAGGTGCTTTGAGGTGTTGAGGGCATGTAGCCTGGTATGGTTCAGGAGGGGGTTGCTCGCTCGTCCCCCTCCTTATCCTGATCTGGATTTGGGGGGGGGGGCACAGTGCTATTTTTTTAATTTTGGTGTGGAGGTTCCCATCAAAATCCATACCAGAACTAAGGGACTGCTATGGATTTTTGGGGGGGTCCCTACGGCATTTTCAAAAAACATTTTGGCGTGGGGTTCACCTTAAAATTAATGACAGACCTAAAGGGTCTGGTATGGATTGGGGGGACCCTCACACCATTTAAAAAAAAAAATTCTATTGGCGGCAAATTCTGCAATGTTTTTCTTTTTCATTCCGGCGGCATTCCTTGTTAAGGACACGGTGGCCAGCTTCCCGACCCCACTCTTATTGACTGTGCGCTCTGCGGGTGAACATCCCGCCCAGCGCACAAAAAATGTGGGTGTTTGGTGAACACCCGAACGGGCGATGTTTAGGCCGAACTTATGCTTGGCCTGAACCGCTCGCGGTCGCCCATCCCCGCAGTTCATATTGATTCTACACCTTTTATTATGTTATAGAAGTCACAGGATTATCTACAGACCTTGAAAGTAGTTTTAGTCATTCTCAGAATTTTGCCATGCAAGTTCTGAGCTGTGTGTAATGTTACACCTTTCTACAAAGAAAGAAGGCTCCTGTTCCTTGAGGGATGAAGGAGGTGAAATCTGCCTCCAAGTTTGGCCTACAAAAGACCTGGTAACTGGTGAGGCCATTAAAGTCTTTTGACTTTATCCTGGTAAGTGTGAAGGCATTATGGAATCTGAGCACAGTAGAGAGAGGTACCATAAGAAGCACCTGTTCCTGTAAAATGGCCATTATACAACACAAATGATATGATTTAATGGCTTGCTTAAGACAATATCATCCATACAGATACAAATTCTGTATGTTTAACATTTGGTGGTAAACATTGTGGGTTGAAAGCATCATTGGCGTTTTTTTTTTTTAAGCATACACCATAATAAAAATAAACTGTATGTAGGAAATAAAGTGAACTTAGAGGATGACTCAGCAGGCTGTATTACTTTTTCCACTGATAGGAGAACCTCTTATGGTAGGCTATCAATCTTGGTGTATTGGCCTTGGATATAGGCAACTTATGAATAACAACTGTAACAAAAAGTCCAGTTTACAAATACAGTTATTATTTAGACAAGGTCAAAGAAGTACTGATTCAATTCAGTTTCAATTTTAGAGGATGTACTTTTGTGATGCTTAACATTCATTCAGCTAAAGTCAGGCAGAGGCCCAGGGATTAGTCACTAGTATTGCCTGTAGATTCCCTGCAGGTAATCTTTCCCAGGACTGACCTACCATGCCCTTTTGTGAGCTGCGTCTCTGTGTGGTGGTGACCATCCTGATAAAGGAGCAAGCTTTTGCTTCCCCTTGTCATAGTCCAATATTTTTCAACTCCTCAAGTACCCCCTACAGGTCATGTTTTCAGGATTTCCCTCAAATGAAATGACTGTGAACTGATCAAATCACCTGATTAAATCACCTGTGTAAAATAATGGAAAGCCTGAAAAACATGACCTGTTGGGGGTACTTGAGGACTGGAGTTGAGAAACATTGTCATAGTCAACCATGATGATGAACTGAGATTGGTGGAGTTAATTATCATGAAGCAGCCCAGCTCCAAATAACAAATAAAGAGCAGATTTTCTGCTAGATTCTTGCACTACAAATCCTCAAATGAAGCTTCATCTCCAATATGCCCTCAGAAGAACAGAACATTAATAACATCTGACTGTTATTATAGATCTCAGAAAGACACTCTACAAATCTTGCGAGAAAAGCAATTACGGGAGGCAGAAGTGGGTGGGATATGCTCTAGATAAATTCATGGGGCTATAGGCACAGAAAGGTCTAGGCAATGTCACATGACTGGAAATGTACTGTAATTTCACGTTATGAATACAAAGCATTTTTTAGGGTACTAATTAGCCACAATACATTTTTTTAATACATATACAGTACCTTATAAGACAGCCAATCACTTTTTCAGTAAGTTCAGTAACTGTTAAACCTCAACCACCAACCCAAAAAGGAGAAGCATGCAGCAAATGGTGAGGTATTAGCAGAAGTGTTGACTGTGCTCTCTTTTTTCTTCATTTGTATTTAAAGAATGGGTCTCCTGTGGCTTAAAGAGGATGGCCACCTTAACACAAAATATTAAAAGTCAGCAGCTACAAATACTGCAGCTGCTGACTTTTAATAAATGGACACTTACCTGTTCCAGGTTCCAGCGATGTCGGCAGCAGATGACGAGCATCGTGGGTGCGGATACCTGGATTAAACAGGTATCTGCACCCCCCTCCCCCTGAAAGGTGCCAATTGTGGCACCGGAGGGGGGGGGGGGGATTCCGATGAGCGGAAGTTCCACTTTAGGGTGGAACTCCGCTTTAATGGCACTTTTTCCTTTTTATCCTTTGCTGAGAGCATATGGTACAATTATCATATTGATGAGTTTGTATATATGTGATATTAATTTCTGTTTTGTTTTTGGATAGTATGGATGACCTTCCCTTTGGATTTTTATTTTATTTTTTCATATTATAATCATTGACAGGGAACTTGATATAGTGACATCTTCTACTCTTTATATATAAATGGACTGTGAAAACTGTCACAAATAAAACGTGAATTTCCTATTTTTGTGTACCACCGCTTCTATTTGAAACCATGAACCTTAATATCAGATGCTAACGTCACAGTGCCTTATTACAAAAAAACTTTAAATCCTGTGCACATTCATATATCACAAAAAAATAAAAATGATATATGAAAATGTACTAATTTCCAAAAATGTGTAGAATAAAGAACCATAGACCCCACTAAAGTGAAGACATGGTGAAAACAAACATTCAAAAATTATATAATGTATGTCACTACTAATGTAAATAAACAGTGTGAAAAAACAAAAAAATTATATATATCCAAAGTGAAAAGTCCAAAAAAAATTAGATTTTTTGTACTCACCGTAAAATCCTTTTCTCTGTAATTCACCGACTGACACAGCTTCTCTCTTTAGACCATTGGGTTGTTATGCCACCTTCAGGAGAGGACTAGGCATTACATGTTAAAATGTGATAATAATGTGATATTGTTTTACCCATTATTTCATGTATTTTATTTATACGTTTTTTTTTGGTTCATATCCAAGATACAATTCTTTGGACTTGTGTTTTAATCCATTGATCTTTTATGGTTTATTCCCCCTCATATTACTGCTTGATCGGGATTGCAGCTTTATATCCAGTTGCTAATCATAGCCACATGTAATAGAAATGACTATTTCCATGTTTAACATATCCATTCATCCAGTAATTTACAGTAATAACACGGATGTCAGAGAACACCGCTTGTATTTACTTATTATCCATTTCGTTTTTTACTTCTGTTAATTATCCCCCTTTTTTTGCTGCATTAGCTGGGACGGAAGCTGCGGTTTTCCTTGTTCTGTCTAGTGGGATACCTAGGGACGGGTTAACGTTTAGTAATCTGGGGGTTGTTATGCGCACCATTAGGCTGCCTCTGCCTATTCACTCCCCCTGAAACCGTACCCGGAGCTTCCCCATTGGCCCGGCATTCGTGCCTACTACACGCCCACTACCACCCCATTGGCTACCGCGGCTCCTTCCCAGTCTATATCAGACGTGAAGTGTACCAACATGGTATCGCCTCCGACGACGTCCTATTGACGAAACATACGTCAGGCGATACCTTTGGTACACAACACGTCACTTCCCCCTTGTTTTGCGGCTTCCGGTTTCGGAATCACCGCCAGTGGAACGCACGCTATTCCGGGGCTTTGCGGTGCCGTCATCGCTCTGCCCTCCAGCTGCGCACTCTGCTTTTTTATTATTTCTTTCATTTCACTGTATGGTACTATTTTTTATAACCCTATTGGGTACACTGCCAGTTGTAATTGCCAAATAATTGCCAAATAAACTTTATCCAGTTTAGCAATATCACACTATCAGTGTTTTTATTTTTTTTACACACGGACCCAAATGGTGTTTTTACCCCCCATCATTGGAGATTGACAGAGGCCTGACATCCCCACAGAGGAGGCTTTTCAGTGGAAACCGTCCCCACAGAGGAGGATCCGTACTGCATATCCATGTACAAATCATCTGTTTTCCTATATGTTATATGTTGTTACAAGATTGCTGAGATTCAAAGGACAACACAGGACTGCACTATTTTGATCACTGATCACTTATTTATATATTTTTTCTTTTTTTGGGTTGTTATTGCACATAGTCACTTTATTTATTTCCCTTGAATGCAGTTGCCACAATATTTTCTTTTTTACACATTTTTATCAGTTATATGCACATCCACTTTTACCATTCACACGTACCCATCATATTTATATAAATTATAATTTTAGGACACCCTGAACAGCGCCACTATCCCTTATTTTTATCACTGAGCACTTATAGGCATTACATGTTAACATGTGATAATAAAGCTAGAACTTTCTAGTTCCGCCCAAGGGGCAGTTCCTTAGGTAACAACCCCTCGGCATGCTACTGCAGCCTCAGAACGTCAACAAGCAGTATAACATAATGAAAAATATGAGGGGCAGGTGAGTACAAAAAATCCTATTTTCTCTTATATTCACCGACTGACACATCTTCTCTCTTTAGACCATTGGGACGTCCCCAAGCAGTGCCAAAACAAGGGGGGGGGGGGGGGACAGCATAAAACGTCATCCACCATGGCATGTGGGATCTAGTACAAACTTTACCCACAAAAAACTACAGTGTGTGGAAAAACCACCACAAAAAAACAGGGTGCTCCTCAACGGAGAAGCACTACCCTCAAACCGCATCAAAAATTGCGGTAACGAATGTAACAGTGCATTAACTTAAAGGTACTGCGTTTTTACCCCAAAAAAATGGAAAAAAGGAAAAAATTGCATATGCAATTGCAACTATACAGCCGCCAGCAAAACTTTGCGGCCAAAACAGACAACACCCAATGCACTGACATCTACCTTGTAGAACTTGCAAAAGTGTGGACAGACGACCAGGTCGCCGCTTTACACATTCGAGTGACAGACGCTCGATGTCGGAAGGCCCAAGACTTTCCGATTGCCCTCGTGGAGTGGGCCTTGACCGGAAAGGGGGGCACCTGCCCCTTCAAGGCGCAGGATTGTACTACAATTTGTCTGATCCACCTGGAAATGGTGGCCGACGAGACCGCCATGCCTTACTTTGGACCAGCCACCAAAACAAACAGTGAGTCTGACTTCCGGAAAGGAACCGTGGCAGACAAATACACCTTCAGAGCCCGAACCACGTTCAGAGCATGAAGGGCCACCTCCTTAGGTTGTGTCGGCTTAGGACACAGAGATGGTAACACAATGTCCTCATTCATGTGAAACACAGAGACTACCTTTGGGCAGAAAAGACGGTTGCGGACGCACACCACCTTATCCTCGTGAATAACCAGATAGGGCGACTTGCAGGACAAGGCCGCCAGTTCCGAAACCCTCCTGGCTGATGTGATGGCCACTAGAAAGACCACTTTCTGGGAAAGAGTCAACAGATATTTTCAAATGGCGGTTTTTGAAGCGCCGATAATACTAGGTTCAGATCCCACGGGGGTAACGGTGGACGCACCAGAGGGACTACATGTCGCACCCCTTGAGCAAAAGTACTCACTAGAGAGTGAGACGCCAGAGGTCGCTGAAAAAGGACAGCCAAAGCTGATATTTGTCCTTTAATGGTGCTTAACGCCAACTTCTGGTCCACCCCTTGCTGAAAAAACAGCAGGATCCTGGATACAGAAAAGGAGCGCGGATGCCATCCTTTCTCCTCACAATGGCGAGGTAGGCCTTCCAGGTACGAAGATATATCTTCAGAGAAGAAGATTTCCGTGATCTCAACATAGTTGGGATCACTGAGTCCGACAGACCCCGGTTCCTCAACACCTGGCTCTCAATAGCCATGCCGTTAAAACCAGAGATGGTAAAGCAGAATGGAGAATCGGACTTTGCGACAGAAGGTCCTCTCGCAACGGCAGTCGCCAGATCGCAGATCCCCTCGGCTTCCACTCTGCGAAGCAGACGTGGTAACAGTTTCATTGGAGGAAAGGCATAGATAAGCTGGTATTGATCCCAAGGAGCCACCAGCACGTCTGACGCGTCTGCCCACATATCTCTTGTCCTAGACTCGAATCTCAGCACCTTCCGATTGAGACGGGAGGCCAGAAGATCATGTCTGGTGTGCCCCACCGCAGGCACAGTAGCCTGAACACCCCCTGATGCAACACCCATTCTCCTGGGTCCAGCATCTGATGACTTAGATAGCCCGCCTGCCAGTTCTCCACACCCGGGATGTAAATGTCCGACAGGGCCGGTACATGTCGCTCTGCCCACCGAAGTATGTGAGCGACCTCCCGTGCAGCAGCCGAACTTCTTGTTCCTCCTTGGTGATCGACGTATGCCAAAGCAGTGGCGTTGTCTGACTGGATCCTGATCGGATGCCCTTGCAGTCTCATTGACCATGTGGAGAGGCATAGCCTAATCGTTCTCAGTTCGAGCAGATTGATCGGCAACTTGGATTCCTCCATCGACCAGAGGCCCTGAGTCGACTGAGCTCCAATTACTCCACCCCAGCCGAATAGGCTGGCGTCCATTGTGATCATCATCCATTTCAGAGGTAGGAACGACTTCCCGGACTGAAGCACCAGGGACCTCAGCCACCAGATCAGGGAATCCCTGACTAACTGGCTCACCTGGATCTGTTGATCCAGGGACAACGGAGATTTGTCCCACTTTGTCAAGATCTCCTTCTGCAGGACTCACTGGTGTGGAACTGAGCATATGGTACTGCCTCGAAGGAGGCCACCATGAGACCCAGGACTCGCATGCAGAAGCGCAGCGACGACCACTTGCGGTTCATCAGCAGTTTTACCGTGGTTCTGAGAGTCTCTGCAGCTTGTCTGAAGGGAGAAACACTCCCGCTTCCCTGGAGTCCAGCAGCAAGCCTAGGTACTCCAAACGCTGAGTCGGTACTATCACCGACCTTTTTTAGGTTCAACAGCCACCAAAATTCTTGCAGGGTCTGCAAGGTGATCGCCACATCCTCTTCTAACTCTGAGGTGGAAGAAGCTCTCAGGAGGAGATCGTCTAGGCAACCCACGATCGCGATCTTGCGTTGCCGTAGCAACGCCAACACAGGAGCCAATACCTTGGTAAAGACTCGGGGAGCTGATACCAAACCAAAAGGGAGAGCCACAAACTGGTAGTGGGCTTCCCTGACTGCAATCGCAAAAACTTTTGATGCCGGAGGCATATGGGTATTTGCAGGTATGCATCCTGGATGTCTAAGGATGCCAGGGAGTCCCCTTGATGGAGTGCAGCGACTACTAAGCAAACTGATTCTATTCTGAACCTCTGCACTTTCACAAAGTGATTGAGGGCTTTTAGATCCAAGATTGGACGTACCCCTTCCTTCTTGGGAACTAAAAACAGGTTTGAGTAGAACCCCTGGAAACGTTCCGATTCCAGAACAGGTACAATCACCGATTCAGTTCCCTTACTGCCCCCAAGAGGGCCCCCCGTGACCCGGGAGAACAGGTATGCTGGAGGGGAAGAATCTGTTTTGCGGCCAAGAGAGGAACTCTATCTTGTAGCCATAGGAAATCAGATTGCAGACCCATTGGTTGGACAGTCGAGAGGACCACCATGCTGCAAACTCCCGAAGGCGACCCCCCACCCAAGTCATGGGTGGGGACAAACCTTCATGCGGTAGCACTTTTGTTCGCAGGCTTGTTAGGCTTGCGGTGCCAGAGACGTTTCTGGCCTTCCGTGGTCGTCCTGTCGGACTTGGGACGTTTAGCCGAAGCTCCGGGCGAACGAAAAAGACGTTTGTGAGCGGAAAAAAAGGCTCGTGCCTACGGCGTGGCTCCTTAGCCTTCCTGGCCTGTGGGAGTAGAGTACCCTTACCACCTGTGGCATTCTTAAAGCGGGACTGTACTGAAAAAAAAATGTAAAAGCCAGCAGCTACAAATACTGCGGCTGCTGACTTTTAAAAAATGGACACTTACCTGTCCCTGGTTCCAGCGGTGTCGGCAGCAGAGGCCGTTCGCTCGGCTCTCTGCTGTAGCCGGCGCCATTCTCAGTGAGGGAATCAGGAAGTGGCTTCACTTCCCGATTCCCTACTGCGCATGCGCGCGGCGCAATGAGAATCTTCAGCGCTGTCTGCCGGGACACGTGTGTGTCCCAGCAGACAGCGCGCCGGGACAGGAACTTGCGTAAACTCCCACGGAGTTTATGCCGGAAGTGGGTGCAGATACCTGTCTTAGACAGGTATCTGCACCCCCCTCCCCCCTGAAAGGTGCCAAATGTGACACCGGAGGGGAGGAGGGTTCCGAAAAGCGGGAGTTCCACTTTAGGGTGGAATCCCGCTTTAATAATGTCATCCAAAGAGCCGGTCGCCAAGGAAGGGAAGATCCGTCAGGGCTTTTTTGTCTGCCTGGTCAGCAGACCAGCATTTTAGCCAAATCAGGCGCCTCAGCACCACTGCTGACACTGAAGCCCTGGATAACAGAGGGAGGGTATCCAGGGCCGCGTCACGAACGTACTTAAGGCCTTGCACTAGTTGGTCTGCTAATTCCACACAGGCAGAAGAAGCCTGTTCTCCCAATTCGCGGTGCAACAGTTTTGCACACTCAGTGTCTGCGACACAAGTGCGGATGCCAGTACTGGTCGCACGGCTGACCCCACAACCGTAAACAAGGAACGAGCCACTGCCTCGGCCTTCCTGTCCGTGGGATCCTTAAATACATGAGTCCCCTCTACCGGGATCGTGGTTACTTTGTTTAACCTGGATACTGGGGGGTCCACGACCGGAGGAGCTGACCACTTTTTGAGAAGGCTCTCCTCAAAAGGGTAACGCACCGCCATGTATTTGGGGACCGAAAAGGTCCGTTGCGGGCAACCCCATTCCTTGTAAATGAACTTGTCAAAATAAGTCAGATACGGGAACACCTCAGGTGAACGGGCTAGCTTACGGGGCCCAAAAGGGACCGCTACATCAGCAGAGGGATCTGCTGGCTCCTGAATCTTCAGGCGCACGGACCCGGACGGGGACTCACTCTTACTGTCCGAACGGTCCTGGTCAGCGTCATCTGAAACGACAGAGCAGGGGTCAGCAGCCCCAGCAGGGCCAGAGTCTGCGTCAGAGCTCTCCCCAGAGGACGGGGGGGGGGCAGGGGCCGCTTTATAGCACCTTGCGCCCACGCACCGCCTCCATCTTGGCAACGAACGAATTGAGGACTGCTGACAAGGTGTCCAAAGGCACTGCGCATTCCACAGGTGAACCGGTTGCAATTGCCTGGATTTCGGGGGAAGAAACACCAGTTTCTGAAGCCATGCTGACCCTACCCTGTCTGCCACCCGAAGGGGACTTAGGACAGTGACAGTCCCACCCTCCTTACTGCTGCTGGCTGAGGGGCTCTTTCCCGCAGGACTCACCACCCTGAAAGGTTCTGTGCTATCCAGCAGGTAGTGCCCGTAGTCTCTGTTGGCTCCCAGGTGCAAAGGAATCAGCTCTGTATCGGTGGAAGCTGCTGCTAATGGTGCTGAAACCGCACGGCAATGTTCTCAGGCTTCAAGAAAATGGCCGCCCAGTGTCCAGTATAAGGACATAAAATGGCCGCCAGGGCACAGGGGCACATGCTGCCGCTAGAGAACGTTGAAAAACGTGTTCAGGCTTCTAGAAAATGGCCGCCGCCGTCCAGTATAAGGACATATCACAGGGAAAATGGCCGCCGAAGCCCAGGAGAGCATGCTTTCCCTTGCCCACACCTAAGATGGCCGCTAATGCAAAAGCCATGAGGGACAGAGCTGAAACAAATGGCGGTGAACAGTGCTGTAAGGGACACAGACCCAGCCTCACAGGCACCTCCAGGGACATAAGAAACAGGACTCAGGACACAGCCCCCCCCAGGTGAGAGCCCCCCCGGAGAGCCCCTGTATATGGCACACACACCGCTCAGCAGCCACATGCAGCATCCCCCATGGGGGGAGGAAAGATAGGGACAGGGAGAGAAGGGAAGGAGGTGAGGGACCCTGAATCAACCTCCCAGGGAATGCCCAGCTGCTCAGCCCCACCAAGGCCGGGAGAGCTGTACTTACCTGTCCTGAAGAGCTGGGAGACATTCCATTACAGACCCACTCTCTGATCAGTACAGGGTGGCTGCTGGCCTGGCACACTGTGACGCAGACATCAGTAGCCCAGTCATATGTGTGCCCCGGAGCATAAAAGCTGAGGTTTCGTAGTGGCCAGCCTAGCGCGGAGCTGCGACCTGCACACGCTCGATGGCCAGGCTGGGGAGACTACAAGGATAAGGGTATCCAGCCTATCACCAAGCCGGCGCAAAAAGCAAAGCTTCTGCAGAAAAAAACACGGACCGATGGGCCCGTCAGGGTTCCTAGGTCCTTCTCCTTCACTAGGCAAAATAAAACTGAGGCTGCAGTAGCATGCTGACGGGTTGTTACCTAAGGGACCGCCCCTTGGGCTGAACTAGAAAGTTCTAGTTTTATTATCACATGTTAACATGTAATGCCTAGTCCTCTCCTGAAGGTGGCATAACAACCCAATGGTCTAAAGAGAGAAGCTGTGTCAGTCGGTGAATATAAGAGAAAAACTCAATATCATTTATAAAATGTTTTTTGCTTTTGTATATGTTCCCCTGGGGCAGTACCATGCCCTAAAGATATTTGTTTGACAATCATTCAACTTCCACTGACCTCAATGAGATTCGGATTCGGCAACCAAACTTCAGTAATGGTTGGTGAACCTGCCCCGGACCGAACTCAAGTGGGGGGTTAATATCAGAGCTGCACAGTTAATCGTTAAAAAATTGTGATCTCGATTCAACCCCCCTGACGATCTCTATTGCAGAGTTTGCTGATTCATTCATATAACAAGGAGAGAGACTTATCTGCTCACTCAGCTGTCAAAAGAAAACATCTCGGGCAGTCTGCCAAGTTTTTAATATGAAACATTGTAACTAACTCTTCCTTCTTAGATCAAAGGGATAAACTTCTGTGTGTAAAGAAAAAATCCAGGCAATCTGCCAAGTTTTTAACAATGTGTAAATGCAGGAAGTTTAACCACTTAAAGTCTAATTCTTTTTCTGACAATTCTTTAAAGCGGGACTGTACTGAAAATTTTTTTTTAAAAGTCAGCAGCTACAAATACTGCAGCTGCTGACTTTTAAAAAATGGACACTTACCTGTTCCAGGTTCCAGCGGTGTCGGCAGTAGAGGCCGATCGATTGCTCGGCTCTCTGCTGTAGCCGGCGCTATTCTCGGTGAGGGAATCAGGAAGTGGCTTCACTTCCCGATTCCCTACTGCGCATGCGCGAGTCGCGCGGCGCAATGAGAATCTTCAGCGCTGTCTGCCGGGACACGTGTGTGTCCCGGCAGACAGCGCGCCGGGACAGGAACTTGCGTAAACTCCCGTGGGAGTTTATGCCGGAAGTGGGTGCAGATACCTGTCTTAGACAGGTATCTGCACCCCCCCCCCCCCCTGAAAGGTGCCAAATGTGACACCGGAGGGGGGGAGGGTTCCGAAAAAGCGGGAGTTCCACTTTAGGGTGGAATCCCGCTTTAAGTTAAAATGAGTATTTTTTGCTAGAAAATTAATTGGAACCCCCAAACATTATATATATATATATTTTAGTCATTTTAGTCAATTGCTGCAATATTTTGTCACACTGTCAATTTTGTCACACTGTCACACTGCCCAGCGGTCTTTCAAACGCAATTTTTTGGAAAAGAAAATACACTTCAATGAATAATAAAAAAAACAAAACAGTAAAGTTAGCCCAATTTTTTTGTTTTAATGTGAAAGATGATGTTACATCGCGAGAATCGTGATCTATCTTCAAAGCAAAAAAATTGTGATTCTCATTTTAGCCAGAATCGTGCAGCTCTAGTTAATATGTGCTTGGAAATGTGCTTTAACTCCTAAACAACCTTTCAACCTTCTTTTTACAGGCAATCCAGTTCCTGGGACCCATTCCATTCTAAAGCCCCATACACACGGTCGGATTTTCCGATGGATTCTGTCCTATCAGACAATGTTGTCGGAAATTCCGACCATGTGTAGGCACCATCGGACAGTTTCCATCGGATTGTCCGACGGACAAAGTCCTATCTCCTGCTGGATAGATTTTTTGACAACAAAGTCCGATCACACCAAATCCGATCGTGTGTAGCGAATTCCGACGGACAAAGTGCCGCGCATGCTCAGATCACATTACAAGACCAAAGCTATTGGCTACTAGCCTCTACGTGGTCCCGTCGTAGGCAACAAACGTCACCACGTTCAGAATGATCGGATTTTCCGACAACTTTGTCCGACCGTGTGTACGCAAAACCAACATCGGACAAAGTACGACGGACATGATCCGACGGACCTGGTCCTCGGATAATCCGAGCGTGTGTATGGGGCTTAAAACAAATTTATACTGCATTCTGTTTACATACAAAGCAATCAAATTAAGGGGCCAGAATTTAATAAACAATTGTGATACATTTTCTTCAAACTTGCACGATGATTGCAATTTCTGCTTAACCTTTAGCTGACCGTCCACTGTCAAATGACGGCGGGACGGTGCAGCTCTTGTGGCGGGCCGCCGTCATATGACGGCGCTCGCTTTTTTGGCCACTAGGGGGGGCGCGCGCGTGCCCGCCGCGTAGCTGGGGCCCCGATGCCCACCAGGCACCCGCGATTGCCCGGTAATCGAGCAGGACGTGGATCTGTGTGTGTAAACACACAGATCCACGTCCTGTCAGAGGAGAGGAGACCGATGGTGTGTCCCTTGTACATAGGGACACCGATCGGTCCCCTCCCCCAGTCAGTCCCCTCCCCCCACAGTTAGAATCACTAACATAGGGAACACATTAACCCCTGCAGCGCCCCCTAGTGTTAACCCCTTCCCTGCCAGTCACATTTATACAGTAATCAATGCATTTTTATAGCACGGATCGCTGTATAAATGTGAATGGTCCCAAAAATGTGTCAAAAGTGTCCGATATGTCTGCCGCAATGTCGCAGTCACGATAAAAATCACAAATCGTCGCCATTACTAGTAAAAAAAAATAATAATAAAAAATGCTATAAATCTATCCCCTATTTTGTAGACGCTATAACTTTTGCGCAAACCAATCAATATACGCTTATTGCGATTTTTTTTTTTACCAAAAATATGTAGACGAATACATATCAGTCTAAACTGAGGTAAAAATTTGTTTAAAAAAAAAAAAAAAAATTGGATATTTATTATAATAAAAAGTAAAAAATATTGCGTTTTTTCAAACTTGTCCCTCTTAATTTGTTTATAGCACAAGAAATAAAAACCGCAGAGGTGATCAAATACCACCAAAATAAAGCTCTATTTATGGGGAAAAAATGATAAAAATTTTATTTGGGTACATCCTTGCATGACCGCGCAATTGTTATTCAAAATGCGACAGCGCTGAAAGCTGAAAAATGGCTTGGTCAGGAAGGAGGTATTCGTGCCTGGTAGGCAAGTAGTTAAATACATGGTTTAAAACCTAGACTGCGATAGCTGTCCTGTGCTGTTGTGCTGTTCTTCCTTGAAGAAATCATGAGGCCTACTATGGCTTTAGTTACACCATTGAATTTACTGTATATCATTGTTTTGAAATTTGAGGTTAATGTAAGAAAACACAGTGCTTTTCATTAGAAAACTGTGTTTAACAAAATAATGTCATAAGGTAGACAGATGATCCACGGAGAGAAATTTCCCCTGTGAAAGATAGCCGGCAAATATTAGAGTACGTTGATTGTTTGCTTTCCTTAAGATCAATATGTGTAAGTGTGTCTTGCTTGCTAATGTCAATGGACACATATGTCTTTTTTTCAGCGTTAACTCATAGGTTCCTATGCGACCACAAACAGCCATGGTAGGTACATAAACGCCTTGTATGTTCTGTAGGGGGAGGGAATGATTATCTAATAATAATTGGTACAGGTCCTTTTTATTTCTAAATTAATTTAGTTTGTCAGTAAAGAATATTTAAACTACTGACAATAGATATATAGATAAAAAAAACTATTATTTGAATGCCCAGTTTGGTAGCCATGATGGTTCCACATCCCGGTAAGTAGATACAGAAAGGAGGTTTATGGAAGGGACTTTTGGAAAGGCACCACTATGACAGATATATAAAAATACAAATATAATTTTATTAAATACAATCTTAAGACACTAATAAAACACAAGCAACAGTAAATGCAAAATTTGCACAGGATGATAGGAATTTCTTCATACAAGAAAAAGCTCTAAATCAGAGTACCCACAATCTTTTGGGATCTATGGAAGTCCTTTCCATAAACCTCCTTTCAATAGATAGATAGATAATCAATTCCTTTTTTATTTCCTTTTTATAATTTTTCTCCTCTCAGGCATAATTTATTGGCACCCTGGGTTTCTGCCCCACTTAATCAGTTATGACCTTATAGTCTGGTTACATAGTTACATAGTTAGTTAGGTTGAAAAAAGTCCATCCAGTTCAACCACAAATAAAAAAATAAAAAAAATATCATACAATCCTTTATACCACATTCTATACCCACAGTTGATCCAGAGGAAGGCAAGGTTACTCAGTAATAAGGATGGGCCCGGTGCTCGATGCGAACCCACGTTCGCATCGAGCACCGGGCGTTCGCTCGCTCTGCGAGCCCAGAACTATTTTGGCCGCTCGCATCACGTTCGTGTGATGCGCGCGGCCCCGCAATGCATTGCGGCCGGCGCGGCCGACGCAGTGCATTGCTGGCTGATGATTGGCCAAGCATGCACTGTGACCCCGCATGCTTGGCCAATCACAGCCCCGGAAAATCGAAGAGCCATAATTGGCTACAGGCAGGACGCCTGTAGCCAATTACAGCTCAGGGGCTGTAGTACACGCCCCCCCCCTATAAAACGCCGCCACGCCGTCTGCGCCGGTCACATGCTGTTCCGGCGCAGATTGAGCAGGCAGATTCTGTGACACTCTGCTGCATTGAGATAGTTAGATAGATTCACTTACAGAGATTGAGTTAAATAGATTCAGTTACAAAGATTGATTGACAAAGAGGGGCTTGTAGTGTGCTCGTGGCAGGCAGGCAGAGCTCCTATATTTTGTTACCAGAAGCACCTATAGGACTTGTAGTGTGTTCGTGGCAGGCAGGCAGAGCTCCTATATTTTGTTACCAGAAGCACCTATAGGACTTGTGGTGTGTTAGTGGCAGGCAGGCAGAGCTCCTATATTTTGTTACCAGAAGCACCTATAGGACTTGTAGTGTGTTCGTGGCAGGCAGGCAGAGCTCCTATATTTTGTTACCAGAAGCACCTATAGGACTTGTAGTGTGTTAGTGGCAGGCAGGCAGAGCTCCTATATTTTGTTACCAGAAGCACCTATAGGACTTGTAGTGTGTTCGTGGCAGGCAGGCAGAGCTCCTATATTTTGTTACCAGAAGCACCTATAGGACTTGTAGTGTGTTAGTGGCAGGCAGGCAGAGCTCCTATATTTTGTTACCAGAAGCACCTATAGGACTTGTAGTGTGTTAGTGGCAGGCAGGCAGAGCTCCTATATTTTGTTACCAGAAGCACCTATAGGACTTTAGTGTGTTAGTGGCAGGCAGGCAGAGCTCCTATATTTTGTTACCAGAAGCACCTATAGGACTTGTAGTGTGTTCGTGGCAGGCAGGCAGAGCTCCTATATTTTGTTCCCAGAAGCACCTATAGGACTTGAAGTGTGTTAGTCCCATTACACACACAGAGCTATATTTTCTTCCCAGAAGCACCTATAGGACTTGAAGTGTGTTAGTCCCATTACACACACAGAGCTATATTTTCTTCCCAGAAGCACCTATAGGACTTGAAGTGTGTTAGTCCCATTACACACACAGAGCTATATTTTGTTCCCAGAAGCACCTATAGGACTTGAAGTGTGTTAGTCCCATTACACACACAGAGCTATATTTTCTTCCCAGAAGCACCTATAGGACTTGAAGTGTGTTAGTCCCATTACACACACAGAGCTATATTTTGTTCCCAGAAGCACCTATAGGACTTGAAGTGTGTTAGTCCCATTACACACACAGAGCTATATTTTGTTCCAGAAGCACCTATAGGACTTGAAGTGTGTTAGTCCCATTACACACACAGAGCTATATTTTGTTCCCAGAAGCACCTATAGGACTTGAAGTGTGTTAGTCCCATTACACACAAAGAGCTATATTTTGTTCCCAGAAGCACCTATAGGACTTGAAGTGTGTTAGTCCCATTACACACAAAGAGCTATACTTTGTTCCCAGAAGCACCTATAGGACTTGAAGTGTGTTAGTCCCATTACACACACAGAGCTATATTTTGTTCCCAGAAGCACCTATAGGACTTGAAGTGTGTTAGTCCCATTACACACAAAGAGCTATACTTTGTTCCCAGAAGCACCTATAGGACTTGAAGTGTGTTAGTCCCATTACACACACAGAGCTATATTTTGTTCCCAGAAGCACCTATAGGACTTGAAGTGTGTTAGTCCCATTACACACAAAGAGCTATATTTTGTTCCCAGAAGCACCTATAGGACTTGAAGTGTGTTAGTCCCATTACACACACAGAGCTATATTTTGTTCCCAGAAGCACCTATAGGACTTGAAGTGTGTTAGTCCCATTACACACAAAGAGCTATATTTTGTTCCCAGAAGCACCTATAGGACTTGAAGTGTGTTAGTCCCATTACACACACAGAGCTATATTTTGTTCCCAGAAGCACCTATAGGACTTGAAGTGTGTTAGTCCCATTACACACACAGAGCTATATTTTGTTCCCAGAAGCACCTATAGGACTTGAAGTGTGTTAGTCCCATTACACACACAGAGCTATATTTTGTTCCCAGAAGCACCTATAGGACTTGAAGTGTGTTAGTCCCATTACACACACAGAGCTATATTTTGTTCCCAGAAGCACCTATAGGACTTGAAGTGTGTTAGTCCCATTACACACAAAGAGCTATACTTTGTTCCCAGAAGCACCTATAGGACTTGAAGTGTGTTAGTCCCATTACACACACACAGAGCTATATTTTCTTCCCAGAAGCACCTATAGGACTTGAAGTGTGTTAGTCCCATTACACACAAAGAGCTATACTTTGTTCCCAGAAGCACCTATAGGACTTGAAGTGTGTTAGTCCCATTACACACACAGAGCTATATTTTGTTCCCAGAAGCACCTATAGGACTTGAAGTGTGTTAGTCCCATTACACACAAAGAGCTATATTTTGTTCCCAGAAGCACCTATAGGACTTGAAGTGTGTTAGTCCCATTACACACACAGAGCTATATTTTGTTCCCAGAAGCACCTATAGGACTTGAAGTGTGTTAGTCCCATTACACACAAAGAGCTATATTTTGTTCCCAGAAGCACCTATAGGACTTGAAGTGTGTTAGTCCCATTACACACACAGAGCTATATTTTGTTCCCAGAAGCACCTATAGGACTTGAAGTGTGTTAGTCCCATTACACACACAGAGCTATATTTTGTTCCCAGAAGCACCTATAGGACTTGAAGTGTGTTAGTCCCATTACACACACAGAGCTATATTTTGTTCCCAGAAGCACCTATAGGACTTGAAGTGTGTTAGTCCCATTACACACAAAGAGCTATACTTTGTTCCCAGAAGCACCTATAGGACTTGAAGTGTGTTAGTCCCATTACACACACAGAGCTATATTTTGTTCCCAGAAGCACCTATAGGACTTGAAGTGTGTTAGTCCCATTACACACAAAGAGCTATATTTTGTTCCCAGAAGCACCTATAGGACTTGAAGTGTGTTAGTCCCATTACACACACAGAGCTATATTTTGTTCCCAGAAGCACCTATAGGACTTGAAGTGTGTTAGTCCCATTACACACACAGAGCTATATTTTGTTCCCAGAAGCACCTATAGGACTTGAAGTGTGTTAGTCCCATCACACAGAGCTCCTCTATTTTCTTTGCATAAGCACCCACAGGACTTCTAGTGTGTTAGTGGCACCACACAGAGCTCCTCTATTTTCTTTGCAGAAGCACCCACAGGACTTCTAGTGTGTTAGTGGCATCACACAGAGCTCCTCTATTTTCTTTGCAGAGGCACCCATAGGACTTCTAGTGTGTTAGTGGCATCACACAGAGCTCCTATATATTCTTCTCAGCAGCACCCACAGGACTTCTAGTGTGTTAGTGGCATCACACAGAGCTCCTCTATTTTCTTTGCAGAAGCACCCATAGGACTTCTAGTGTGTTAGTGGCATCACACAGAGCTCCTATATATTCTTTGCATAAGCACCCACAGGACTTCTAGTGTGTTAGTGGCACCACACAGAGCTCCTCTATTTTCTTTGCAGAAGCACCCACAGGACTTCTAGTGTGTTAGTGGCATCACACAGAGCTCCTCTATTTTCTTTGCAGAAGCACCCATAGGACTTCTAGTGTGTTAGTGGCATCACACAGAGCTCCTATATATTCTTTGCATAAGCACCCACAGGACTTCTAGTGTGTTAGTGGCACCACACAGAGCTCCTCTATTTTCTTTGCAGAAGCACCCACAGGACTTCTAGTGTGTTAGTGGCACCACACAGAGCTCCTCTATTTTCTTTGCAGAAGCACCCACAGGACTTCTAGTGTGTTAGTGGCATCACACAGAGCTCCTCTATTTTCTTTGCAGAGGCACCCATAGGACTTCTAGTGTGTTAGTGGCATCACACAGAGCTCCTATATATTCTTCTCAGCAGCACCCACAGGACTTCTAGTGTGTTAGTGGCATCACACAGAGCTCCTCTATTTTCTTTGCAGAAGCACCCATAGGACTTCTAGTGTGTTAGTGGCATCACACAGAGCTCCTATATATTCTTTGCATAAGCACCCACAGGACTTCTAGTGTGTTAGTGGCACCACACAGAGCTCCTCTATTTTCTTTGCAGAAGCACCCACAGGACTTCTAGTGTGTTAGTGGCATCACACAGAGCTCCTCTATTTTCTTTGCAGAAGCACCCATAGGACTTCTAGTGTGTTAGTGGCATCACACAGAGCTCCTATATATTCTTTGCATAAGCACCCACAGGACTTCTAGTGTGTTAGTGGCACCACACAGAGCTCCTCTATTTTCTTTGCAGAAGCACCCACAGGACTTCTAGTGTGTTAGTGGCATCACACAGAGCTCCTCTATTTTCTTTGCAGAAGCACCCATAGGACTTCTAGTGTGTTAGTGGCATCACACAGAGCTCCTATATATTCTTTGCATAAGCACCCACAGGACTTCTAGTGTGTTAGTGGCATCACACAGAGCTCCTCTATTTTCTTTGCAGAAGCACCCATAGGACTTCTAGTGTGTTAGTGGCATCACACAGAGCTCCTATATATTCTTTGCATAAGCACCCACAGGACTTCTAGTGTGTTAGTGGCACCACACAGAGCTCCTCTATTTTCTTTGCAGAAGCACCCACAGGACTTCTAGTGTGTTAGTGGCATCACACAGAGCTCCTCTATTTTCTTTGCAGAAGCACCCATAGGACTTCTAGTGTGTTAGTGGCATCACACAGAGCTCCTCTATTTTCTTTGCAGAAGCACCCACAGGACTTCTAGTGTGTTAGTGGCATCACACAGAGCTCCTCTATTTTCTTTGCATAAGCACCCACAGGACTTCTAGTGTGTTAGTGGCATCACACAGAGCTCCTCTATTTTCTTTGCAGAAGCACCCATAGGACTTCTAGTGTGTTAGTGGCATCACACAGAGCTCCTATATTTTCTTCTCAGCAGCACCCACAGGACTACCGACTACAATGGCTGGAAGACCGCCAAGGGGAGGCAGAGCGTGCAGAGCCAAGAACACAGGGCAGGCAGGCTCTGTTTCTAGTGGACGTGGCCGTGGACGTGGACGTGGTCGTGCATCGTCATCAGCACGTGGCCATGGGACACGCGCGTCTTTGTTTTCGGCAGCTGGACATGTGGAGCCGCATCATGCTGAAGGCTTGGTAGAATGGATGACCAAGCCCTCCTCATCCTCCTCATCCTCTCTCACCCAGGCTCAGGGTACTGACAGAGCATCATCAGCCACCCCTTCCCTAGACCCACCATGTCCTCCTGAGGAGTCCCCCGAACTCTTTGAGCACAGTGTTGGGTACATGCTCCAGGAGGATGCCCAACGATTCGAAGGCTCGGATGACGATACCCAGCTTGAGGAATCTGGCAGTACAGTTCCACCAGCTGCAGCTTACTGCCAGGTTTGCTCTAGTGGTGAAGAGGGAGGGGATGATGAGGTCACTGACTCCACGTGGGTGCCTCAAGGGAGAGAGGATGAGGAGGAGGACGAGGAGGAGGAGGATGCGGCGTCACATGTCCAACGAGGCAGGATGCCCCCTGGAGGCCAGGTAGAGGCCAGCACAGCAACTGTACAACACCGCAGAGCTCCGCCTGTGCAGGGCGCTGCCTCTGCACGTTATCAGAAAAGTTCTTTGGTGTGGGCCTTTTTTGAGACGAGTGCAGCAGATCGCACCACTGCTATTTGCAATATTTGTCTCAAGCGTATCTCGCGTGGCCAAAACATCAGCCGCTTGGGCACCACAAGCATGACCAGACATATGGCGACCTGCCATGCAGCTCGTTGGCAGGCACACATAAAAGACCCACACCAAAGAACTAAGCGGACCTCTCCTTGCTCCTCCTCAGCTGGGATCTCCATCCCCACTACACCTTCAGTCCTCTCTGAAAGCTGCTCTGAGAGGACTGAAGGTGTAGAATTCGGTGTGTCACAACCAAGTACTTGCAGTACACCGACGTCCGAATGCAGCAGGCAAATTTCCCTGCCCCAGCTGCTGGACCGTAGAAAGAAGTACACTCCCAGCCATCCACATGCCCAGCGGTTGAATGCTAGCCTTGCTAAATTGCTAGCACTTCAACTGCTGCCTTTTCAGTTGGTAGACTCGGCCCCCTTCCGTGAGTTTGTTCAATGTGCGGTTCCTCAGTGGCAGGTTCCCAAACGCCACTTTTTCTCGCGGAAGGCGATTCCGTCTCTCTACCGGCATGTGGAGGGCAATGTCCATGCCTCGCTGGACAGGGCGGTCAGCGGTAAGGTGCATATTACCGCTGACTCATGGTCCAGCAGGCATGGACAGGGACGGTACCTTTCTTTCACGGCCCATTGGGTCACTCTATTGGCAGCTGGGAGGGATGCAGGACAAGGTGCAGTAGTGTTGGAGGTTGTTCCGCCACCACGCCTCCAAAACGCGACTACTGCTACTGGTTGTGACACACCTCTCTCCTCCACCCCCTCCTCTTCTTCTTCCTCCAGTGCTCTGTCCTTGGAACCAGCGGTGCTCCGTAGGCGTACAAGGGGCTACGCAAGTACGCAGGCAAAAAGATGCCATGCCGTGCTTGCGCTGGTGTGTTTGGGGGACAGGAGCCACACTGGGCCAGAGGTTCTGGCAGCTCTGCAGGGGCAGGCCGAGAGGTGGTTGACGCCACGTCAGCTTAAGCCAGGAATGGTCGTTTCTGACAATGGCACCAACCTCCTCTCCGCCCTGCGACAGGGGCAGCTCACCCATGTGCCCTGCATGGCTCACGTCCTCAACCTGGTGGTGCAGCGGTTCTTGGGCAGGTTCCCAGGCTTACAGGATGTCCTGAGGCAGGCCAGGAAAGTCTGTGTGCATTTCCGCCGATCTTATAATGCCAGTGCTCGGCTGACTGAGCTGCAAAAGGAGCTGAACCTGCCCAAGAACCGCCTAATATCTGACATGCCCACCAGGTGGAACTCAACGTTGGCCATGCTGCAGCGACTGCACACGCAGCAGAGGGCCATCAATGAGTACCTTTGCGACTACGGCACCAGGACAGGGTCAGGGGAGCTTGGTTTTTTTTCCCCACGTCAGTGGAGCATGATCAGGGATGCATGCACTGTCCTCTCACCATTTGAGGAGGCCACGAGGATGGTGAGCAGTGACAGTGCATGCATCAGTGACACTGTCCCTCTTGTCCACCTGTTGGAGCATACGCTGCGTGGGATCATGGACAGGGCACTTGAGGCAGAACAGAGGCAGGAAGAGGAGGACTTCCTTGCCTCTCAAGGCCCCCTTTATCCGGACAGTGTTCCTTCTGTCCCACCCATCACACAGGAAGAGGATGAGGAGGAGGAGGAGGAGGAGGAGGAGGAGGATTGTGTGAGCATGGAGGTGGAGCCTGGCACTCAGCATCAGCAGCAGCAGTCTTTTAGGGATGATGTACAGTCCCAACAAGCCAGTGGACTTGTACGTGGCTGGGAGGAGGTGGCTGGCGATCATGTCATCCTCAGTGACCCAGAAGACTCCGGACCGAATGCCTCAGCTAACCTACGCTGCATGGCCTCCCTGATCCTGCAAAGCCTGCGGAAGGATCCTCGTGTTCTTCGGATCAAGGAGAGGGACCATTACTGGCTGGCCACTCTCCTTGATCCGCGGTACAAGGGTAAGGTTGCGGACCTTATCTTGCCGTCGCAGAGGGAGCAGAGGATGAGACATCTCAGGGAGGCCTTGCAGAAAGGTCTGTGCAACGCGTTCCCAGAAACTGGGAGGCTACAAACTCCTGGTCCTGGGCGACGAGTTGCTGAGGCTTCGGTCAGTGGCAGAAGGAGCGGTGGGGAAGGTGGACGTCTGACCGATGCGTTCAGACAATTTTTTAGTCCGCAGCCCCAAGGTATGATCGGTTCCAGCAACCATCGCCAGCGTCTGATATACATGGTGCAGGAATACCTTGGGGCAAGGTCAGACTTGGACACCTTTCCCACCGAAAATCCTCTGGCTTACTGGGTCCTGAGGATGGATCACTGGCCAGAGCTTGCACAGTATGCAATTGAGCTACTGGCCTGTCCTGCCTCCAGCGTTCTTTCCGAACGCACATTCAGTGCTGCTGGAGGATTTGTGACTGATCATAGGGTGCGCCTGTCCACCGCCTCGGTTGATCGACTGACCTTCATCAAAATGAATCAGTCTTGGATCACCACCAGCTACCAGGCACCTGAGGCGGATATAACCGAATAATTTTTAATGTCACATCCCTTCAAGACTGCCTATGCTGATGCTGAGTGACTGTCCTCTTATGTTCACTGACTATCCTCTTCCTCCTCCTCAATGATCCATGCCACCACACCAGTGCCTAAGGCACAATTTTTCAGCCCCTGTTTAACAGGGGCGTGTACTTACAATTTTTAAAAAAAATGCTTCGCAACACGTGTGACTGCTGTGCTCCAAGTACAGTCTCTGTGAGGGCCGTGTTGCAGTGTTGTGGCACCAGCACCAGTGCCTAAGGCACAATTTTTCAGCCCCTGTTTAACAGGGGCGTGTACTTACAATTTTTTTAAAAAATGCTTCGCAACACGTGTGACTGCTGTGCTCCAAGTACAGTCTCTGTGAGGGCCGTGTTGCAGTGTTGTGGCACCAGTGCCTAAGGCACAATTTTTCAGCCCCTGTTTAACAGGGGCGTGTACTTACAATTTTTTAAAAAAATGCTTCGCAACACGTGTGACTGCTGTGCTCCAAGTACAGTCTCTGTGAGGGCCGTGTTGCAGTGTTGTGGCACCAGTGCCTAAGGCACAATTTTTCAGCCCCTGTTTAACAGGGGCGTGTACTTACAATTTTTTAAAAAAATGCTTCGCAACACGTGTGACTGCTGTGCTCCAAGTACAGTATCTGTGAGGGCCGGGTTGCAGTGTTGTGGCACCAGCACCAGTGCCTAAGGCACAATTTTTCAGCCCCTGTTTAACAGGGGCGGGTAATTACAAATCTTGATCTAATAGTTCACAGCAGGGCCCATTCCTGCGCCCACCAAGAGTAACTATGAGGGCCTGCAGTCTTGTGGCAACACCGTCCACCACCACCGCCAAAGGCCCAATTTTTCTGCCCTGTTCATCAGGTGCTTGCAATTACAAATCTTGATCTAATAACTCACAGCAGGGCCCATTCCTGCGCCCACCAAGAGTAACTATGAGGGCCTACAGTCTTGTGGCAACACCGTCCACCACCACCGCCAAAGGCCCAATTTTTCTGCCCTGTTCAACAGGTGCATGCAATTACAAATCTTGATCTATTAACTCACAGCAGGGCCCATTCCTGTGCCCACCAGTCTTGTGGCTACACCAACATCTAATAGGGCAAATTTCTGCAGAGTATATACGCCAGGCCCCTACTTTCAAACATCCAACTTACAAACGACTCCTACTTGAAAATGGAAAGAGAAAACAGGAAGTGAGAGGAAATCTACCCCTAGGAAGGGAAATTCTATCCTGTTAGATTTAATTTGGGAAAAAGGTATCTCCTCTCTACTGATACTTTATCACCAATCCTTGTTTCAATTAAAACCCCACTTTTTCCAAAAACATTTGTCATTGGGACGGAAAGTGAGGTGACATGTTCTGAACAGATGTGCAAAGACAGCAAATGTTACAGGGGTGATAACCCCTCCCTATGTTCTCCAAAAAGCTTAAAAATAGATTTTTTTGGGATGGAGCTACACTTCATAATGTACCTGTTCAGATTCTACTTAAGATCAAACCTAAAGCCGCAAGTGGTTTTAAATGGCTTCTTTTTTTCCTTTACAAATGTCATTTTGTGCAAGGACAGTTCTAAACACGGGAAACACATGCCACTTCACAGGCATACTTTGGACACCCCCCAGGTACCATATTTAAAGGAAAATGTCACTTTTTTTTTTTCACTTTATGCATCATTAAAATGACTGCTCCCGAAAAAACGTTAGTTTTTAAAAGTTCTTTTTGCATTGATATATGTCCCCTGGGGCAGGACCCGGGTCCCCAAACCTGTTTTATGACATTAACATGCATATTGGCCGTTGTAATTAGCACTTTTGATTTCGAACGTTCGCGTCCATTATAACGTATAGGGTTCGAAAATTCGCGCGAACTTTCGGTCCGTTCGAAGGTTCTGGTTCGAACCGAACCCGGGGGGTGTTCGGCTCATCCCTACTACGACCCTCAGGTCCTTTTCCGTCGTCAAGGATACAACAAGGAGCTCTTTTTTATTTATATTTTTTTTAACCGCTTGCCAACCAGCCACCGTCATTATACTGCGGGAGGTGGTAAGATCCTGCGAACCGCCGTAGGTGTACGCCGGTGCCTGATCTCACTTTTGTGGGCACTCACCATGGGGGATGGATCACGGGACACGCCATGCAGGAGGACCGGCGCTTACCCGGTGTCCTCTTCTCTGGCGTCTCCTCTCCAGCCAGCTTCCTCCGCTTTGTCCTAATTCTGCCAAAACGCTGAGCATCCAATAGGCCTCACTGCCTCCAGATTGGCGGGGAGCTAATGAGGTGTCAAAATAGCAAATATTCATTCGCTTTGGTCACACAATTGGGTGGGATCAGGGCACACTCTGCACCCCGAGCCCACCCTTTTTTCAAGCCTATTAGAGCCTCTGGCTCTAATCAGGTGCTTAAAAAAAATACACACCCTCCTGCCCCCGACATAGGAGTCCATGCGTCCTGAAACGGGCCGAGTGCATGGATAGGGGGGCGGCACCCGTGCGGACGGGCCGCCACTGCCTTTTAACCACGTAACTATGTAAATTCATATTTAATTACATCTAGTGATGCAGTTCCATGTCAATCACGATGCCTAAAGACACACCGAAAAAAATTTAAAAAACATTGCCACGTCCTGCTCTTTCACTTATTTGCTCACTAAATGGAAAGTCCAGTGGATGACAGCTGTTATATACAAGGGGTGGGGTGTCCCACTGATGTCATTAACCATATATAGGCGTGACCAGTCCCTTGCTTACACGGCCCGGATTCCCAGCCATGTAAGTAAATGGGGCTGGTAAAATCACTGGTCGTTAAGGACTTGGCAAAGCCTGCACTACCAGTCTCCTTAACAGCCATTGACAGTGGGAAGCAGGTCATGTATCTATACTACTGCTATTATACATGATGCTCGGTTCCCACCAAACAGGTAAATGTTCAGGTGTTTGCCAAAATATCCAAAGTTCAGCTCAAACTTGTGCTGGGACCAAATCTTAAAGCGGGATTGTACCTGCAATTTTTTTTTTTAAAAGCCAGCAGCTACAAATACTGCAGCTGCTGACTTTTAATAAATGGACACTTACCTGTCCCCCAGTTCCAGCGATGTCGGCAGCAGAGGCCGATCAATCGCTCGGCTCTCTGCTGTTGCCGGCGCCATTCTCGGTGAGGGAATCAGGAAGTGTCGCCTTTGCGGCTTCACTTCCCGGTTCCCCACTGCGCTTGCACGAGTCGCGCGGTGCAATGAGAATCTTCTGCGCTGTCTGCCGTGACACGTGTGTGTCCCGGCAGACAGCGCGCCGGGACAGGAAGTGACGTAAACTCCCATAGGAGTTTATGCCCGGAAGTGGGTGCAGATACTCAGACAGGTATCTGCACCCCCCTCCCCCCTGAAAGGTGCCAAATGTGACCCCGGAGGGGAAGAGGGTTCCGAAAAGCGGAAGTTACACTTTAGGGTGGAATCCCGCTTTAAGCTCATCCTTACTGGAAAGCCAGGTTGCTGCTTATTGCTACTGTCCATATACCATTTTGTCACTTGCTGCAGTAATTAGCAGATAAAAATTTGTAAGATCCACATGTGTTACTGTATCTACAGTCTCACTGCATTCAAGTAATAAATAGCGAGGGTCTAGTTGGGCTTAAATGAATACAGAGTGTGTATTTTATATCTGCCTAAGGCACAGATTTGAAGCGGAACTCTAGGCAGATATTAAAGACACACATTAAAGTGATTGTAAACGATCACCTTGTAAAACAACCCATTCAGTTTAAAATTCAAATGAAAGACAAAACATTTTTGTGTAGAAAAAACATTATAAATACTTTGTTTTCCTTTTTTTTATAAGCGAACACATTCCCATTGTTATCAGCGGCAGAAGAGCTGGGGGAGGGAGAAGCAGCAGTACACTGAGCTTCCCAGTGACAGGCTGTGCAGAGGGGGCATGTCAGGACAAGTCTGATCATTGGAGGAGAGCAGGCTGAGCTCCCAGTATAGCTGACCATGGTGTGTTCTTCTGCTTAGCGTGGTCACTTTTGAATAGGAAAGCAGAGGGACTAGCAGGAGTGCCAATGGAAGCAATACAAAGAGAACAGGATACTTTCTCATACAAGTACATTGTACAGCAGGCACATACCAGGAATAGGAAATGCTGGGGTAACAAACACTTTAAAGCGTTAAAGCCCCAACACTAAAATCAGTCTGTATATACAGTAAAGCATGCTTGTTATACTCACTGTGGAACCTATGGGGTTAATCCTCTGCATTGTGTAAAAAGGCAGTTTGATCCTGTCTTCTCTGATGATCTCCTTCTTCCACTGACTCCAATATATTTCCTGATATTTACAGAGCCAGGGAACAGGCTGCACATGCTCAGTTTGGAGTGTTTTGCTAGAAAGTAGTTTTTTTCTTGGGAGAGTGCATGTGATCAGCACGGGGGCCAATCAGCACTGCCCAGACAGAGGGTCAGGGGTCCTGCATTTTCATATGACAATCGTGGGAGAATGAAAACACCTCCTACAAGCTTTAACCAGACACTCTTAGAAGTCACAAGACTGCTCAAACTGCAGAGAAAATGTATTTAGCAGTTTATATTATATATTATTAATATTATTTATTATATATTATTATTACTATTATTTAATAATATAAATATATATTTATATTATTAAAACTATTGCATTCCCATGTTCTGTGTACTGTGGGAGACCAGAAATATAGTGAATGCATGGTCCTGGGTTTAGTAACACCAGGGGTCAAGTCCTGGGGAAAAAAGTGTGGGAACTCCCACCCAAGATCCACTCCCCCACCAAAAAAAAAAAATGATACGCTCATATGCACGAATGCTTCAAAAGTGGTATTTTTCATCCAATTTTCGTATTGTGTGTATGAAGCTTAACTGTTAGTACATAAAAAAAAAACAATCCTCAATAAACATAAATACGGTAATTCTCTGAATAATCAGCATTCATTCATTTGTGCTTCCACGCGAATGTGAACATCATGTTCTGATCTTTATTGGGGAATTTTATTTTGTATATAGAGTGTTTTATGTGGTGAGTTTACACTTTTCATTGAACAGAGTTTGGATAACACAGGGTTAAACGGAAAGGTCATAAATTAAATGCACATTATCTGGACAGAATGCTTGGGAAGATAGTGATGTGTTCCTGCTTAGGAGATGTATGTTAGCTTGGGGGGCTGCAAACTCTGCAGGGCTCCAACACACACTCGCTGCTATTCCAACCCTTCACATATTTCCACATAAACTTCCCTCCTGGCATTAAACTTTGCCAGGTATTGTCCTCAGCTTACCACCCCAAACTGATGTTCCTCCCTCAGATCACCTCTCTCCCTGCATGTCCTGTGAGCAGAATAGCTGTGCTCCTCCTCTGGGTTCTCTCATCATATGGCACTGAAGATAGAGGAGGGGGGGGGGGATTCAGCAGGACACACAGAGCAAGTATGCAGGAGACTGGGGGGGGGGGGATGAGGAGACAGAAAATCAGGAGAGGTCTGACTAAACACAATCTCTTAGCAGCAGGGACCTGATCTACCCCTCAGCTAGCTGTGATTGACAGGTAGATCGAAGTGGAAGCTGTCATGGGGCCCCCTACTGGCAATGCCTGAATGGTCAGTCCACCCCTGGTGTGCGTAACTTACTATTGCAAGCTGTGTCGGCGGCTGCTGGTGTAGCACCTGCCACACAGCTGGCATACTTCAAAGTCTTGCAGGACACAGCTGCTAACAGGAACTGAGTTCCTGTTGTGGAAAAAGTACAGGAACTCCGTCCTCATGCGTTCCTGCAGGACTTGAGCCCTGAGTAACACTTTAATGTATTTTATTTTTAAATGCAAGCAGTGTAAGTGCCTGAGTTTAACCTGGTATTAGCATCTTGCTGTCTCCATTGCTGGAGTGTGAAAAGAAAAAGTAAAGGAACCATTCAGTTTGTGTGCTGCCAAGAAGCATACTGATAGGAGGATGGAGCAGAGTGACAGAGAGATTAGCTCATCACTGTTCTACTTCTCTTTTTACTGTTCAGTCAGAGGCTGGGGGTGTGACCAGGACAGCCTGGGCTTAGCAGAAATTGGTTTAATGATGTTCGCAATAAGATTAAGAAAATCTGGCAGAGGAAATAAGAAATATTGGAGGACAATCTCTGATTTAAAGGTGAATTTTGCATCAAAAGCTGTATTTTATGTTTCTCTTTTAGTGGCTGGAGTTCTGCCTAAAAGAGAAGCTGCACACTTTTTCAAAGTCAGTGACTCAAAGTGTTGAAGGAAGTGGGTCAGTAAGACAATCTCAGCTACAATGATGTGATTCTGTTGACTGACTAATCAATAATCAGATTTCATAATCAAAGTATTGTTTTAACACACCAGTGCGACTTGTCATGCGATTTGACAGTTCCAAATCGCATGACAAGTCGAACCCTATTGTCAGCAATGGAACCATTCAAAACAGCGCAAAAGAAAAAAGAAGGTTCCTGCACTTTTTTTTGTGATTTCAGGTGCAACTTAGATAGACATCTGTGCATGAAGTCGCACAGATGTCAGGCAAGTTACACCTGAAATCGCTCTGACCTGCTGCTTTGAATTCATGCTACTTCACTAAGGGAAGTAGCATGATTTCAAAATCACATTCATGTGAACCAGGGCTAAGGCCCTATGTACACTAGCATTTCTTTAAGCTCCTAGAAGCTATTATGAGTATTTTTTTTTCTGCTCCTAGAAGCTAATAGTGTTATCCTATGTGTCCATGCTTTTATGCTTAAAGCAATTTTCAAGCGTTTAGGAGCAGAAAAAAAAACGCATTTGTAAAGTTTTTGGCAGGTGCACAGGGTGCACTGCGCCCAGGCGCCACAAGCTGAGGCAGAGGGGGGTGCCAAAGCTCCAGCCACACGCTGCCTCCCTGGGCCTGGCGATGCAGGGCTTTACATTTCTATGGCACACTGTGATGCCCAGGATTAGCCCTGCTGTGGGTGTGCGGGACCTGTGGAGGGAGGCAGATAGAAAGACGGTAAGTGAGAGGGAGAAAGGAGGAGTGGAGAAATCAGGGGAGGGTGTCCGCCACCGCCGCTTACAGGGGAACTGTTGACTAAGAATATAGGTCTGGTGAGTAGAGCTGCCTCACCCCTTCCCCTGATCTGGTGTGTGTCTGGCTACCGAGGGTGGAGTGGGGGCAGGGCCACTGATAAGGGGGTACAGGCGGCCCTCCTGTACCGGGTCTGGCTCCCATAGAGTCAGCAAAGGGGCCCAGCAGGGAGCATGTATGTGAGGGTTGTCACTATCCCCCTTTAATAGGAGACCATCCTGTATCTTGCTATGTGTCCTCCTGGCCAGCCCACATAGTGAACTAACAGGTTGGGCTCAGGAGATCCGGGGTGATATCATGAGGGAGGGACTAATGAGAGAACCTCAAATACCCATTGGCTGAGGCGGTAGTATGAGGGGGTGCAGTCTAAATCTTAAAGGCTGCACAGTCTCCTGCTGCTTCCTCAGCCAATGGGTGCACAGGGAGCGCTGTCCATCACATGCCTTAAATCTTCATCCCACTCTCTTCCTGTCTTTGTGTGGGATAGATCGGCTCTGAACGGAGTTCCTGGGCCATCCGCAATGACTGAGTTTAGGAAGGGTTTAGTAATAGAAGAAAAACTGGGGAGCTGATAGAAGTGCCTGTTCCTGTGCAGCCTATGCTCCTTAATAATTTTGCCCCCTTTAAAGAGGAAGTAAACCCTCATGGGTTTACTTCCTCTTTGTTTCCCTGCAAAGGTAAAGCATAATGGGCTACTATGCATCGCATAGTAGCCCATATGTGTCACTTACCTGACACAGGAGCCAGCAATGTCACTGCTGTTCCCTCTTCCATGGAGCCTCCATCTTCCTTCTGGGTATCACTGCTCCAGCGCTGTGAGTGGCAGGAGCAGCGATGACATCACTCCGGCGCATGCGCGCGGGAGCCGTAAGTGACGGCATGTTTGCCTTCACTTGCGGCGCGCCCAGTGTGCCTGCACCATTGTCTACGGCCCAGACAGTGGTGCCCTTTATTTGTAAAACGTCTCCTTAACCGTGTAGGTAAAGGAGATATTTATTGGACCTACAGGTAAGCCTTAATCTAGGCTTACCTGTAGGTCAAAGTGGTCTGTAAGGGTTTACAACCACTTTAATAAGTCATTGTAATGCCACCCATATTCTTGCCCTTTTAACAGGCTGAAAGTAACCTAACACCTGTGCATGATTAGTGTCAGCCCCAGTGGTGGCTGGCGCTCAAAATTATACAGCACCCACGCGTGCACGGGAGATGGCCAGCGGCAGAACCCAACCCCCCACCCCCACCCTGCAGGAGACGGACGGCGGCTATTTGCATGTACATGATGCCTTACCTTATGGAGGCAGAAGGAAGAAAGAGCTGGGGCGGCTCGGTCCGATTCTTCCGATGAGCTCACAGAGAGACATTTTCCTCCTGGTCGAACAGGAACAGGTAGTCCTAAGACTCCCTGGCCAATAGGAGCTTCGTGATTGGCCGGGAGGAGAATGAGGGAGACAATAGGGAACATTAATTCCCTATTGTCACATAAGTGGGTGTGCTCGGGTGCACATGCTTTTTTGAAGCCTATTAAAACCTCTGGCTCTAATCACATGCTTCAAACATTTTTTTAAATTACACATTGGAATCCATGCGTTCGGCACCCTGCATGTAGAATGGAGTGGCCACCACTGGTCAGCTTACTGTCACCCTGCTTAAAAGGACAGGGATATGGGTGGCATTACAATGACTTATTAAGAGGGCAAAATCAATTTTTTTATTTTTTTTAGCTGAGTGGCAGATTATTATGGGGCTAATAAGCCACAACAGCAAGGCAAGTATTTGGCTTATGGTTGTGGCTTGGCCCCATTGACCTGAATATCCAAATTGCACAGGGACCTGAGACAAATCATCGCAGCTGTGGCACATGTAGAAGGGCTAGTAAAAGCTGTATTCAAGACTTAGGGTGGGCAGCCAAGGGGCAGTAAAATCACAGCTGAGTTGCCTGTTTTTACCACCCCCTGATCGCTCAGAGTCAAAAAAGTCTTAAAGGGGGCAAAATTATCTGTCTGAAAGAACTGACCCTTTAAAGACCAGTAGAGGACCATGCACTTTGTACATTACGCATTTCTGACCCTTGCACCCTGTGTGTAACCCACTCATGAGCCCTGCACTCTATACATTATATGATTCTGCACTATGTACTATGTACAATACATGCACCTGACACCCACACTCTATACTTAGGCTTACATTTTAATCCATTATCACTGTTAGCAAAATGTTGTCACACCCACAAGTCACCTCATAATTCTCTATTGGGTGCCCAAGAGGGGGCCCTGCCATACAGAAATCATGGAGCCCCATAAAGCCTAACAGTGGCTAGGCCAATACGATCTTTATGGCTGAAATCACATTGCACAGAGATCGCATATGATTTTCACTGTAGTGCAGTGCGCTGCGAATCACATCCGATCTCTGAAATCGCACCAGTGTGAACCGGGCCCTTAGGGCCGGGGGGGATTAGCAGTGGCGGAGTTAATGGAAGCTGGACTGCCGACATCTTTCTTCATTGTTGAGTGATGGGCCGGACACTGGAGGAGCCTCCCTGCGCATTTAAGGCAGATGGGGAGGAGAGAGTGGCCCGGGGCTCAGCCAAAATGAAATGGAAGCAAGTCCAGTTTCTGTCTTTTGCTGCAGAAGTCTTGCTTCTAGCAGGTAAGAATAGTCTACCTTTGTTTTGTGTCAAAATTGTCCGATGTGTCCGCCATAATGACGCAGTCACGATAAAAATCGCAGATCGCCGCCATTACTAGTAAAAAAAATAATAAAAAATAAAAATACTATAAATCTATCCCCTATTTTGTAGACATGCTAATGTTAACAAGCATCTCCCCATTCTGCCTAGTGACACTGTCACTGATGATAGCTCCCTGTGATCGGGAGCTATGGTCAGTGCTGTGTCACACATAGCCATGCCCCCTAACAGTTAAAATCACTCCCCAGGACACACTTAACCCCTCCCTAGCCCCCTAGTGGTTAACCCCTTCACTGCCAGTGTAATTTTTACAGTAATCAGTGCAATTTTATAGCACAGATCGCTGTAAAAATGACAACGGTCCCAAAAATGTGTCAAAATTGTCCGATGTGTCTGCCAAAATGTTGCAGTCATGATAAAAATCGCAGATCGCCGCCATTACTAGTAAAAAAAAATTCCATAAAACTAACCCCTATTTTGTAGACACTATAACGTTTGCGCAAACCAATCAATAAACGCTTATTGGGATTTTTTTTACCAAAAATATGTAGAAGAATACGTATCGGCCTAAACTGAGGGGAAAAAGTATGTTTTTTTCAAAATTGTCGCTCTATTTTTGTTTATAGAGCAAAAAATTAAAACCACAGTTGAGTTGAGCAAATACCACCAAAAGAAACCTCTATTTGTGGGAAAAAAAGGATGTCAATTTTGTTTGGGAGCCACGTCGCACGAGCGCGCAATTGTCAGTTAAAGCGACGCAGGGCCGAACCGCAAAAAGTGCTCTGGTTAAATGGGTGGAACTCCGCTTTAAGATCTGAATGCACACAGATCATACAGCATCAATTTGGAAAAACCTTTAACAAATTTTGCACACACCCCATCTGAAGAGCATACACAAGATACTTCATTAGCAGCTATTCTGTGGGGTTGATTTACTAAAACTGAAGAAAGCAATATCTGGTGCAGCTGTTCATGGTAGCCAATCAGCTTCTAACTTCAGCAGTTCAGTTAAGCTTTGACCTAAAACCTGGAAGCTGATTGGTTTCTATGCAGAGCTGCACCAGATTTTGCACTTTCCAGTTTTAGTAAATCAACCCCTGTTTGTTTAGGTGAAAAATCAGTAGTTTCTCTGAAAAAAAATAAAGAAAAAGGTAACCAATACAAATGCAGGTAATTCTATAAAATGTCTCAAGGCTGAACACCACAATAAAATATGTAAAAGGTACTCCTAAATCCCGAATTACAGTGAGCTTTATATGGGTGTTCTGTATCTGCTTGTGCTTTTGGCAGCAGGCTCTGTTCTGAATAATCAGTCACAATCTCTATGTGAACAGAAAGCAGACATACTAACGATCGCTCCCTTCTAGATAATACTCTGTTAACTTACTTTCTATTTACTTCACCTGTTCAAAGATGGTTTGCTCGCCAAATCTCCTCCCTTCACAGGTGCTAATCTCACAATGCGATCGAAAATAGCTATATGCATTTCTCATAGCTGCTGAGTTGTTTGCAAATGTGTTTTTGAACAATTAAAACAAAGCAAGTGTTTGAGTTTTAAACAAATCCTAATGTTATGTTGCAAAAGGATGGGACTGAGAGTAATACACAAAACATAAAGCATAAAGGACAAAACAGAATCAAAGAAAGAACTTTCCAGGTGGAAATATTTGTTAAACTACACCTGTACATATTGAAATATGTAAGTTACTATTGCTGACCTCCTTATACAAATACCAGTTACCTGGATGCTTCCAATCACTGATGCAAAGCTAGTTATGGGTGAATGGGGTTGATTTACTAAAACTGGAGTACTCAGAATCTGGTGCAGCTCTGCATGGTAGCCAATCAGCTTCTAACTTCAGCTTGTTCAATTAAACTTTGACAATAAAACCTGGAAGCTGATTGGTTTCTATGCAGAGCTGCACCATATTTTGCTCTCTAAAGTTTTAGTAAATCAACCCCAATATGTCTAATTTTGATTTGTGGGTGTGTTCAGTGAACATGTCCAAAAATCTGCAAATTTAAAACTTTCATTTAATCCCCACTGAAGTCAATCGGAGGCAAATCTTGAAAATCAATTCTCTCCATTTTCAAGGATTGTCAAACAAAGGGCATGGGGATCTGGGCACTGGCGGGGAGGCCTGAACCAACGAATGTTTTTTTTTAAATACTGTTCGGGGGGAGGGGGGGGGGGGCAGAGTGAAACATTAAAAATGCATATTCCTCTAAATAACTTGCTTGGGGGCTACTTTAACCTCCCTGGCGGTATGATTATTTCAGATTTTAGGTGCATTATTTTGCATGGAAATTTGGCGTTTTATATTGTAGGCCTGTAATTCTTAGGAATAACTCACTTAAATCTTTCCAAACCAGAGTCTAGTAGACATCTTGGTATGATAAAGTTTGAAGCACAAAATCATAAATTATAATATAATAAATAATTATAATTATTAACAAATAATAATATAATAATAATAATACTTTTTATTCAATACATTTTAGTAAATAATATAATCAAAAACACTGAATTTTTTTTTGGCCAAACAAGGAAGCAATATTAGTAGTCATATTGCTTCAGTAAACGTCCCGAGTATGGAAAATTCGAAAACATGGTACAGCACAAAGGCCGACGTCACAGTCAGGACAGTAGAACCTGGTTTCTTTTCTGACTTTCCTTCCAGTCTCGTCACACTCAGGGCCGTCTTTTCCACTGGGCACGCTGGGCAGTTGCCCGGGGGCCCCACTTGCCTGGGGGGCCCCACCTGCCCAGCGACCAGTGGCGTCAAAATCCCGGCTCTGTCCCCCAAACTTTCTATTTCCTGTGTCCCCGCGGCC
>CM053030.1:204485676-204643176 GCA_028564925.1 Lithobates sylvaticus | reverse complement strand
GGTCAGCTCTGTCAACACCTCCCATGGTGTGGTTGTAGTCCATTACGACTTGTGGTTTCATTACGTCTTTTCCACCTTTTGTGTGTACCATGACAGTAGAGGTGTTGTGAATAGTACTCATTAGGCACACATCTTTTTTGTCGTGCCATCTCAGTGCCATCATTTTGCCTTTCTGCCAGGCAACTATTTCTCCTGCCTTGAGCTATTGCCAAAGGTTGACGGCATGTCACGCCGGTTAGCTCTAACGGTCCCATATGCATCCGTCTTGTGCTGTAGAAGGAACTCATAGAGTTCTGGAAAAGTTTAAAAAATGATCTGTGGTTACACAGTAGCCCTGATTCAGCAATGGCTCAAAGTAAGAACGGAAGCGGTTGTCATTCCATAATTACTGAATCTTATGTTGAATTTGGTTCCTTTCCCTGGGTAAATTCCATATGTAATCAGTGCTGGATTCACAAAGCATGAATAATTTTATGCCAAATCGTGCTCTCTTAGACGCGATATACTGTATCCAGCGTCTTCCTTTGTAGGCCATTAGACTTTTATCGATACTGATGTCTCTATCTGGTATATAGGTCTGCTGGAAATTTTTCTGAATAATTTGATACACCTCCCAAATCTTTTTCAGTTTTGGTGCTGGATGAGAAGTCTCATCAAATTCATTATTCTTTATTAATAATCATTCATTATTTTGAGTGCAAATATTTAATTATCAGAGAAAATTTCTACTCTGACATGACCGTGCCAAAAAAAAGAGTGAATAGTAATTTGTTGGTTGTCCAACAATTTCTACCACTTCTGCAGGGGTTTCCCCACCACTCCCTTAAGAATTATGAGGCCCAGAAACTTCCAGATGTCCTTTTTGATCACTGGTTCCCACTTTCCTTGCAAACCTCTGATGCGTAGCAGCTTGTTACTCCTGGTACCAATTTGTCTCAGTAGCAATTTTTTTTTTTCAACCTCCTCGTCAAAAAGAGTTGGAGGTATGCCAAGGGGTTGTCATCTTCAACCTCCACTTTGATACCAGGTGTTCCAGTAAACGGGAATCTTGGGGGCGCTGCGTGCTCCGTACTGCAGTCAATCGAGCACCAAGTCCGCACATCACTGTCGCAGGATCATCGCTAGAAATCGATTTCCGTGCCTGATGACGAACTTCCCCACGAATCGCTATCACTCAATTCTGCAAGCGATTACGTCATTTCCGGTATGGAAGAAGAAGCTTGGAATGCAGTTGGAGCGCACGCTGCAAACCAGCTTCACATTGTGCTAGTAGTGTAGCTCAGCAGGGCCATACCCATTGTAGGGAAGGCTTGTTTTTTAGTTTAGTTTTTTTATTTTCATTTTAAATAAAAAACTTTTTAATTACTACACTATGAGATCCTCTATCTCTTCCCTGTGAGGATTCATACCTTTGGACATCCCCAAACGGAAATTTCACATGCTATGCTAGCTGTGATAGCGAAGGAAGACGCTGAATAAGCTGAATAAGCTGAATAAGGCAGCGAAAAGGGGCCCACAGCGAACAACCGCAGACGGACCACCTACGGATATCTGTCTATGCTGACCACCCCTGCAGGGGTAGTGAAATCTGGTGAGTGTGGGACCTTGAGGGGAAGCACCAAGTCACCTGATTGAACGAGCACCAAAGTCACCGCTTTGTGAAATTTTCAAGTTTCATCACCTTCTGCATACGCCCACTAGTGGTGTTTTGGACTTTTTATAGCACTTTTTGGGTCTACATAATTTTTTCAGGCTAAGAGTACTTAGCTTATTGGACTGTTAGATATAAATTTATCACATATATATACATATATTTATTTTCACATTGTGTTGATTTCCCAGTGGACACATAGGTGGTATTTGCTTGTATTTATTTGGTTTCAGCACTTTCTCAAATTGAGATTAACTGCACCACTAATATAGTTGGTTTTTACATGTGCTTATAATTTATTGGGATTGCACTTTGATATACGGGCACAATTTGTATATCACAGTTTTATATTGGCCAACTAGGTGATGTCAGGCTGCACGTGTGAGTTTTAACTCACTGCTAAGTACTTATTCGTGATCACCTAGCAGGCCATATAATATTGCACATATATTTCCTTTCTTTTTACACATCAGTCACATTTAATTAGTTGGACCACTAGGGTGCGCCACTCTCCCCACTTATTATTTTATTCACTGTTAGCCCCCTAGGGGGTCTAAATAGGGGAGGCTGCATACCTTTGTTATTGTTCCTAACGCTGAGATTTTTTGTTTATATCTGATTCTGTATCGCTGTTGCTGTTTTCCAGCAGGTCATATGCCACTTTTGAGGTAGAGGTGTGCTTTTTTGATGCCATGGTCGCTCTGCAGTTTCCAGACAGAAAGTACAGTAAAACTGCAGGCAAGGGCACTGGATAAAGCACTGGGGGGCAAACTAAGGTCAATTTTATTTTATTTAGTAATGTAATCCAATAGGATTACAATGTATCAGTGTGTTTGTGCTTTATACTATTTGAATTTGCCGCCAGTTCCTCCGCCGGCGTTGCAACGCTCGCAGGGAATGGAAGCCAGGGCACACAGTGCATCGGGCGGAAGATCTGCCGCCGTACAGTGTGGCTCAGGGTTACCGCTAATGATACTGAAATCTCACCCCGAGCAACAATTGGGAATACTGCCAGGGGGGTTAAAGCCTTACTCCAGTATTGCTAAAACTTTAAATAGTTTCTTTGGGCCAAAGAAGCCCAAATGAACTATTTCCTTTACTAATACATGCAGCTGCTGTCTGCAGAAACTGTGTGTAGAAGTGGAAGTAGAAGTCAGAAGTGGGTAAGCCAACTGTTATACCCCGCTTCAAAACCTTCTAGTGTAAAAACAAGTCCACCATTTGTGAAAGAGTTTGGCAACGTTCCTGACACTGAAGAAGTAAACTTTTGCAGTCATTTTGGATTCTAAAACTGACATTCATGGAACACTAGGACGTGGTATACCAGACCTACCTCCAGTCCTCCTGATTTATAGAGATACACTAGAAAAGGCTTTGACTTTAAATGAGACAAGTAATAGCTGACATTGTATCAAAATATAAACAAGTTTATTGGCATGAACAATGAAAAACCATTGCATAGAATACATAAAGTACCAATTGTTTCATAAATACAAAACAAACTTAAGAATTGTTACCTAAATGAAAAAAAAAAAAAATTGTAACCTGGGAAATCACTGCATTAAAAGACGTAATATGACATGTCATTATGATGGAATAAAAGGATCTAACTATACTATAACTATATCTAGGGATGAGCTTCGAGTTCGACTTGAACATCGGGTGTTCGCCCATTCGCCGAACAGCAAATTTTATGGGGCGTTCAAGGCAAATTTGAGCGCTCCATAATGCATTGTAAGACCGCAGTGCATTGCTGTATGATGACTGGCCAAAGCATACATCTGACCTGCATGCTTTGGCCAATCACAGCATGCTCCTCAAAGGCAGGGTGCCTTTGGCCAATCATGGCTCAGGGGACTAAGTCCACGCCCCACACTATATAAGGCTGCTTACACAGCGTCCGTATAGTGTGTTATAGTGGACGGAGATAGAGATTGAGCTAGATTAGGAAGGCAGGTTAGTTAGTTAGTGGCAGTGTATTTGATATATATATATATATATATATATATATATATATATATATATATATATACAGTCAGACAAATGATATATATCTCTATATACATATAGATATATATATACAGTCAGACTAATTATATATATATATATATATATATACTCTGCATTTAGCGCAGCCTATATATACAGTGTAAACTCTATATTCAGTCAGTACAGGCATTGTATTTAATATATTCTGTCAGTACAGGCAGTATATTTGATATATTCTGTCAGTACAGGCAGTATATTTGTACACAGTATATAATACAGTGTAGTGCGGTGTTAGAAAAATAAATACCCATCATGTCCGGAAGGCCTCCAAGGAGTGGCAAACGCTCACAGGCCACTAAAAGAGGGCAAGCAGCCTCTGAAATATTTAACAGCAGGGACCGTTACTGCACCCAAACCGTTACTGCACCCAACAAGAGTAACTGTGAGGGATTACAGTGTTCTGCCACCACCAACACCTAAGGCCCAATTTTTCAGCAGAGTATATAGTGCAGACCATATAGTATATATACTGCAGTTCAGAGAATATAGTGCAGTCCGTATCGTATATATACTGCAGTTCAGATTATATAGTGCAATCAGTGTAGTATATATATTACAGTGCAGGGTATATAGTGCAGTGTACAATATATAATATAGTGTATTGAAGTTGTTAAAGCGGTTCTGCACTGAAGAATTATTATTTATTTATTTTTTTGCTGAATCTTTAAAATAGATGTGTTTAAAAAAATAAGCTTTTCCTGCCTTCTCCCGCTATCCTTGCTTTTTTTAAAATAGATGTGTTTAAAAAAATAAGCTTTTCCTGCCTTCTCCAGGCGCAATGACTTCTGGGATAAGTTATACGATATCCCAGGAGAAAGTGCGGAGATCAGCGGAACTGATGCTGATCCCCGCAGAAACCCCACCCATAGCCACAGGGAGAGATAAGGGAGAACAGCAGACAGCGCAAGGTAGGAGCCAAAAAAATAAAAATAAAGGGGCATTGGCAACTATTTACAGCTTGGAAAAAACATATGTACAAAGAAAAAATAACATGTGCAGAACCGCTTTAAGGGCAGCCCTATGACAGAATTAAGAAAAAAACAGCATGGGTTCCCCCCGCCCTCTGGGTCTGGTATGGATTTTTGGGGGGGGAGACCCCCACGCCAACTAAAAAAAAAAAATTGGTGTGAAGTTCACATTAATATCCATACCAGACCCGAAAGGGGGGGGGGGGGCCCACGCTGTGTTTTAAATGATTTTTTATGTATATTGCCGGGATCTGGCAATATATTACAGCCGTGAGCAATTTTAAAATGAATTTTTTCCTTTAGAAATGTCATTTTGCTGCAGTACTTTTGGGGAAACATGGGGAAAATGCGCTACTTTAAAGGCAGACTAAGGGGACCCCCCAGGCATGATATTTAAAGGAATATTTCATTTTTATTGTTTCACTTTAAGCATTCTTAAAATCACTGCTCCTGAAAAAACGTCCATTTTAAAAACTTTTTTTTTTCCCCTGGGGTAACTTGCATATAAGCCTTTAAAATTAGCACTTTTGATTTTTCCCATTTGTGTCCCATAGACTTTAACGGTGCTCGCGTGTTTGCACATATTTTTTGTCTGTTTGCAAGTTCTGGTGCGAACCGAACCGAGGGGGGGGGGGGGGGTGTTCGGCTCATCCCTAACTACGAAGGGAAAGCTGACACAGGAAAAAGTATTTTGTTTGCTACACAGTGGCAGATACTGTGAAAGTGTAATACCTCTGTGTGGGGTGAATGGTTCCGGTGAGTGCATTACCTATAGGGCACCCATAAGAAGCACTGAGCACAGATTTGAAGAGCACATGCCACTTTTTATTGTGATTTTGTGATGATTTTATTATGATTTTTGATTTTTGCTTTAAAATGAACTATGGACTATTGTTGAACACAGTAAATATTACATAAGTCAGTTGAAATTGATACAGGGGAGTATCACTCAGGCACACATTTAAAGGGCACTAGTCACTTTATGAATAAGGTTTTTTGTATACATTTCTAGTAAGTGCACTGTGGTTCACATACCCATGTTTTTATTTCCTTGCATTTGATATTGACTATATGAGCCACACTGAGACTACATTTAATAGAGTAATTGTCAATTTAAATAGGAGCATACCTGATTGTTGTACAAGTGCATTGGCATCATTTTCACATATTTGTTTCACACTAAGCACAAGACACTTTGTTTTTGTTTCTGTTTTTGGTTTTAATTTTGAGATCTATTACATTGGGATCTCTTGTAAGTCATACAGAGGCATGTGACATTGCACCCTAGAACAGCACCATTTCTACCTTTCCCATTCACACATTTACCTTTTACATGCCACTCAGGTGGTTGTACTGGTAGAGGCAGCAGTTATCCTTCTTGCCTATTTCTCCATAAGCGCTGGACCACTAACACTTTTCCTAACTACAACTATATGTAAGATTGAATAATGTATAGGAATCAAAGCTTGGACAAGAGATAGCAAAACTCCTATATAAGGAAGAAAATTTCATCTCAAGAGCTCAATGCTTTTCGTGGATTGATCCAGTCATCAGGAGCAGATGCTTCACATGTAAATGGTATTGGATCCGGCCTGTGTGATATTGGAGAATTGGGGGGGGGGGGAGGGGGGCTGCTGTGAATGTCTAGCCTGGGAGCTGAGGCAATAGAGATCCATGGGAGCTTCAGGCGCATATGTAGCTGTCCCCAGAGAGGTGAAGATCGCCATATAGTGCTCAATAATTAAGCCAGATAGAGGCTCCAAAACCATCTTTGTGTTTGGAATGGTAACAATAGGGATGAGCCGAACACCCCTGGGTTCGGTTCGCACCAGAACATAAGAACCCTATTAGTTACAATGGATGCGAACGTTCAAAATCAAAAGTGCTAATTTTAAAGGCTAATATGCATGTTATTGTCATAAAAAGTGTTTGGGGACCTGGGTCCTGACCAAATTTTTGCATTGATACATGTCCCCTACATGTATCAATGCAAACATTTTTTTTAAAAACGGCCGTTTTTTCAGGAGCAGTGATTTTAATAATGCTTAAAGTGAAACAATAAAAAAGTGTAATATTCCTTTAAATTTCGTACCTGGGAGGTGTCTATAGTATGCCTGTGAAGGGGCGCATGTTTCCTGTGCTTAGAACTGTCCCTGCACAAAGTGTAATTTTTGCAGGAAAAAAAGCTATTTAAAATCACTTGCGGCTAATGAATTGACGGCTCCCGTAACACAGAGAACAGTCATTCATTGAAAGTCATTGATAAAAAAAAAAAAAAAATTAAAAAAAAAAAAAGAAAAAGCGTGGGGGTCCCCCCAAATTCAATAACCAGGCCCTTCAGGTCTGCTATGGATATTAAGGGGAACCCCAGCCAAAAAAAAATGGCGTGGGGTCCCCCTCAAAATCCATACCAGACCCTTGAGGTCTGGGATGGATTTTAAGGGGAACCCCGGCCAAAAAAAAAAAATGGCGTTGGGGTCCCCCTCAAAATCCATACCAGACCCTTATCCGTGCACGCAACCTAGCAGGCCGCAGGAAAAGAGGGGGGGACGAGAGCGGCCCCCCTCCCTCCTGAACCATACCAGGCCACATGCCCTCAACATTGGTATGGTTGCTTTGGGGTCCCCCCCAAAGCACCTTGTCCCCATGTTGATGAGGACAAGGGCCTCTTCCCCACAACCCTGGCCATTGGTTGTGGGGGTCTGCAGGCGGGGGGCTTATCGGAATCTGGAAGCCCCCTTTAACAAGGGGACCCCCAGGTCCCACCCCCCCTGTGTGAAATGGTAAGGGGGTACAAAAGTACCCCTACCATTTCACCAAAAAAGTGTCAAAAATTGTAAAAATTACTAAAAATTATTAAAATCTTCTTTTTTCTGGTCTTCCTTCTTCCTTTCTTCATCCTTCGGTTTCTTCATCTTTCCTTCCGGCATCTTCTTCCATCTTCTTCTTCCATCATCTTCTTCCTCCAATCCGCTTCTTCTTGCTCTAGTCTTCTCGGAGGGCTGGTGACCCCGCCCCCTCTGACGTCATGGGGAAAGCCATAGGGAATTCCCCATGATGTCCCCGTGCGCCAGAGGGGGCGGGGTTACCAGGTGGCCCTGCCCTCCGTTATAAAAGACCTGTCAGACGCAGCGAAGCCTCACACAGCGGGAGCCTCCCATTGTGCGGAGCGGCCCAGAAGAGACGCCGACGCCATGGAAGAAAATGCCGGACGAGAAGACCAGAGCAAAAAGAAGCGGATCGGAGAAAGAAGATGATGGAAGAAGAAGATGGAAGAAGATGCCGGAAGGAGAAGATGAAGAAACCGAAGGATGAAGAAAGGAAGAAGGAAGACCAGAAGAAAGAAGATTTTAATAAAGGAATTGTCAAAGACCGTCTCCTGTCATTTTTACAATTTTTGACACTTTTTTGGGGGGGGGGGCGGGATCTGGGGATCCCCTTGTTAAAGGGGGCTTCCAGATTCCGATAAGCCCCCCGCCCGCAGACCCCCACAACCAATGGCCAGGGTTGTGGGGAAGAGGCCCTTGTCCTCATCAACATGGGGACAAGGTGCTTTGGGGGGACCCTAAAGCACCCTCCCAATGTTGAGGGCATGTGGCGTGGTACGGTTCAGGAGGGAGGGGGGCCGCTCTCTTTTCCTGCGGCCTGCCAGGTTGCGTGCTCGGATTAGGGTCTGGTATTTTTTTTTGAGGGGGACAAGGGTCTGGTATGGATTTTGAGGGGGACCCCACGCCATTTTTTTTTCACTGCTTTTCCCCTGACCTACAGGGACAGCAAGTATAAGTGGGGTGGAGTGTAGTGGAGTGTCCATTTACTCACCATTTCAGGTGCAGGTCCCTTTAACTCCTTGGATTCCTGGACATTCTCATGGAAGATAAGTTTGTCAGCTTCCCTCCCTTCAACTTACAGAGGCTATACCTGATGGGGCTGAGGTAGCCAAGCAAGTGATCTACAGCTAGGTGAGCGACCCTCCACTGTGAGAACCGGTATGCAGGCAGCCAAGCAGGAGCCTAATAACATGCAGCTTCTCCAGAAGACCCAGCTACTGTGGGAATCTCCTCCATGATTGCTACCAAAGTATTCCAGTTCCAGTGGGTCCCTTGTCCTTGGGCCTTGGATCCCTCCAGCTGGTTGTGTTTTGGAGTAGTGATTTTCTACTGGACTCTGTTGTTAAAATTTTATTGCAATATTGCGCAGCCACACATTACCCTCATTGAGCTACAAAGACATTGCTGTAAGGAGTCCATGTTTGTTCAACTTTCATAATATGTTCTTTTAGTAGTCTGCAGTGTATGCATGTTCCTTGCCATCCTGAACCTGTTTTTCATTATTGGTTCAAACTGCACCGGTTTGATCATGCAGGCCATTTATATAGGTACATAAGCATGTGCTGAGGTTTTTATACAAGAAATTGAAAGTAACGTTAATGTGAATGAGAGATCCTTATGAATCACACAGTGGGGTTGATTAACTAAAGGCAAATAGTCAGTGCACCCGCAAATGGATCAAAGGGGAATATGCAAGGAAAATGTAAAAAAAACAGCATTTTTGCTTGCAAATGATTGGTTGATAGAAATCAGAAGAGCTTTCCCTCATTCCAGAGCTTCCCCTCAGATCTAGCACAACTGCATTTGCAATGCACTTGCATTGCACAGTATATTTGCTTTAGTAAATCAACCTCAATGCTCTTATTTTTGGGCTATTGCTTAATTTAATAGGTTGTTAACCTCCCTGGCGGTATTCCCAAGTCTGGCTCGGGGTGGATTTTCAGAACAAAAAGCGGTAACCCCAAGCCAGACTCGGGATCGCATCGCAGGATCCAGGAAGAGCTTACTTACCTTGACCCCTGGATCTTGTGATGTCTCCCTGCAGTGTGAGCGGCTCGTCCTCCGCTTGATTCATCACGGAGCCAGGCTCTGTTCCCTGCGAGCGTTGCGACGCACAGGGACGGAGAACAGTGGCAAATTCACATTATACATACAGTATACTGTAATCTTACAGATTACATTACTGTATGAAATAATTTCACATCCCTTTTGTCCCTAGTGGTTTGTCCGGTGCCCTGCATGCAGTTTTATATTATAAAAACTGTTCTTTGTGCCTGGAAACTGGAGAATGTCCATAGCAACCAAAACCGCCCCTTTACATCAAAAGTAGTTTTAGACCAGCTAGAAAACAGCGATAATAAATTAGAATCACTCGCATAATTGAGAGATAGTGATTTGTGGGTAGATCCGTCATCGAACACTGAAAAGTAATGACAGCAACAATTCTGCAACTGAGCAAATTTCGTTTTTTTTAATATGATTACATTATTGAATCATTTTTATTATTATTATATTATTATTTGGTATAATTATTTATAGTTATTTATTATATTAGAATTTATGATTTCGTGTTTCAAACTTTATCATACCGGGATGTCTACTAGACTCTGGTTTGGACAGATTTAAGTGAGTTATTCTTAAGAATTACAGGCCTACAATATAAAATGCCAAATTTCCATGCAAAATAATTGTACTGCTTTCAGCACCAAAAATCTGAAATAATCATACCGCCAGGGAGGTTAATGGAGATTGGTTTATGGGTTAGACTGATCAAAGAATGAACATCATTCTATATTTTCACCATTCAAATCTTTTAAAATATTAGCAAATGGACAATATGAAATTAATTTGAATATGAATAGCCATCCTTTTTTAGTAAAATCTTTTTAAAAAATGAAAAAGACATGACTGCAGGAAATATAGACACTCGTCTACAAATTAGGGACATTAATGGCTTGATAGAATCTGCTCCAAAATTTTCAGCAACTACTAAGGGCATTTCCAAAATGTTGAGTGAGGAATGTTAAAGTATTTTTTTACATAAAAGTAGAGATAATGAATGGTTTTACTATTTTCCAAAATGCACAACTCAAACATTTAGAAGATAACTCACTTCACAGCTGTTAATAATTTAATTTACACTTGGATGCTTTGGGAATTATACATTTTACAATGCAGAGTTTATTTTGCTTGTTTTTTTTTATATTATGAAGTAATATCAGCTCATAATAAGTAGTACCTGTTATGTTTCATATCATATATAAATACTTATTCCAAAATTATGAGTGTTGTCTTCACTTCATATTCTTAATAATGATATCACATTATCACACATTTATTGTTATCTTGTGGTATCGGAACGTTGGATCTTGTATTGATTGTTGTAAAGCTTGCTCTCTCTCTCTTTCTCTCTCACCCCTAGGTGAAAATGTCCAAATTTGTCCCAAAGTGTCAATATTTTGTGTGGCCACCATTATTTTTCAGCACTGCCTTAACCCTCTTGGGCATGGATTTCACCAGAGCTTCACAGGTTGCCACATGAGTCCTCTTCCACTCCTCCATAATGACATCACAGAGCTGGTGGATGTTAGAGACCTTGCACTCCTCCACCTTCTGTTTGAGGGTGCCCCACAGATGCTCAATAGGGTTTAGGTCTGGAGACATGCTTGGCCAGTCCATCACCTTTACCCTCAGTTTCTTTAGCAAGGCAGTGGTCGTCTTTGTGGTTCCCTCAATAAACTGTAGCTACCCAGTGCCGGCAGCACTCATGCAGCCCCAGACCATGACACTCCCACCGTGATTGTAGGCAAGACACACTTGTCTTTGTACTCCTCACCTGGTTGCCGCCACACATGCGTGACACCATCTGAACTAAATAAGTTTATCTTGGTCTCATCAGACCACAGGACATGGTTACAGTAATCCATGTCCTTAGTCTGCTTGTCTTCAGAAAACTGTTTGTGGGCTTTCTTGTGCATCATCTTTAGAAGAGGCTTCCTTCTGGGATGACAGCCATGCAGACCAAATTGATGCAGTATGTGGTGTATGGTCTGAGCACTGACAGGCTGACTGCCCACCCCTTCAAACTCTTCAGTAGAGATGAGCTTCGAGCACTCGAACATTGCCTGTTTGCCTGTTCACCGAACAGCACACAATTTGTGGTGTTTGCGGCAAATTCGAAAAGCCGCGAACACCCTGTTAAAGTCTATGGGAGAAATCTAAAGTGCTAATTTTAAAGGCTTATATGCAAGTTATTGTCATAAAAAGTGTTTGGGGACCCGGGTCCTGCCCCAGGGGACATGTATCAATGCAAAAAAAAGTTTTAAAAGCAGCCATTTTTCATACCTGGGGGGTGTGTATAGTATGCCTGTAAAGGGGCGCATGTTTCCCGTGCTTAGGACTGTGCCTGCACAAAGTGTCATTTTTGCAGGAAGAAAAGTCATTTAAAAGCACTCACGGCTATAATGAATTGTCGGCTCCCGTAATACAGAGAACAGTCATTGAAAGTCATTGATAAAAAAAAAAAAAATATGCGTGGGGTTCCCCCCAAATTCAATTAACAGGCCCTTCAGGTCTGGTATGGATATTAAGGGGAACCCGTGGTCAAATTTAAAAAAAATGGCATGGAGTTCCATCCAAAAATCCATACCAGACCCTTTATCTGAGCACGCAACCTGGCAGGCCGCAGGAAAAGAGGGGGGATGAGAGAACGCCCCCCCTCCTGAACCGTACCAGGCCACATGCCCTCAACATTAGGAGGATGCTTTGGGGGTCTGTGACCCCTCAAAGCACCATGTCCCCATGTTGATAGGGACAAGGGCCTCAACCCCACAACCCTGGCCGGTGGTTGTGGGGGTCTGCGGGCGGGGGGCTTATCAGAATCTGGAAGACCCTTTAACAAGGGGACCCCCAGATCCCGCTCCCCCTGTTTGAAATGGTAAGGGGGTACAAAAGTACCCGTACCATTTCACAAAGAAAGTGTAAAGGGTCTGGTATGGATATTTGGGGGGAACCCCACGTCATTTTTTTTTAAATTTGTCCTGGGGTTCCCCTTAATATCCATACCAGACTTGAAGGGCCTGATAATTGAATTTAGGGGGAACCCCACGCATATTTTTTTATTTTTTATCAATGAATTTCAATGACTGTTCTCTGTATTACGGGGAGCCGACAATTCATTATAGCGGCGAGTGCTTTTAAAAGACTTTTTTCCTGCAGAAATGACACTTTGTGCAGGGACAGTTCTAAGCATGGGAAACATGCGCCCCTTTACAGGCATACTATACACTCACCCCAGGTACGAAATTTAAAGGAATATTACACTTTTATTGTTTCACTTTAAGCATTATTAAAATCACTGCTCCTGAAAAAACTGCAGTTTTTAAACTTTTTTTTTGCATTGATAGATGTCCCCTGGGGCAGGACCCAGGTCCCCAAACACTTTTTCTGACAATAACTTGCATATAAGCCTTTAAAATTAGCACTTTTGATTTTGAACGTTCGAGTCCCATAGACTTTAATAGGGTTCTAAAGTAGTTCACACAAACTTTAGGTCTGTTTGCAGGTTCTGGTGCGAACTGAACAGGGGGATGTTCGGCTCATCCCTACTCTTCAGCAATGCTGGCAGCACCCATACGTCTATTTCCCAAAGCCAACCTCTAGATATGATGCTGAGCACTTGCACTCAACTTATTTGGCGGACCATGGCAAGGCCTGTTCTGAGTGGAACCTGTCCTGTTAAACCTCTGTATGGTCTTGGCCACCGAGCTGCAGCTCAGTTTCAGGGTATTGACAATATTCTTATAGCCTAGGCCATCTTTATGTAGAGCAACAATTCTTTTTTTTCAGATCCTCAGAGAGTTCTTTGCAATGAGGTGCCATGTTGAACTTCCAGTGACCAGTATGAGAGAGTGAGAGTGATAACACCAAATTTATCACACCTGCTCTCCATTCACACCTGATACCTTGTAACACTAACGAGTCACATGACACCAGGGAGGGCAAATGGCTAATTGAGTCCAATTTGGACATTTTCACTAAGTGTATTCACTTTTGTTACCAGCGGGTTAGACATTAATGGCTGTGTGTTGAGTTATTTTGAGGGGACAACAAATTTACACTGTTATACAAGTTGTATACTCACTACTTTACATTGTGAGATACTATATATATATATATACACATATACACACACACACACACACACACACACACACACACATATAAATTGAAACATTAACGATAGAAAAAGCTTTTGCCCTTTTTTTTTTTTCTCTGCAAGACCCGCGATTGCCTCTATATTTGTTTTGAATTTTCTATAAAACTATCTGTATGTACTCAATTGTGGAGTATACAATTCTGTTAATTTACAAGCCAGTTCATACAGCACAGAATGGTATTCTTATATACATCTCAATAGAAACAGCTTTCAAACGACTGGTGATATTAAAAGATCTGGAATATATACAATAGTCTTAAACAAACAAACAAACGGCCTTCACACAACACTCAGCGCTATGGTGCCTTGAAGTACCCCTTGATGCTGGATACAATTGCAATCTTATGCAGGTAAAAAAATAAATGTAAAAAAAAAAAAATTATATTATATAAAAAGCAGCCGCTTAAAAGATCATAGAATGTATACACATGAATAAAAACAATCCTTAGACACAATCTCTAGATATTTGTATTCAAAGCAGTGCTCACTACCACACACAATGTAAGCGTGGCTAAAGTTCATAAAGTCCCATAAGAGAAATAAAGCGTGATGCTGGGTGATGAGATGGACAGTCAGTACGTGAAGATCCCTGTAATTATCTGTAAAGCATGCACCAAACACCAGAGTCCACACCTCGTGAGTCACTCTCCCCCTAAGGGTATACACTCACCAGACTGCTAAATTATAGAAGCCTTAAAAAAGCTCAAGGGCATCCGCCTGTTCAGGATTCCATCCATTCAATCCATCACTCCATGGGTGGTTGATCACATGAGAAAGAGAAACACTCCAGATAGCGTGATCTCGTTTCAACTAGTTTATTGTTTTTGTTAGAACAACCACTCCACTTATGATCACACTTACAAGATACAAAATTGAAAACAGCAAAGTAGTATAAATCAATCTGACACCGTTCAGGAGGAGATGCCGTCCTCTATCTCGTGCATACACTGCTCAGACAGTCTCAGGCTAATCCTGTCCACTCGTAACACGCTATAATCACTTCCAGACGCTGCTAGGTCATGCCCTTGAGCTTTTTTAAGGCTTCTATATTTTAGCAGTCTGGTGAGTGTATACTTTAAGGGGGAGAGTGACTCACAAGGTGCGGACTCTGGTGTTTGGTGCACGCTTTACGGATAATGACAGGGATCTTCACGTACTGACTGTCCATCTCATCACCCAGCATCACGCTTTATTTCTCTTATGGGACTTTATGAACTTCAGCCACACTTACACTGTGTGTGGTAGTGAGTGCTGCTTTGAATACAAATATCTAGAGACTGTGTGTAAGGATTGTTTTTTATTCTTGTATGTATATATGGAATACATACAACCAAAAGCGATAATGAAAATGGATTGTGACTGGAATAGACTTTCTGTGTTCAGTGTCAGATGCAAGGTCTGTACAATATAACATGAATCATTATTCTGTATAACTTATGATACAAACAGTGTTTAAATCTTGGTTGAGATATGGGATATGAAATATGACATAAAATAATGTGGCTTGTTTGAGAACAGTTAGTGGACATTCAGATCACATAATTCTATACATATACTTACTATAAAAATATGTGTAGTCAGGTAAGGGTTAGTAGAAAAATGTAGTTATACCGCGCTAGAGTTAGAACACAAAACATTCTAAATGAAAAAACAATAGGTGAAAACTGGAAATAAAAAAGTTTGTATGTAAAAGTCTATATGAGACACTCAGCAAAAGTTAAAAAAAATTACAATTAAGTCCATATAACAGGAAAAATTTAACAGTGTGGAAGATGATAATTCCAATGAGGTGATAAGATCCAGATTCCTTCCACCTTCACCAAGAGAGAAAAAAGAGAAGAAAGGGGGGGGGGGGGATTCTTGAATAAAAAGAACCCCACTCGATGTGTGCGGACCCTTACCCGAACTGGTGGACCCTCTAAAGAGCAAGGTCAAATGCTCCAGCAGATTTAGCCCTATGCAGGGTCTAACGAACCTCCGTCTTCCTGAAGCCCTCCAGATGCAGCAACCATGGTACCTCAGAATACCTTCACTGTATTCCAATTGGAAATGGAAAGTCCGTTCTGGGGAGGTGCACTATGACAAAAGTCACCAGTGCAAAAGGACAAAACACACTCCAATAGTGTAGTATTGTTAAAAAGTATGTAGCCTTTATTGCTAAAAATGAGCGGATGCTACCGCATGGGAATTATCACCTCATTGGAATTATCATCTTCCATACTGCTATGCTTTTCCTGTTATGTGGACCTAATTGTCATTTTTTTATTTTTATTTTTGTTGATGAAGAGTTTTTCATATAGACTTTTACATACAGACTTTCTTATTTACAGTTTTCACCTATTGTTTTTTCATTTAGAAAGTTTTGCACTTCAGGTAAAGGTTAGTAACTGTACCTTCTAGAGAAATAACCATAGGATGAGAGATTATGTCCTGGACTTCAAGTTAGATAAATATTATACCTTCTTATTTTTAACAGGATGATTATGGATGGTGAGGCAGAAAGTAGGAGATGGGATCCATCAAATCTGCCACTTGGCAGAACTATTTGCATGACATCAGTGGAGCCTCTCCTCTTGTCTCTTATATAAGTTATCACTAACAGAAAGGGATGGATTTAGTCTTCTGACCTTCAGGCCGGGTTCAGGTAAGAGGCATTCTTTGCACTAACCACCATTGTAAAGGGGGTATGTCTCCACAAATCACTATGTAAGGAAGCCCTATGCTGACCAACAAAGTAAGGTGGTCTGCCTTCATTTCCTTTCTGGCCATTGTTATTATTTCACTCACCTTAAATTTTGTGATCATTACTTAAAATAATTTTGTCAGATGGAAAAGGAATGTGGTAAACAAATGATCTACCTTGGGTGTCAAATATTTTGGGTAGTCCACATTCTTTGTTTTTTGGTTTACTATTGGTATGTCTGCATCTTACTAATCATGCCAATGTACTAAAAGCTGTAGATACTGTATATGATTTTTTGGCTGGGGTTCAGGTAAAATGGTTGAGAAAGGCTGTTTTATATGAAAGTATCATCTATGCAATTACAGTCCTTTTACAACTGACCTGAGTACTTTAAAGGCACCAATACTTTTCAGTTTAGATTCCACAGAGAAATCAACATTATTTTAGTTAAATGTAAAGCTTTCCAGCTTTCTGATTATGATTGCTGTTTATAAAAACAGACAACAGTTCTTTACTGTAAAACTCCAACTGACATTTCTATGGACATTTCACTCAACATTTATTTTACATAAAACCATTTGTGCTGTTGCTTTGTCATTCCTGCTGATAGTAAGATATGAAAACATGAAATGAGCCACTCTAAAGAATTGACCAAGAAGAGAGGAATGAACAAAGCAAGTTTTCAACCAATCACTAGCATCTTGCAATGTGTAATGTTTCCTAATATAAATCTGCCTCTGTGTTTTTGGCAAACACAGTTATGCCTTTTTTAGCGGTAGGAACACAATGACAAAAATGGCCAAGTACAGATCCTAGTTTAAATATAGAAAGTTGACTAAAATAAGTAAGGGAGGAATTTTACAGAAATCCATAACAGACAATCTCTTCTGTGTCAAAGGGAAAACTAGAGACATGTAAAAGTGATTTTAAGGGTTTTGTACAGTATAGACTATACATGAGTTTGTACACATTCCTGAAAGACATTGGTGCTGATTTACTAAAGTAGTAGAGCATTTTCACCTAGAAAAGCATATATGCATTTTAGAAAGTGAATGTTAGTAAATAAAGTGAAGTTGTATTTACTTTGAATATCCCATCATATATGTGAGAGAACAAAACTATTGTTTTCTAGAACATGATTGGGGGATTTCTGGTTCAATGAACCCATAATTTGCATACTGAACATTCACTTTGCTAGGTGAACAGCCTCCAGTTCCTTAGGCCCCTTCACACCTGTGAGTTAATTAGAGCTGATTAGGGTTAACTAAGGGTTAACGATAACTGCACTTTTGTTGTGAAAAAAACAATCCCAGGGGGGTTTTTACCAAACTTTGTTGCAAATGCTTACCTGTTTCTGCTCTGAGGAAATAGCTATTTGTTTGACCATATCATGCGCAGGTTTGGTTCACAAGGTTTGGTTCACTACTATAATCACCTACTGCTATCTCACTGTTCTGATCAGAAACATTGCTGCATCTCCATCCTTTTAGAAGTAATTAACCATTATCTTGACAAAAATTACATTTCTGTTGCAGAGGATGCCTAAAATCGGGCTTCTGGGAAAATCAGTCACTAACATAAGCAGAAAATTTAATTTTTAGAGGGGGTCTGTACACCAATGGTGTAACGAAAGCTGACAATTTGCCATTCTGAAATACATTTTACATAAAATTACAATGCTGCAGATTAAAATATACATATTGGAATATACATTATTTAAAAACTTTTCACTTGTAAGGTTTCTTTAGAGTGGAACTTCACTGAATAACGGAAGTTTCACTCTTCCTCCTCCTCCCACATCAATAATTATAACATTATCACAGACTTCCGATAATAACTGCCATTGATGGTCTACATAAACCAGCCCTTTGGGATCAGGAAGCCACTCTCCACAAAGGTATTGATACCTTGCATATACCTTTGTGGGGAGTGGCTTTCTGATCCCAAAGGGCTGGCTTATGTAGTCCATCGATGACAGTTATTATCGGGAAGTCTGTTGCCAGTGAGAGAGCTTATCTTATGCGGCGTACACATGCTCGGACTTTCCGGCGGGATTGTCCGGCAGACCTAGTCCAGCGGAAAAAACCGCCAGACTTTCCAGCGGAGGTCCGCCAGACTTTCCGAACGTGTGGACTTGCCCACACACGCCCGGACTTTTCCGGCGAACTTTTCCGGCCGACAATCCGCCGGAGTTTTGGCCAAAGTCCGCAGGACTTTTGAAATGAACGGACTTGCCCACACACTGAGGAAAGTACGTTCATTTAGAACGTAACTCCAGGTAGACGGGACTAGCGAACAAAGTCAATGCCGCCGCGCTAGCCCCGTCACCTGGTATGGATTTAAAGGAGAATCCCTACGCCAAAAAAACGGCGTGGGGGTCCCCCCCAAATCCATATCAGACCCTTATCCGAGCACGCAGCCCGGCCGGTCAGGAAAAGGGGTGGGGACGAGCGAGCGCCCCCCTCCTGAGTCGTAACCAGGCCGCGTGCCCTCAACATGGGGGGTGCCCTGGGGAAAGGGGGCCCTGCGGCCCCCCCACCCCAAAGCACCTTGTCCCCATGTTGATGAGGACAAGGGCCTCTTCCCGACAACTCTGGCGTTGGTTGTCGGGGTCTGCGGGCGGGGGGCTTATCTGAATCCGGGAGCCCCCTTTAATAAGGGGGCCCCCAGATACCGGCCCCCCAACCTATGTGAATTATAACACCCCATCTACTGTCCACTGTCTTACTTTTTGCACTTCTCTTCTGCATATACTGCTCAATGTCATGCCCTCCATACTCCTCTCCTGCACATACTGCACGCTAGGGAATTTTTTTACTACCAATATCAACATTGACCATTTTGATGCACTTAAGAAAATAAAAGCAGAATTCTCAGCTGATAATGCTTCTAATATATAATTTTATGTACAAAGGCAATTGCGAGCAGCTGTAGCTTAGCTTCGCTTGTCCTATGGAAATCTTGAAAACCTCCTTTCTTTTATACTGGGAATGATTTTTCTATTGACCATATCCAGGGCTCGAGTCATGCAGGAATGACATTCCTGTACTTTTTCCACAGCAGGAACGTCGTTCCCAGTAGCAGCTGCATCCTGCAGGACTAACATCAAGCATGGGAGCTGAGGAAGGCAGTGTTGTTGTGCATGAAGGAGAAGGTGTCCATGCCAGCTGGGGGGCGGTCCGCCCCGGGTGCCACACATGGTGGTGTCATCCTGACGTGCCCATCCTCCTCCTCCAGTGGCACTGTAACAAAGTCCTGGCTCTAGTGATAGGCAAAACACTGATCCAATGGCAAATTGAATCAGTGTGACATGAATTATAGGAACCTGGACTTTGTTACAGTGCCGCTGGAAGAGGAGGCGCGCCGTGATATTCAAATTCCAGATTCAGACACAGGTCAGGCTGCATTACTGGGCACTGATCAGGCTGCATTGCTGGACACTCATCAGGCTGCATTGCTGGGCACATAGGCTGCATTGCTGGGCACTCATCAGGCTGCATTGCTGGGCACTCATCAGGCTGCATTGCTGGGCACTCATCAAGCGGCATTGCTGGGCACTGGCAAGGCTGCATTTAATGAGCACTGGCAAGGCTGCATTGATAGGCACTGACCAGGCTGCATTGCTGGGCACTGATCAGGCTGCATTTAATGGGCACTGGCAAGGCTGAATTTAATGGGCACTGGCAAGGCTGCATTGATGGGCACTGGCAAGGCTGCATTGATAAGCACTGATCAGGCTGTATTTAATGGCTACTGGTAAGGCTGCATTGATGGGCACTGATCAGGCTGCATTGATGGGCACTGATCAGGCTTCATTGATGGGCACTGATCAGGCTGCATTGCTGGGCACTGATCAGTCTGCATTTGATGGACACTGGCAAGGCTGCTATGATGGGCACTGATCAGGATGCATTGATAAGCACTGATCAGGCTGCATTGCTGGGCACTGATCAGGCTGAATTTTTATGGGCACTAGTAAGGCTGCATTGATAAGCACTGATCAGGCTGCATTGCTGGGCACTGATAAGGCTGCATTTGATGGGCACTAGTAAGGCTGCATTTGATGGGCACTGATCAGGCTGCATTTGATGGGCACTGACAAGGCTGCATTTATGGGCACTGATCAGGCTGCATTTGATGGGCACTGAGGAGTGAGCGGCCCAAGGCCTGGGCCCCACTTTGCACAATCAATACAGGCAGCCTGAGGATAGGGGCCGTGGGCCGGCATGCTCAGCACTCCTGGCCTCAATCCTCTGCACAGACCAACACATGCGTGCGGACACCTTGGGGCAGCAGGAGCCCCACATATCGGAAACCTGCATAGAAATATAGTGCAGAAGGGGCCCCCAGTCATTGCAACTTGTTTTAGAAATTCCCTGCAAGGGAACCATTATCACACATTGTTGTGTTTTTTTTTGTTAGTATAGCATACAGGTTAAATTATTTTGTTGTTACATCTGTGTTGTATTTATTTGTTTAATGCATGTGAATTTTAGATGTGTCCTCGTAAACTGGCACTTTACAACAAATGTTGCGCTTTATTCGTTAAAAAATGATTACATAGTATAATTATACATACACACACTTTTTTTTTTTTTTTGAGGTGGGAGGGTGGGGAATCTTGGGTGAGTTCCCACACTTTTTTCCCCTGACCATATCCACGAATTTTATTGTTATACTACTTTAGTTAATGCATTAATTTTGGTATTAATATAGATTTTTACTTTCCTTGGTAATGCTTAGCACCGATCATGTGATAGAGTTTATATTGCTAAAAAGATTGCTATAACACTGTGTTGCTAGGGACCTGTTCATGCTGAGATATAGGATACTCATTTTCTTTTCTTTTTATTTAGACAACCTTCAAGTACTGACCTAATGGACATCTGCCTGTGTTTGTTCAGGGAATAGGAGACAAGGCAACAAGAGTTGACCAGGATGGAACTGCAGTCCTGTTAATATGTGTTAAATATACTGCTGTATGTGTGTACTTTGGGAAGGAACATGAATGGTTTTCTGGTCCTAATTAAATTTTAACATGACTGCAACTTTAATTGTGTCTTGACAGCTTGGCACTGGGAGTACAATATGATATTTCCTTAACAATATCACTATAAGTCCTATGATGTTTGCATCCACTCTACTATATAGCCTATATTTTTAATTTTGTGCCAGCTTGTATTGTTTATGTGTTACATGTATTGTTCAAATCATATTCTATTTTGAAAGTGTATTGGCACAGTATGATTGTACCTCCTTGGAAAGGTACATTGAGAATAGACTTATATGTGAAATATCCATAGTTAGACTTCACCAGTCAAACACCAGGGCCTCTAATTGAACTACTAATAATCCAAAACATGGATTTGCATCTCAGTCTAAAGCCCCATACACACGGTCGGACAATCCGCGGACCAGGTCCGTCGGACCATGTCCGTCATACTTTGTCCGATGTTGGTTTTGCGTACACACGGTCGGACAAAGTTGTCGGAAAATCCGATCATTCTGAACGTGGTGACGTTTGTTGCCTACGACGGGACTACGTAGAGGCTAGTAGCCAATAGCTTTGGTCTTGTAATGTGATCTGAGCATGCGTAGCACTTTGTCCGGTCGGACAACCGTACACACGATCGGATTTGGTGTGATCGGACCGGGTTGACGGCAAATCTTTCCAGCAGGAGATAAGACTTTGTCCGACGGACAAACCGACGAACACTGTCCGATGGTGCATACACACGGTCTGATTTTTCAACAACCTTGTCCGATCGGACCAAATTGATGAAAAAGTCCGACCGTGTGTATGGGGCTTAACTTTGTACAAGTTGATCTTTGTGTGATTACAAGGCTGATACACTAAAATGGTTAGTTTAAGTGTTCAACCCACCTGGAATTTCTGGATGTAGTTGGTTTAGATATTTGTCTCTTAGTTACACTCATATTTCCCATTTTAATGTGTTACATCCTATTTAATGTAGTTCCATCCTATTCCATTACTGATTTGATAAAATAGTTTTCCCTTATTGACAGTGGAGGTCTTTGTGATCCAACAGAAAAAAATATAGTTTCTTCACAGGAAAAGTCAGTTCCTACTCTACAAGCGGAGGTCATGCATTAACCTGTGCAGTGCCATGCTGCATGCCTTGTGTTTCTACAGAAGCTACAGGATCAATGCACATCCTATTTAAGTAAAAAACACAAGGTGCAGGTAGGAAGGTTTATAATACCTTCATGATCACCAACCTTCCCAGTAAAAATGAACTTGAATCCTGCTGAGATTTCATCCCCAAAATCCTGAGGAAAAGTAAATGGGGATTGCATCTGAAAACTTTTTATGGTGGATAGTCCAGGTTGTGTTCCTCGGAACGTAGTAGTAGTTTTAGCTATTTAAAACATTCTTTTACAATTAAAGTGGTATAAAACATGTTATTCCACAATCCCTGGGCCTCTCAGTCTAGGGTTCTGCAGGTGAGAGCTATAGAGTAATTCGATCTAACACAGCCCCAAGCAGGCAGAGCAAAGAGGGGAAGATGTGTTTTTTTCATGTTAGCATTCCCACATTTGTAATACAACACAGAGAAATAGCAAAGCATGGATTGGATACTGTGTGACCGAAAATAAAATGTTGCCTGCCTGAATAAGGATAAGCAAGGTTAACGAACACATAGACATACGGAAATCAATCAGCTATGACACTATAAACCGCAGCCACAACATGTAAACATCACAGGGAATAGAACTACACTAGAACTACACTAATACCTTGTTAAAACAAAAAACATGTAAAAGTGGTGTACAATGCCTTTAACAAAAAAGCAAATAGTGAATTAAAAGAGGGGCGCCAGTACTAATAGGGTGAATAAACATGTTTTTTGAGTGCTTTGAAAAATGACTGAACTGCTTGAAAATGCCTGATGCTTGATATGCTAAGAAGGTTTTCAAAAACCCTATAAAAGGTTACACACACAGCAGCCTATGCTTTACAGAGGAAAAATATTATTGCCTGGTACTGTCAAAGTACAGGCACACCACAGAACATAGAAGTACTGGTTGGACAACTCACACCCACATTCCCTTACTACTCATTTCTGTGTAGTTGAATTTTAGCAAATTGTTACTATAAATAGAAAAACATTTGTAGCCAGGGATTTGCTACTATAGTTATTATAGTTGAACAGTTTATTGTTGTTTCAAATGCGTTTGGCGCCCTCTAGTGGCTGCTGGGCTCTGTTAAGATTTTTCCTTATTCCTTGAGAAGGAATGCAGCAAAGTATTGTGGGAGATATAGTTTGGAGGAGGAAATGACTCTGTTGGCTGGATCAGCCCTGAACTACAGGACAGACAATGCAAAGCGAGCAGCACTGCCTGCTGGGAGGAGCGATAAAAGGACCAGCGCAGCCTGCTTTCAGCCTCTCTGGATGTCATTCAACACCTGCCAGCAGGAGGTCTGTGTGTGACCAGGAGTGAGAGACTGCGGCCCATACAGCGGAGAGCCAGATCACCCGCTCACCCGCCTCTGAGGGATCTCGGAGTACAGCCCTGCTATCCTAGCAAGTGGACCGGCCTGCGCTTCAGAGCAACTGGAAGCCCCTGCACTTCAGTCCACCGGGAGTTGCAGCATGGCATGGCGGCGCCATCTTCACCAGACGATTCCGGACGGAGCCTCACAGCCATTGTGGTCCATTGTGGTGAGAGGGCACTTGCCCATTCCAGTAGAGAGTACAGTATTGCTGAGTGAGTTCTTTTCTACAGACTGCTGTTGAGACTTGTAGTTCCATGGAGGTGAATCTACTTCTTCACAAGCATCATACAGCTGGACTTTGGGGCCTTGTCTTTCTCCCCTGCGCTGTAAGGTCAATACTCTATTGTACTCACATGTAAGGAGGAGTCTACAAGTGGTGATGTTTCTTCAGTTAAGCCGTCATTAGCATATCTTTTGTTCTACAGTCATTTCTTTCCCTTTGTCTTTGTGGATTACAAATACTGCAGTTTAAACATCAGGCTAGCTGAAGATATCCGGAGTTGAAAGAACATTCACCATCTTCCTCTTTTACTAAGCATTGCTGCTTCACTCATAAGATGAACTCTGAATTATTGCCTAGGGGGAGCCATTGAGTATATGCTAGACTTTACACTGTGTTCATGAATGTAAAGAGTATATACTGCATTTTGGTCTTTGTGTTGAGGCCTCAGTGGGAAGGTATTTAATATATGTTTTAAAGATATTGATTACTTATCCCTCTGTGCACCTGTTCACATATACCCCTTAGAGAGATTATAAGGTTATAAGTTCTGTATATGTGCATTAAGTGATAACTATAGTCAATTACAATTTGTTCTTATTCATGCTCTTTATTGTGTTTGATTACTTATCTCAGTAAACTTTTCTGAGTGGTTCAGTGATATTGTGTGAGTTTCTCATTGCTAACGTCACATTGCAGAATGGAACCCAAGGTGTCAGAGGTAAGAGAGGATCTGCAGAGTCAGTGTAACCAGTGGGGTATAGAGTCAATCAGCAGCCCTCACAGGGGTACTGCTACACATTTATCTAATTTTGAATTAAAACTGTGATTGTATTATTACATTTTGTTTGAATTTTCTGCTACTAATAGCTGTTGAGTCTGGCACACGCAGCATGGAAAAGTTAGGTTGCATCCTAAAGAAGTGGCTTGAGATTATCAGAAAGTGGTAGATGTTGGAAGCCGACTGGGGTGAGGTTGGTTTTCTAAAACTGGAGAGTGCAAAATCTGGTGCAGCTCTGCATAGAGCCAATCAGCTTCCAGGTTTTATTGTCAAAGCTTAACTGAACACATGAAGTTAAAAGCCGATTAGCTACCATGCACAGCTGCACCAGTTTATGCACTCTCCAGTTTTAGAAAATCAACCCCAGTGAGCTACTGCATGTGCATGCGTGGAACTCCTGTCTGGGTGCTCTGCTGTCATGGTGGCCACAAGTATGTCAGCAGCACCATATTTAAAAACAGCTACAAATTTTTTACTCATCCAGGCTAGAAACTTCTAAACAGATCTGCTGGACAGGGCAACAGCACACCATTGTGCTAAAACCACTTACAGGTACATTTAGCCTTGTTTGCCTAAATTAATTGCAAGTATAGCCAGTATAGCCAGTGTGCACCACAGTTGCAAGTATAGCCAGTGTGCACCACAGTCACTGTTATTGTGCTGCCATGTTTCTTTCATTTTCAGTAGATCACAGGTGAACACAATTCTTTTTTTTTTCTCTTACTTCAGACTTGTCATTTATGAAGGCCTGTCTAGTGCCCTATGGCCTTGAGAACTTTTGCAGCTGCCTTTTGATCGGTTATCATTATCACTGTGTCTCTCAGATCTTTAAATATCTCTGTCACCCAATCTAGGTATCATTGTCTAACATTTTCTAAATCTTTATGGGGTTGATTTACTAAAACTGGAGAGTGCAAAATCTGGTGCAGCTGTGAATGGTAGACAATAAGCTTCTAACTTCAGCTTGTTTGGCAAAAAAAAATAAAAATGGAGGTCGATTGGTTTCCTATTTAGAGCTGCACCAGATTTTGCACCCACCAGTTTTAGTGAATCAACCTCTATGTGACAAGCAATTATGATGCTCAGAGGCAATATTATCATCATTACCAGTACTTGCATTCATTGAGTTGCATATGGCCAAAGTAAAACTGCATAAATCCAATTGTATCACATCATGCAATTTGTGGAGAGTTTAGAAATTATATTTTAGCAAGTGTTACCATTTATGATATTCTTGATATTGTACATTATGAAATTACATATGATGCTGAAGTGCTATTTTAAACTAAGAATTAAAATGTGTATTTCAAAAAAGCTATTTGGTCATATTGTTTAAATATTGTTTTAACGGAACACTTTTATATAGCTTAGGTAAATAAAATCCCGCTTTTGCAATAAAGATGCATATAAGCTGTCTGTAAACTGCTGACTAAACCTGTAGATAAAATATGACCTAGCAATATTTTTTTACAGGTAAAATAATGAAAGACATTTTCTGTGGTTTAACCCAGGCCCAAATACATAGTGATGATCCTGCTAAATGCTGATTTTGTACCTTCCAAAGCTCATTCCAGGAGCCTATTAAATTAATGAGATAGAAGACAGTGCTAAAACAGTCAACATGTTATTGTTATATAGCATAACTGCCATTACAATGTGCTCGCCTTTCTCCTGGGATATTTAATTTCCTCTCTTCAAATGAGCTGCAAAGCTGTGAAGCCTGGCAGTCTTCTTTCTAGACACTCTGTGATGCAGATAATGAGGGTACTGATAGGTGCCTAGGAGACACTGATGGCGCTGAGCACAGCTATGGTCTGATAATATTTTATGCCAGTAGTGGCACAGTGAAACTACAATCATTCCTGAAGGAATGGTTCATCTTTATGTGTAATACAGCAGCTGTCACCTAAATGGCTAATGGGAAGACAAAAAAGAGCCATTGCGCAAGTAATGACTGTCACTTAATAATTTTAAAGGCATCTGACTCTATGCTCTAATAAAAAAGCCCTTGATGGTTTTATGTTGTTTTCCGTGGCTGCAAATATAAACTGAGAAACCCCATGGTTATACTAGAATGGGACAGAACTCATTTAAATAGCTAAGTAATTAAAATGTATCAGTGCTATATGGCACACATGCTACCGATCATGCATTGATTTCCCTATACCCATTGCCAAATTCTCATTATCAGATGTACAGTAGTTTTAAAAAATGTTGTGTACGTGCCATTAAGACAGGGTGTATTTTTTAACTAGAAATGCTCTAATAGTCCCACGTTTCTTGTAATTCAAACCACACAAACCAGTATTTCATTTGTTGTGCCATTGATGATTTTGAAAAGAACACACAATAAAGTTTAATGCCATCATTGGCTTAAAGAAATAGCCCAGATGACAAATCAACTGCTGAACTGCAGAACCTATTGCAAATTACCTAAAGACAGAAAATTATTTTTAACTTTAATCCATATTCCAATATTCTTATGATAGTTATAAAGGGGCTCGCAATTCTTTTGGGTGGCAAAGCAGCCTCCTCTCACACAATATTGTGCCTAGGTTCTAACTCAACTTCAAGGCACATTCACACTATTGTGTAAACGGACAACACAATTCTGAATGGTACTCTAATGCACTTTGCTGATGGATGTGCATTGTGTTGCAGTGTACTACCAGAAATGCTTCATGCACACACTAGGGTTTATTTACTAGGAGGAGTAAAGAATGTTTACTTGAAAGGCTGAATGTTCACATAGCCTAGTATGGTCAGTCTATGTTTACTAGAAGGCATGTCTAACAACTAAGTATTAAGTGCACATGACTTATCTCATATGTAATGCCGCGTACACACGAGCGGACTTTTCGACGGACTAGGTCCGACGGTCTTTCCGACGGACTTTCGACGGAGTTCCGACAAACTTTTCGAACGAACGGACTTGGTCACACACAATCAAACTTAATTCTGAGGATTCGAACGTGAAGACGTATGACCGGACTAGAATAAGGAAGTTCGTAGCCAGTAGCCAATAGCTGCCCTAGCGTTGTTGTTTGTCCGTCGGACTAGCACACAGACGAGCGGATTTTTTGATAGGAACAGGGTCCAGCGGAGTTCCGGCGGGAAAATGTAAGACATGTTCTATTTCTAAAGTCTGTCGGATTTTTCGACAGCAAAAGTCCGATGGTGCCCACACACGATCGAGTTGTCTGACGGATTAGTTCCGTCAGACCTTTGCTGTCGAAAAGTCCTCTCGTGTGTATGTGGCATTAGAGTCCACAACCATTGTGTGATTGAGTGGGGACACTGGAGGGGAGCACCACACTGAAAAGATTTTGCACTTCAGTTAAAGGAATAGCACACTAATTAGAGACTGCACTTTTGTTCACTTCTGGATGATAAATGCGGATATAGACAATTTTTTTGCAGGTGTTTAAATGAATTTGTTATTTAGGCATGGTAGTGTTCAATTAGGCAGCACTTTAGTGTTTGTTTGCAGTTTTGAGGGTTCAGAACCTACCAAAGCAGCATCCTATTATATTACATATATTTTCTGATTTAATTGTTTCTCATATGTTGATATCACACAATTTAGAGCGATATATCCTAGCGCAAGTTATACAATATTAGTTCACCTTGTATAAGAACAGTGTGAGGTACCTGTAAAAGGTTTAGTCCAGAGTGGAGCTTTGGATGGGGTTGAGGCATTATTGTAGTCTAGTCAGGCAGGCCGTGTCAGCAAAAAATCTTGGCACCAAGGTATAAAGTCAGAATCCAGAAGCGTGGTCAGGGGCAGGCAGGGTCATACACAGACTGGCAGAGTAATGTAGAATCATCAGGCAAAGAGAGTAATCCAGGAAACAGGCAGAGGTCAAAGTCCAGAAGTTCAGTAACTTAGCAGTACAACACACACCCAGGGAAGCAGATCCAACAAATGGGCATAGTCCACAGGAAGTCCTGATTACAGATTGACTGCAGCTGGAAGACAGTTAGAGCCAAGGAGTCCTGGGTAGAAGCACCTAGCAGTGTGCATGCTGTAGAGATTTAGACCCTCAGATGGCAGAGAGTACCGAGTCGCTGCAGAGAACCAGAAGGTCCCAGGTTTAAAACCAGGCAGGCACATGACAGAATGGCAAACTTTCAGCAAGCTTTTGTAATGCTTTTGGCAAGCTTCATGCAGCTTTCTCCAAGCCTTTAATGTGCCCATCACCTCCTGTTGGGAAATATTATACACAAATCCTAATGAGAGCGCTGATTGCCACTTTAAACAAGCTGCGAGCAGGCTTTATCAGGCTTTCAACAAGCTTTGAGTAGTGCTGAAGCCTGCTAGCAGCTTGTTTAAAGTGGCAATCAGCACTCCCTTTATGATCTGTGTTCCACATTTACAAACTGGAGCAAATGTAATTACAGAGTAAGGTATATACCACTCAGATGTTCAAAAAACCCTTTGAACGGGGGCCTGGCGACCGAGCCCTAAGATGGACGCTTAGCTTAGGAGCTCCGTTCGCCAGCCAGAGGGATCGATCAGCATCCGAGCTCACCAGCCCTTAATTCAACCCGCAAACCACACAGGCAGACGGCGGAACACAGCGGGGGATGACTAAGTGGCGAAAAACGGCGCCGCAACCCCAGAAGATGGCTCATTTCTTCTCAGCAAATTCCCGCGGGCCTACGCAAAATGGCGGCAGACCACCGCTGCGCTCTGCAGACCAGGCCGCTCACCTCAGGGACGGAGGTAGCGGCACACGCACTACACAGGGGCATAATAACCCCCATAGTACCTCCTCATCTGGAACATCCAGCCCCTCCACGCGGAGTCCGGCGAAATCTAAACCCAGGCTGAACTCCCCTGTCAGGCCTCAAGACTCACAGGACATGGAGGTAAGCGCGCAGCAGGGACACAAGGCCGCAGCCTCTCCTCACACTCCTGACCCCATAGCAGACTTCCCCACAGCAGACAGGCCCATCTCAGATACCATGCTGAAGGAAATGTTACTATCTCTCAGATCTGCACTGCACACTGACATGGTAAAAGGAATAAATCAATGCCACAAGGAAGTGCAAGCTATTGGGGTCAGAGTAGACAGGATTGAACACAAGATGGAGGAATATTCTGCCACATACAATGTAATGGTGGACGCACATGCAGCACAGGGTGAGGATATCGCATGGCTGAAAGACAAGGTCTCAGACCTTGAAGACAGAAGCAGACGCAATAATATCAAACTGAGGGGAATCCCTGAATCTGTCCCTGCACCTCAGCTCCTGCAATACGCCCAAACTCTTTTTTCCACACTAGTGCCTGCCCTCACTGCTCAGGATTTAATTATAGACAGGATCCATAGAATCCCCAAACCCTCCTTTCTGCCGGAGGGCACACCAAGGGACACCTTGTTAAGAATCCACTTCTTTCATGTGAAGGAACAGATATTCCAAGCTGCACGCAAACAAGATACGGTCCCCTCACAATATGCGGATCTGCAAATCCTGCCAGACCTCTCTAGATACACGCTCCAGAGGAGGCGCAATTTGGCCACTATAACAAAAACCCTGAGGAACCACAGGTTTCCGCACAAGTGGAAGTACCCCGCCACCCTTATCGTCACGCACAATGGGGTTACAAAATCAGTCACTACCCTGGAGGAGGGCATCGCCACCCTGCAACACTGGGGGATTCTTCCTGATCAGGCAGTTCACCTCTCACCGCAACCTCAACAGCTCCAGGAAGAATGGCAGGTGGTATCACACAAACGCCACAGTAGGAAGCTGGCTGGGAGTAGCTCGTAAAATCTCCACAAATTTATGCCAAATCTCTCTGGCTGAAGGAGTTCATGACTAGACTCCTATCACCCCGATGACAAGTTCAGCAGCTATGACTGCACACGGATCGGTTATCAGATCCCTTTTTACACGTTTGCAACCCATCCTTGTTATTTTTTGCATCCTTTTTTCTTTCCTTTTTTCTCGTTTTAGCTACAGTGAATGCATGATCCAAGACCTGCTTTCCGACAGCAAGACAACGCTCGCTCCTGCAAATTCTTCATTGAAGGACCTCAGACGGAACAGCCACCACCTCCGTGAGTACACTACACACCCCGCTACACACTCAGATCCCCATTGTAAAAAATTACCCTCAACTTCCTATCCTTGAATGTCAGGGGATTAAACCACCCCGCTAAAAGATTCTCAATGTGGAAGGAGGCCCGCAAACACAAGGCGGATGTACTTCTCATTTAGGAGACCCCCTTTAAAAGCACAAAACCCCTACTTGCACGAACAGGAACTACCCGCATGTTTTTTTGGCGTGCACACCAGATAGCAAAAAAGGGGGTGTTATGGTGGCTGTTAAGGACACTGTCTCCTTCCAGCTCAAGGACTCTTTCATCGCCGATAGTGGTAGATTCATAATCGTCACTGGAGACTTTGATGCTAAACCATTCAACATAGATACGCTCTATGCACCAAATACGCACCAGCTGCGTTTTGTTAAACAAGTCCTCAGGAAAATCAACTCCATGCTATACGGCCGTCTCATCATAGGTGGTGACTTAAATATGATAGCTGATCCCAAGCTGGACACCACTGCTGACCCGAGAAGACCATCCACCCTATTAAACATCCTCCACATACATGACTTGTTCGACGCATGGAGATGTCTACATGCGAATGAACGCAACTATGAATTTTTTTCTACAAGACATTGTTCATACTCTAGGATAGATATGTTTATAACTGATAAATGGTTACTACAGCATGTTCAGTCCTCCACGATACATGATATCGGGTGGTCTGACCATGCTGCGATTACGCTTTCTCTTAACACGGGGGGTGCTTCCCCCTCACCACCTATCTGGCGCTGCAATGTAAGGCTTCTTCAGGAACCCAAATTATCCCCTATAATATCTCAGCACCTAACAGATTACTTCCACTCTAACGACACTCCTGACACCAATCCATTCTCCATATGGAACGCTCACAAAGCGTTTATGAGAGGCATTTTCATCCAACTAGGGTCATTAGAAAATAAAAAATACAACACCAAGCTTAATGATACACTGACTGCAATCCACACACTAGAAACCCAGAATAAAATCACTCCCCACTCCAGCCATAGCAACCACTCTATCTGAACTTAGGGACACTCTGAGAGAACTTCTCACATACCAATACGACAAACACCTGAGAAGGTTACAACTCCAATCATACGCAAATGCCAACAGGGCAGGGAAATACCTGGCAAGCAGAATAAAAGCTGCTCGCACCAGAACCAAAATTGCATACCTAGTCCACCCCTCTACTCAGGTCAAGATATCGCACCCCCAGGCTATTGCAGATCAATTTGCTGATTTTTATGGTGCCTTATATAACCTACATGCAGACACATCTACACCCCAACCTGCCCCAAATGACATACAGGCTTTTTTGCAGAAAATAAACCTCCCATCCTTATCTGCAGAGCAGATCTCACAGCTTAACGCACCGTTCACGGTTCAGGAAATCACTAAAATTACATCCTCGATGCCAAACGGTAAATCCCCAGGACCAGATGGTTTCGGGAACGAATACTACAAGGTCTTCAGAGAGCAACTGACACCACACCTATTAAAAGTTTTCAACAAAGCTGGAGAAACCTCATTCTTTCCCCCGGAAATGCTGAGAGCACACATCATAACACTGCCTAAACCTGGCAAAGAACCCACCACCCCAGCAAATTTCAGACCAATCTCTCTCTTAAATTCCGACATTAAAATTTATGCAAAACTATTAGCTAACAGGTTAACGAATATAATTCCCACTATAATACCGAAAGACCAGATGGGATTTGTGAGGGGGAGGCAGACCTCTGATGCCACAAGACGCATTGTTAACGTTATTCATTATGCCAGGACCTCAAAAACCCCTTCTCTGCTTCTATCTATAGATGCAGAGAAGGCGTTTGATCGGGTGCACTGGAGGTATATGGAGGCTGTTCTAGACAAGTTTGGTTTTAAGGGATCAATACTCAATGCGATACTGGCCCTCTACTCTTGCCCTTCGGCACAAGTCTACACCTCGGGGCTCCTATCTAAGCCGTTCGATATCTCCAATGGCACTCGCCAAGGGTGTCCTCTCTCCCCAACTATATTCAATCTGATGATTGAACCACTAGCAGAATCAATACGCACAAATGACGCCATTAAAGGCTTCCAGATAGGACGAAACAAACAGGTTATTAACCTTTTTGCAGACGATGTCATTCTATTGCTGACCGACCCTCTGACTTCCCTCCCACAGGCACATAAAACACTCACAGAATTTGGAGCAGTTTCTTATTATAAGGTTAATTTCGCCAAATCCCAGATCCTAGATTTAGGGGTACACCAGCAAGACAAACACGAACTACAGAACTCCTTACCATACACATGGACCAACAAACACATCACCTACTTAGGCATTCTAGTATCCAACACTACATCTTCCTTGGCGGACATTCATTTCAAACCACTCTTGGTCAAAATTGAGCAACAACTCAAAAACTTGAGCAAAAGTGAAATTTCGTGGCTCGGTAGAATAGCGGCCTTTAAGATGTCCGTATTACCGCAAATACTATACATCTTCTGTTCGCTACCAATCCCCATACCGGCACACTATATTAACTCCATTACTACAGCAGTTTGGAAATACACTTGGGGTGGAAAAAGAGCTAGATGCCCACGTAACAGCCTTTTACCTCACAAATCGGTAGGCGGAGCAGGATATGTGGACATACAGGATTACTTATGGACTACTAGACTTGACCAATTAAAACACTGGTTTTCTCAATCAGACTATCCAATATGGGTGGATATTGAAAAAACTCTTGCCCCTACAAATGACCTCACTACATTCCTAATGGGGGACATCTGGGACCCATGGGACCCTGGAGGTTTGCCCCCTACACTGCAGGTTTCCCTCCAGACCTGGAGATTTCTCTTGGCACAAACTCCTAAAGATCGAAAGGGGGTAGTATACAAATTCCTGATAGCACTCCTAGAGGCTAAAATACCATATCTAAACACTGCTCGTCTTAAAGCTAATGACATCTGCTACTTACAAGACTTATTTCATGACCACATGCCTAAACTGACAGAAAAGATTATGTCTGACTATGACCTACCAGGGGACTTATGGTTCTCATGTATGCGCATTTCCCACTTCCTGAGGGCACATCCCCTGCCCACTATTGCCATTCCACCCAAAGCCCGGAACTTTTATTCCAACACCACCCATACTACTAAGGGTATTTCATTATTCTATGATCTTATTCACGATAGTCACTCCTTCTCAAAATCCTCGGCCCTTGGTAAGTGGGAAATGGACCTAGCCACTACTTTCTCTGAAGACCAATGGTTGCTCGCATTCCGTACTATTCAGAAAGCCTCACACTGTGTAAATCATTGGGAAATGACTCTGAAGATTGTTAACAGAATGCATTACACTCCATATAGACTTTCCATTTTCTTTCCATCTACATCTCCTTTATGCTGGAGACAGTGCGGACAAGTGGGTAACCTATTACACACACTTTGGAGTTGTCCAAGTCTAACTAGCCTTTGGAACAAAACATTCCACTTAATCTCCGACATTACCGGCATACTCACCCCCCCGAACCCCTCTCTAGCGTTGTTACACATAGGCTTGGAACCCTTTCCACAGGGGGATAGGGCAATGGTGACCCACATATTGTTGGCAACCAGAAATCGTATACTTCGCAATTGGAAGAGCACAACAGACATAAATTTGTCGGAAGTTATCGCACTAGTTAATAGGAATCACTCTTTTGAAAGGTTGATAGCAATTAACTCACTTCAATGCAAGAAATTTGATAGTACTTGGAAAATATGGACTGACAGATTTAAAAATTGTTGAGAAATTACACTACTGTATATACATGTTTAGGCTATGCTAGATTGAACCTAGTTGATATTCACTGTACACACAGTTGTATTTACTGTACTTCTTTTTTTTATCTTTTTCCTCTCTCTCCTATGTTTTGGATGCATTTTCCCTTTGCATTGTTATACTGTACTTATACTATACTGTAAAATGTGAAAATTCAATAAAAAAGATTGTTTAAAAAAACAAAAGTTTGGTAGATTCACATTATGGTGGATATTTGGATGACACGCCATATTTTATTGGAACATTTCGGTATTTTAGATGGATGTATGATTGTTATTTCGTTACACTGTTTTCACAAATATTGGGGGATTATTTTTCACATTTAAGTGTATTGTTCATCTCTAGATTGTAAGAGGTTTAGGAGCCCTAAAAGATAGAAAACTGGTGTCATCAGAGGTGCCCAAATGTGAAGGAGAAGCTGAGAAATTGATTCTTTATTGGTTTGATTTTTATTGCTCACATAATAGTGGGAGTTTCTCCACTTAAGCCCTGGACCAATTTGCAGCTAAAGGACCAGGCCCCTTTTTGAGATTCGGCACTAAGTCGCTTTAACTGACAATTGTGAGGTTGTGCGACGTGGCTCCCAAACAGAATTGGCGCTCTTTTTTCCACAAATAGAGCTTTCTTTTGGTGGTATTTGATCACCTCTGCGGTTTTTATTTTTTGCGCTATAAACAGAGTGATAATTTTGAAAAAAATTCAATATTTTTAACTTTTTGCTATAATAAATATCCCCAAAAAATATATAAAAAAAAACATATTTTTTCCTCAGTTTAGGCCGATACGTATTCTTCTACATATTTTTGGGGGAAAAAAAATCACAATTAGCGATTATTGATTGGTTTGCGCAAAAGTTATAGCGTTTACAAAATAGGGGATAGTTTTATAGCATTTTTATTAATATTTTTTTTTTACTAGTAATGGCAGCGATCAGCGATTTTTATTGTGACTGCGACATTATGGCGGACACATCGAACATTTTTGACACATTTGTGGGACCATCAATCAGTGCTATTTAAATGCACTGATTCCTGTGTAAATGACACTGGCAGTGAAGGGGTTAACCACTAGGGGTCAGGGAGGGGTTAAGTAAGCCCTGTGTGTGTGTTTTTTTTTACTGCAGGGGGACGTGGCTTGGTGTGTGACATCACTGATCGTCTTTCCCTATGACAGGGAACAGACGATCAGTGACAGCCTCAATAGGAAGCACGGGGAGAGGTTTGTTTACACACTACCGCTCCCCGTTCTTCTGCTCTGTGACCGGATCGCGGGACACCAGCGGCGATCGGGTCCGCGGGTCCCGCGGCCACGGTCACGGAGCTAAGAACCAGGTCGCGAGCGTGCCGCCGGCTGCGCGCGCACGACCCATGGCTGGGCTCTTAAAGAGCAACGTACCTGTATGTTGATGTGCCCAGCCGTGCCATTCTGCCAACGTAAATGTGCAGGAGGCGGTCCTTAAGTGGTTAAAGAAGTTCAGCAAAGCTTGTTCGGCTGGGCTTCTCCTCGTGGAGTACGGTTCGTGCCAATGGTAACGGTGGGAATATGCACACGGTCCTGATCAGAGCAATGTTTGCAGTGTTTGCACCCGGCATAATGTGAGGCACATTGTTTTGGATGCCTGTATTTCACCGGGAAACTACACATATTGCTCTGCACACAAACGATTGCATACGTCACTACCGGATATCTATTTTAAAGTATATATGTGTCTGATTGGTTCTTTTGAAGGTATACAAGTGTCTGATTGGCTGATTGTGAAGTCACCACCTTCTTTTGTTATCCCTGTTCAGCCCTATAAACAAACAAGACCTGCCCTAGTCCAGCAGGACTTTTATGCTCAAAATGATACCAGCCTCTGTACTTAGCTTGGTGTTACTTGGCTTTATGCAAGCGTGCTTTCCCGGATTATACAAAAGAGCTATAACTGTGCTTATTAGCGCAACAGAATTATTTGCTTATAGGCGGAGCTAATAATTTCCACAACACTTACTGTACTTTTTTATCATCTCTATTTAATGGTTTATATAATTGAATATATGTTTTGCTTTATATGTATTTATGTTGACATTTTATATTATCAAGCTTGTTTTTTATGAGTGAGCACACTTTTATAATTCATGTGGAAGTTTAGAGAGTTACTTATATATGTAAATTATTAGGGAGCTCAGCAACCTCCCAGATGTGAGTACACCATTGCAATTTACCTTTTCATCATATATTTCATCCATTTATCTGTCAAACTACTACACCAAAAGCAACTCTCCTACGACCTCTTTTTTTCTCCTTATCTTTGGAGGTACCACAGTTATCCTTAGATTGTATTTTGGATGTTTGCACATATTTTTATGAAACACCAGCGCTGTATAAATACTTAAACAAAGCTTGCTGAAAGTTCTACAAATACAAGCTGAATGTGAAACAGGCCTAAATTCACAAACCTGTAAATAGGAAAATATAATCAATAAATTGAAGTCTGTTTATTATACCTTATTTTTAAACCTGTTTCTGATTGCATCTAGATGTGGATCTTGACTAACACCCTCTTTGACTACAGTATTGAACTTATGTGCAGCCTTAGCTCAGTGATTTTTCCTATTGGACTGTTTCTCCATACTTTAAATATCATATTAGTTTGTATATCCTATTGTATTTGGATATGGATACAGACTTTACTGCACTGAGGTAAAGATCTGTGCTTTTTACGTAAACACATGGCTGATCATTTTGAACAGAGCAAATTTAAAGCCACTGCGTCATATTTATTGTATTATTGGGCAGCTCCAAAGTGGAGGACCGGTGTGCAAAGAGACTTTTATGATATGTGTGCAGTCATTTCACATATCTGGATTTAGGGCAACAATACTGTTAATTATATAGGCAGCTCCATGTTGGAAGACTGCCACACCCTGCATAAAGTATATGTGCATACAGGACATTCTAGTACAATGAGGTATCAGCAAATTCATCTCTCATACAGTCTTTGAATACATATAAAGGAGAAGTACAGCCAAATCTCATTTGGCTGTACTTCTCCTGTGGATCACAGGAGTGCAGTTCGTTCTGCACCCCTATGATACATTTTAAGCAGGCAGCAGGCTGAAGGTTTACTGTCTGTCGGCTGATGTTGTAGAGCCGGTCCAGGCTCAGGCAAGATAACGACCATATGGTCGGGATCCACCCACATGCTTGGACCAGCACCCAGGTCAGGCTCTAAGCAAGCCACTCCTGCCCCCTCCACAGCCCAGAACTCCAGTGAGTGTGGGGGGGGGGGGGCAGAGCAGAGAGCTGCTGATTGACAGTCACTAGCTCTCTGCACAGGTAGCTGTAAGAACCGAGCGATCAGCAGCGTTTGATCGCTCGATTCTTAGTGTTAGAGCCAGTGGGGGACAGATGCAGCATTGGACCGATGCTGCATCTACCAATGTAAGCTTTACCTTTTAAAAAAAAAAAAAAAATATTCCCAAACTTCTCTTTTTAGAATGACACATAGGGATAACAAGTTGTAATATACAGTATGAAAATAAATATATTGTAGCTGCAGACTTTTTATTAAAGGACACTTACCTGTCCAGGGATCCTGTGCCATCCCCACCCTGGCCAATTCTTTGCTGGTTTCAGGTCCCCGGTGCTGGCATGTTTAGTGTGGGAAACTGGCCGTGACTCCTTGCACCTTCACAGCCAGCCTCTCACTGAGCTACACTGCACTTTGTGAATGGCCCTGCAGCCTTCTGGAACCTGTGATGTGTCCCAGAAGGTTGTGGGCAAAGAGAGGGGGGTGGACTTCCACTTGGATTACCCAAGTACCCCCTCCACCCCCCCCCCCCAAAAAAAGTGTCCAAAAGTTAGGGAGGGGGGAGGGGGCAGGAAAGCGTAACCGCCCTACTTTAGGTCAGTTTATACAAGATGTTATTACTACAGCAGTATTGCAATTCTGGATTGTTTGAGATATATGAGCATATATTGAGAGACTTAAGAGATATATGTGTATATACTGTATACGATAACAACTTGCAAGTGTCCTCTTATTTGTTTTAATCCCCCACAATATCATTAAAGTAAACCTTGTTTTTAAATGCTCATTTTGTTGTGCCTCAAAAGCTCTTGGAGATCTTCTACCCTGTGTATATTCAATTTTGGGATTAGTGCACTAGCTAATGTAATATTCTTATGGCTGTTCCGTGTAAGGCAGGCCATATAGATGATGTGATTTTCTTTCCTGCAACCACGGCTTACAAGAAAGAAATTCCCTCGCTTCCCCCATCAACACAGTCAGTGTTGACGGGGGAATCCCTCCTGCGAAGCTATTGTGTTCTCCCTGCTATTGTGTTCTGACCAGCATGGCAGCCGTCCCTCTGACATGCTGGTTGTACCAAAGTCGATCGATAGATCGATTTCGGTACAATCAGCCTGCCCATACATGGATCGACTCACAGCCAGTCTCCAATGAACCAGTCAAGATTTGAATCATCTATGGCTGGCTTAAGTCTTATAACAAATGTTTTGTGTAGCTAATCTAGTCTTAAAATTTTATTAAGCCCATAGGTTTTTACTGTCCAACATACAGTGCCATGGAGAGAAGATGCAAGAAACATGGGAGGTTGTTTTGGATCAACATTCATGTTATACACTAAGCAGACACCCTTGACATTGGCCTTATATCCGATAAGCAATAGAAATCATGCAGGAAATTGCAATTGTAACAAACAATTCTTCTCCTTCAAGGTCAGTTGACTAGGGTGAAATCTGACACTATGCTTTCACTGTGCTCATCATACAGTATATTTGCATTGGCTTGATGCTTAAAGGTGAATCTAACTTTTAACTAAAAATGTCAGAAACTGTTAGCAGTAAGGCTAATATCAGTTTTATGTTTAAGAAAATAAACTATTCTTTAAAAATGACATGTAATAGAAAGTGTTGCTAGGGGCAATATATCCCGATAATTAGTTGGAATGAAATTATGGATTTTTTTTAGGTGCCAGACCACACATAAGAATAAAACATACACAATTTTATTATAATCATCAGTAAGGTAAAAACTGTAGGTACAAAATATAGTGTTTCACAACATTTCCTTCAATGAGTTACCCACGTGTACAACAATTCACCAAATTAGCTGGAAACCAGCATCCAAACTATACAGCTCTCCCCCTGGGGCAGGTGTGGGGGCGATAAATGCAGCACTCTTAATATTATGAAATGTATATCTTGAAACTCGATTCGCACCTCCCCGAATATACAAATAAGTGGACTCTAGATTTGAATGTTCAAATTAAATCAGAGGAATGGGAGAAAGTGTCTACCCTCACTCACTGTATGTCATTAGCAACTAAGGCACATGAGACAAATTTTAAGCTTCTCTCCCATTGGTATAGATGCCCAACGTTGCTTCAGCGGATATATCCAAATGTTTCAGACTTATGTTGGCATTGTCATTCTGCTAAGGGCTTGCTACTACATATATGGTGGGAATGTCCATCTGTCCTTAATTTCTGGGGTGTGATTCTACAGCTGAATACCCCTGCAACTGGGGTGATTGTCCCCAACACGCCACAAATTTCTTTGCTATATATCTTACCCAGCTCTTATAAAAGCATTAAAAAAGGCCTTCTTATGCATTGGCTGACAGCAGCAAGAGCGGTCATACCGCGCCATTGGTGAATGGCTCATGCTCCACATTTGATTGAGTGGGTTATAGAGGTAGACCCCATCGAGATGATGGAGACACTCCGGTCACGTGAATTGAACACATATGAACAATGTTGTCAAATCTGGCTCCCTTGGAAGTTGCTCAGGGAATCCTCTGAAATGCAAAATATATATACGGGTCGGCTGTAAGACTTGAACCCGGTCTAAAGTTGGGATGAGTGAGGTGACCTATTCCTGGTTGCATTACTTCTATTTTCACATTTTTTTTCTTTTCCCCCTTTTATGTCCCTCCTTTTTTCTCTCTCTCATTTTCTTCTTCCAGTTTTGTTTGGTTTTGTTTTGTGCGATGTGCCCTACACCCTTGTGGGAGTTGAAGATGGGGAGTAGTAAACAATAGACTACAACCTTGTTGGGTTGAGGAAGATATGATATGGTTATTCTTTCCAGGGGTCCAACAATCTGAGTAGTCCCGAGTATCACTTTATTTTTCTTTATAATATATAGGTTCATATATTGTTAGACTTTCCCCAATAGTACTTTAATTAGTTTATGCTAATTTCTGGGTAAGGGTTTTTGTAGGGTGTTTATATATGTCTATATGTAATATGTCTTATGTTATGTACATTTCTATAATGTAGTATGTCTTTCTCTGATTGTCTGTGGTATGAGGATAATATTTTTATTGTTGTATAAATTTGTATGTAAAATTTCAATAAAATTAGATTGAAAGCAATATTATAAAATATAAACAGAGACTATACTACTATACTAGGATCATACACTGATATTCCTAGGACACACATCAAAGTCTGCTGCATTCTCCCACTGGGTTTGTGGACCTCCAGATGGTTTGGTGGGTTTTGTTATGTGAAAACTTGTGCTTTGATCAATATGTTTGTGTGTGTACTTATAATTGTCTTTGTATATTTTTTTTCATTTCAGTTTTTACTAGTACTCCCCTATACCTACTGAAGAAGCGGGCTGAACACTGAAAGTCTTGTTATTAATTGTATAAATACACCTCCTCTACCAATCAGTTTAGTTATTATATGGCTTTTTCTATCGCCTCTACGACTGAAAGTCTTGTTATTAATTGTATAAATACATCTCCTCTACACAATCAACATAGAAAACCCCAAAACAACACCCTACAACCCAACCAAATAAAAAAAACAAAACAAATATCATCATCAAGATACATCCTATCAAACATACCATCAACACACATATTCCGCAATCACATCTAACAATAATTATAATCCTACCCAACGACACCATAACCTCAATTCTAGCAAAAAATACACACCACCACCTATTATCCATCACCCAAGAAAACGTACCATAAATAATAATTCCGATGAATACAATGAAAATTACACCAAACCACAACCTAATATTGCCACCCAGACCTCATGAAGAACCATAATTTCAACCAACATATGCAAATCAATAAAAACACCCACACACTACATAAATTAAACCCCAACAAAAACATACCATACCACTCAGTAAGCACAACCCCCATAAACCAACCATATACATCAAATTATACCCCCTTTCTGAATTCATAACTAACAAACCTACCACAAAGATAACCGGACCCATCACATTCCATACAATCTTATTAACCTACAGCATCATCATACATTCTACTAAAATTCCAAAATTTAACACATTTCAATGACCATAAGAAAAATTCTGATAAATCATCATAATTCAAACCGAATCCCCATACAAATACCCCATCAGCAAGCAGCGCCACATGAATGTCCATATATATACCTAAAATCATTCACGCATTACCCCAATCAGATTTACCCACGAATAGACAATTATTATCAGAAAAGTCATTTATTTCATACCACACATACATTTCAGATCATACGAGTGAATTTTTCATAATCCTCTTCTTAAAAATAAATCACTACACCACCATCATCCAAACCATCTATTGAACTTTCTAATCCATTCCAAACAAACAAGCCAATTTTCAATTTACAGACCGACTAAAAGACAAACCAGCCGAAATACTTTCCACAACATTATCTATCATAAACCATTCAAATCACACAAATGCTATTCATGAATCGAATTAACATTTTCACCCACACATCAATTTCATAAACACACATATATATTGAATTTAAACATATCAACCATAACAAAAAAAAAACAAATATTAACTATACAACAAACATACCCAAACACACCATAATATACTTCTAATACATATGTACCAGCTTCACCACAAGAACAATAATAAACCCAAATACTTAACCCCCAAACCCACCACAACTCAATCCCCCCACACACCCACACCCCGCTCCACGACCTCCACACCACTGCTCCACCGCCAATTATTTTTTGTGTTTGGTTTGTGTGTTGGGTGGGTGGGTGTGGGGGGGTGGTGGTTTGGTGTAGGTGGTGGGTGGGGGGAGCTCTACCACTGACCCCCCACCCCTACATCTTCCAACACCCCCATTAAAAGAGGCCCACCAGCTCAACTCAAATCAAATACAAAGAACTTTGTATATTTTTTTTCATTTCAGTTTTTACTAGTACTCCCCTATACCTACTGAAGAAGCGGGCTGAACACTGAAAGTCTTGTTATTAATTGTATAAATACACCTCCTCTACCAATCAGTTTAGTTATTATATGGCTTTTTCTATCGCCTCTGCTTGGTCTAGGCAATACAGACATTAAAGTGATTGTAAAGGGATTTTTTTTAAATAACAAACATGTAATGGTTTTGCACAGAGCAGCCCTGATCCTCCTCTTCTCGGGTTCCCCGCCGGCACCCATGGCTTGGCCCCACTTGCTATTGGGGCCCTCATGCAGGCTTGCTCCCCAGCCATGTTCTGTGTGTCATTGACACACTCTTGGCCCTGCCCCGGCTCCCTTCTCACTGACTGTGATTGTCAATGGGGAGGGAGAGCAGCTATGCTGCTCTCGTGCACAGTGATTGATTGACAACTGGCTCGGGTAAGTATATGGGCAGGAGGGTAGCTGAAATATAAAAAAAAATTCACCCTTTAGAACTACTTTAACTAATACAAAGATGCATGAAAAAGTGAATATGTGGATCATTCCATTTACGCCATATATGTGAACAGCCAAAGTCCAGCCTTATAAGACTGAGGAAATGGATTGTGAACTTGCAAAACTTGTTGGGATCAAAGTCTTATCTTGTTGATATAAGTAATTGTTAGATGCAAAAAGCAAGAAACACTGTCTGAACAAATCACTAATAAGTGTTTCAGAAGGGACAGAGAAGAAATAGAATAATATTTTTGTACTTACCATAAAAATCCTGTGAGGGTCACTGAAATGCAGTAACTCTTCGGACATATGAGCATGCCTTCAGGAGGTGGACACTGGAAAACAAAAAAAGTTGAAGACCAGCCCACATATAACCTCACCCCTAACTGCAATGCTTTAGTTTTGTGACAGGTGTAGCCCCATTTTGGGGCAGAGGGGTTATGGCAAATAGCACCCCCCCCCCCCAAACAGGATATTGTGCTAAACCTGAAGGTAAATAGGAGAACCAGAACCTTTGCTAAGTGGATGAGTGGGTTTGATAATAAAGTTGGCAGTGCCTCCACCCAGGATTGGGTGAACAGATGGTATTCCCTTCTTCGGAAATATAACCAGTAATTTAGTCAAAGTAATTGTGAACTGAGGGATTACTGCAACCTGCATATAACACTAACCACAAATATATAGATACACACTAGTATGGAAATAATACAAGATTTGCATAAAAAAGATTAAAATAGTTGTAAAGGATGAAGTTTTCTTTACCTTCATGTATTCTTTGCATAAAAGTAAAAAAAACATTTTGTGTACTGCCCCCCTAATACTCACCCGAGCCCCCTCTCGATCCAGTGGTGTGCACAGCAGCCTTGGCGGTCGCTCTCCCCATTAGCTGAGACAGTAGTGGGAGCCATTGGCTCCCAACGCTGTCAATCACAGTCAGTGAGCCAAAGAGGAGAGTGAGGGCGACTTGCTATTGGTTTCAATGGTTTCCATTGAAACATGGCGTATACTAAGAACCTTTAGCAGATTTTCCTCAAGAATATGATGGTATTTTGCCCAATCCATTTTTCTTTTATCCTGACAAGTGCTTCAGTCCCTGCTGCAGAGAAACATCCCCATAACAGGATATTACCCCCTCCATGTTTTACTGTAGGAATGGTGTTGTTTGGTTGGTGAGTTGTATTGGATTTCCGCAGGACATATCGTTTAGTGTTGAGCCCAAATAATTCAATTTTAGTCTTATCTGACCATGATACCTTTTTCCAGAATCTTTAAGGTGCTTTTTGACAAAGCTCAGTCATAACTGCATTTGGCCTTTCTTGAGGAGTGGCTTTTTTCTTGCAACCCTCCCATACAAGCCACATTTGTGGAGAATTTGTGATATTGTTGTCACATGAACATAATGACCACTCTTTTGTCATAAATTCTTGCAACAGCTTCAGAGCTGCTGTAGGACTCTTGGCAGCCTCTCTGACCAGTTTATTCCTTGCTCTTTCATCCAGTTTGGAACGATGTCCTGATCCAGCAAGAGTCTGTGTTGTACCAAATACCTTCCACTTCTTAATAATAGACTTCACAGTGCTTCTAGGCATTGATAAAGCCTTTGCAATTGTTTTGTATCCATCTCCTGACTTGTGCCTGTCTATAACTTTATTCCGGAGATCCCGGTGACAGTGCCTTGCATAGTTGATTGTTTGCTTCAGTTGCACTACCAGAGACCGAAATGTTCAGGAAAGCTCTTTTCATGCTGAGCTAATCAAAATTACCACAGCTGATCACAGTAGAAAGTCAGATGGCTTTGTGTGCCATTGGGAAGGTGATTAGCTATACCTGATTGAGTTTACAAGTCATTTTTAGGAAGGGATGATCCCTTTTCCAACTCAGTGATTCTATTTTTTTATTTATTTTTATTTTTTTATGACATGTTGGTGTTATATATTTCACTTGGATGTTATAATTTACACTGAGTAAATAGAGCTGGATAAAACAAAAATGGTGTCCGTCCTTATTTCAGGCTGCAAAGCAACAAAATGTGATTATTTTGAAGGTGTGTGTGTAGGGGGATTCTTTTTTATACCCACTGTAATGTATGTTAGGTGTACCACTTTGTTTTTTGCTTTCCGCTGTGATATCCCGTTCTTTATCAGAACACCCCCTCTCCTGAAGCAATACTTCAAAACACGCTGAGACATCACTATGCCTCCGCAGCTCTTTCTGAAGTGTAACATAGATGGACAGTTTGTAAATGGTAAACATCTGTTTGGTCCTTGTTTATGGTCTTGACCCAGAGCAGTTATATGGTTACTGTATTTATGTTGTGGATGGGATTGTAAATATTAGGGGTGTTAGCTCAGTTTAACTCAAACAATGTGTCAGAAACTTTATGCAATTAAATTATCCGCCGGACTCGGCAGTCTGGCGGACTGCTAGTGTGCTAGTCCGTGGGACTTTTGAAATGAACGGACTTGCCGACACACGGAGTAAAGTCCATTCATTTTGAACGTGACTCCAGGTAGACGGAACTAGCGAAGGAAGTCAATGCCTCGATCGGCGAGATTGCCACCTTGCTAGCCCCGTCGTCTGGTATGGATTTAAAGGGGAATCCCTACGCCAAAAAAAATGTTCCCCCATATCCATATCAGACCCTTATCCGAGCACGCAGCCCGGCTGGTCAGGAAAGGGGGTGGGGACGAGCGAGCGGCGGCATTGACTTCCTTCTCTAGTCCCGTCTACCTGGAGTCACATTCAAAATGAACGGACTTTACTCTGTGTGTCGGCAAGTCCGTCCATGTCAAAAGTCCGGCGGACTTCCGCCAAAACTCCGGCGGAAAAGTCCGCCAGAAAAGTCCGGGCGTGTGTGGGCAAGTCCGCATGTTCGGAAAGTCCGGCTGACCCCCACTGGAAAGTCATGGGCAAAGCCATAGGGAAGTCCCCATGCTTCAGAGGGGGGCGGGGGTCACCTGGTGGCCCCGCCCTCTGTTATAAAAGAACTGTCAAACGGAGCGAAGCCTCACACAGCGGGAGCCTCCCATTGCGCGGAGCGGCCCGACACAGAAGAACAGACGCTGACGCCGCGGAAGAAGATGCCGGACGAGAAGACCAGAGCAAGAAGAAGCGGATCGGAGGAAGAAGAAGATGGAAGAAGATGGAAGAAGAAGATGAAGAAACCGAAGAATGAAGAAAGGAAGAAGGAAGACCAGAGGAAAGAAGATTTAAAAAAAAAAGGAATTGTCAGAGACCGTCTCCTGTCATTTTTACAATTTTTGTCACTTTTTTGGTGAAATGGTAGGGGTACCCCCTTACCATTTCACACGGGGGGGGGCGGGATCTGGGGGTCCCCTTGTTAAAGGGGGCTTCCAGATTCCAATAAGCCCCCCGCCCGCAGACCCCCACAACCAATGGCCAGGGTTGTGGGGATGAGGCCCTTGTCCTCATCAACATGGGGACAAGGTGCTTTGGGCAAAGCACCCTCCCAATGTTGAGGGCATGTGGCCTGGTACGGTTCAGGAGGGGGGGGTGCTCTCGTCCCCCCTCTTTTCCTGCGGCCTGCCAGGTTGCGTGCTCGGATAAGGGTCTGGTATGGATTTTGAGGGGGACCCCACGCCATTTTTTTTTGGCTGGGGTTCCCCTTAAAATCCATCCCAGACCTGAAGGGTCTGGTATGGATATTTAGGGGGACACCCACGTCATTTTTTTTTTAAATTTGAAGCGGGGTTCCTCTTAATATCCATAGCAGACCTAAAGGGCCTGGTAATTGAATTTGGGGGAACCCCCACGCTTTTTTTTTTTTATTATTTTTTTTTTATCAATGACTTTTTTTTTTATCAATGACTTTCAATGAATGTTCTCTGTGTTACGGGAGCAGGCAATTTATTAGATTTTAAATAGCTTTTTTTCCTGCAAAAATTACACTTTGTGCAGGGACGGTTCTAATCACGGGAAACATGCGCCCCTTCACAGGCATACTATAGACACCACCAAGGTACGAAATTTAAAGAAATATTACACTTTTATTGTTTCATTTTAAGCATTATTAAAATTACTGCTCCTGAAAAAAAAAATTTGCATTGATACATGTCCCCTGGGGCAGGAACTTGAGATTTCTCCCATAGACTTTTAGGGTGCTCGCGGCTTTTCGAATTTGCCGCGAACACCCCAAAGCTGAACAGGTGAACAGGCAATGTTCGAGGCGAACATGAGTTCGACTCGAAGCTCATCCCTACTCTGCTAGTTAGTGTTTTGTAACAGTACTCAGTGCCTAACTGACACAAATACACACAGGTCTAGAAAAGTGCCACAGTGCACAGTCAGTACTGTCTGTGATACTTTTAGTGCTAGTTAGTGTTTTGTACTGTTAGTGCAAATAAAAAAAGTACTTTCATGGATGGTTTCTATCACTGCTCTGAAACTGGAGAGTGCCCTGTGGCTAACTGATACAGTAAACATAAGTCTGGAAAGTGCCACAATGCAAAGCCCAGTGCCTGAAGGTGACATTTCAGTTTATTTTCACCCCATCTATGGGCCTACTCAAATAGTGAGTCTTTAGAGACTAGATCACACCTAAGGTTGTTTCATAGATCTAGTCTTGGAGAGAACCTGCAGCTAATTAACACAGTACACTAAGGTCTGGAAAGTGCCACTGGCAGAAAAAAAAGTCCATGAAATACTGAAAATGTCAGCAGTAAAGCAAAAATAGGTCACTAGCAATAACCCGTAGGAGATCCAGGAGAAGCAACGCGGAAGTGAGAGCCCGCGAAAAGCCCTCCTAACCTGGCAGAGAGGACCTCCGGAAACCCCCCTCTCTGTCCGCCGCCGAACGTGCTCCGATCCATCCCTCGGGCCGGACGTAGAAAGAGGGAGCTGAGAAGCCCCGGACCCTACAACCTTGCGCCAGCATCCCCCCCCCCCCAGTGATCCTATTCCACACAGGCTCAGCAGCACGTCCAGTCTACGGAACCACCTCAGACTGTGAAATGCGCAACTCTCCTCACCTGTTCAATTGGTAGACTCCCGGGAGGACTGGGAATACAGCACAGCACAGTACAGAAGAGGTATCCCCCACCCGTGCAGCCGAATAACTGGTGACTGGGAGGGGATCTTTAAAGGGCATCCCTCTCTCAGGTATGAATGTTTCCTTTTGCCTCTTTTTCAAAATGTGTATAGTACTATAGCACCCTCTCTGAAATCCTGCCGTAAGCCCTGCTCTGCTGAACGTTAAAGTGAGTGTATTACAGCAGGATGTATGCTACTGAATGAACTTTTAAATGCTTCTATGTGAAGGGCTTATCTAAGGTATGAGGACGTATCATCGTTAAATTGTTTATCGATACTATTTACTGGAAATTCCAGTCTAACCTGTTGGTACTACCCAAAAATATATCATGGGGGGGGTAAGCTAGACCCCGACGAATAGCGGAGAATAACACCCGAAACGGGTTTGAGAGGGGGTGTAGAGGTCTGAGCGATCCATAGGTTCTTTAAAAAGGGCTAAAAGAACTGTTGCTCATAACTGTAGTAATAGCCTACTTGCCTGACCAGGTGTACAACAAAACTTATTGACCTATAAGGATAAAAGAACTCTGCCTGAACTGTTCCCCTTTTGCTTAGACCCTAGGGGGTTGCTTGCCTCACTAGAAGCCTGCTCGTCTCACCAGGTATATAACACAATAAATCGGCTTATCTGATGAAAGTGATTAAACTTTGAGTTAACTGAAGCCTTCTGAGCCTACTTGGGGAGAGTGGTGTACAGGACCTGGGGTCCGGGAGGGGAGAAGAGACGGTTACCCCAGATTCATTTGCATCCGATGGGTTATAAATAAAAGGAAAAAATAAAAAAACAAGCTAAAAAGAGTATATACAATATTCGGAAGCCTGTTTCAGGTATTTAGCACTTACTACCTCTACCCACGGGTGAAAATGGCTAGAGCGGCTGTTGGTATTAGCCAATGATGAAGGGGAGAATGCAAAGAGGTACGGAGCCCAAAACACCTAAGGAAAGCCTGAATACCAGCACCATACAAAAATACCTCAAAGATATCAGCCTAAAAAGCCCCGAGATGGAAAAAAAACAGCAGGGGGCGAAAGAAAAAAAGAGAGAGTTGGAAAAGCAAAGAGCAGAGCAGGCGGAAACACTCAGGATAGAAGCGGATTCGGAAAGGACGGGGAATGCAGGCCTCATTTTACAACAAAGTGACATCACACAACCAAAACTGAAATGGCGGAAATGTTCGCCAAATTGGAAAGTTCCATAAAAACGGAAATTACAAACATCAGAACTGATATGGGTTTCTTGTTGAAGAGAGTGGAGATAATCGAAGAATTTGCAACTGAACAAGCTAAAGAAAATATAGAACTCAGAAAGCAGATGGAAAAAATACAATCCAGTGAAAGAGACATGAAGTATAAAATGGAAAGCATGGAAGACCAGAGCAGAAGACAAAATTTGAGGATAAGGTCCTTACCTGAACAGAGGGGGGAAGATTTAATGCTGAAAATGAAAAGCATCTGTAAACCAGTACTAGAGTTGGAGGACGGAACGGATTTAAAAATAGAGCGGGCCCATCGAATTAGAAAACCCCCCGGTGTAAGAGAAGACGCTTCCAGGGACGTACTTATAAGGTTTCATTCCTACGAGGAAAAATCCCAAATTTATAACAGACTTAGAGGAAAACCCCCACTAAAATATGAAACGGTTGAAATACAGGCCTTCTCAGATTTATCTGCAGGGACCCTCGCTCGGAGAAGACAGATGAGACCCTTGTTGGAAAGCCTACAAACTCTGAATATCAAGTACAGCTGGGGATACCCTGCAGCCCTGATCGTCATTAAGTCGGGGAAGACACTACACCTGAAATTTATGGACGAGATGCAAAATTTTTGTCAGGAATTGGGGATCCCGGTCCCCAAAATCCCTGAGATCCGGAACTAAAAAAGAGTAAACCCCGGTGGGAGAGTAAATGGGGAAGAAATGTAAAACGAGAAGTAGGGGGCATGGCCCCCCCCCTTTCCTTTTTTTTGAAGAAGGGGAGGGGGATTAAAGAGGCAGAGGCTGGTCGGGGGGGCGGGGAGAGACGAGGCGACCTGGGGTCCTAAACGTCGCTTGGCTGGCTCCCCCCTCCCCCCCCCCCCTCGTGACAGCGATTGGAGGAGGGGGGAGTCCCAGCACCAGACCGCCAGGTGCGGAGCTCCACCCTGGAGGTGCAGTGGACAGGAGGGATCTCTAAGGGATACCTCGCTGCTCACATATGGTTGGAATTCGACCAGGGGATAGGGAGGGTGGGTCGGGGGGCGGAGGGATGGGATTGGAGGGGAAGGGGTTGGGGGGGCGGGTTTGAGTCCGCCCCTGCCTTGCAAGCACGAATATGGTCGGATAATCGCACAATACTTCTGTTCGAAAGATGGAAGCCAGAAACTTGAAGTTTTTGACGTATAATGTTAAAGGGCTAAACTCGCAGATGAAGAGATATAAGATACTTAAGGAGTTGCAAACTTATCAGGGAGATGTTGTCTTTTTTAAAGGAGACGCACCTGACATTCGAGAGTAATGTCAGGTTAGTCTCCTATGAATTTCCGCTGTGGTTTCAGGGGGACACCCCAACAAGAGGTTCAAAGGGGGTGGCCATTGGGTTCGCTAAAAATATCAAGTTTGTAATTATGGAAAGGCTGCTGGACCCTGATGGTAGGTTTATATTTATAAAAGGCAAAATAGGAGAAAATATACTAACACTGGTAAACATTTATTGCCCAAATAAAAATCCAACTAGATTCCTATCCCAGGTTTTGGGACGCCTGGCAAACTTCCAGATGGGGGAAGTTATTATAGCAGGCGACCTAAATTTTGGATGGGACCCTGATATGGACTCTACATCAAGAGCAGGAAGCCAGAGCCAATGCCAGTTAAAAAAGATAAAACTCAAACTCAAGCAAAGCCAGCTGATAGACGTCTGGAGAGCGCAACACCCAAATTTAAAGGATTTCACTTTTTTTTCTCCAGTACATGGAACACATTCCCGCCTAGATTATTTTTTTAGTAGAGCATACATTTTTGGACCAGGTAGTTGAATCCCAGATTGAAATAATGACCCTATCGGATCATGCCCCATTGTCAATGATCATTAAACTCCCCGGAATTCAAGTGCGGTCAAGTTCCTGGTGTCTAAATGACAGCTTATTAGCAGATACCATAACGGAAGAAACTATACAAAGGGAGATCGTAACTTTCTACGAAATTAACGACACTGGGGAGACGTCACTAGCCTCCCTTTGGGAAGCTCATAAAGCGTACATTAGGGGGATTTTTATTTCTATCGGGGCGGGAAAAAAGAGAGAGAAAAGGGCGTACAGGACCCAGCTAGTGGAAGAAATCCATAAGCTGGAACAGGAGCACAGGGATGTTAAGGTACGAAAACTGGACACCTACCATAGACTGTTAAATAAAAGAGAAGAATTAAAAATGGACATAGATCAAGAGGCGAGGAAATGGTTCCATAAACTTGACAGAGAAAGACATCTTTGGGGAAATAAAAGTAGCAAACACCTAGCAAGAATGCTAAAAAAAAAAAGAGAGAAACCAATTTTATAGATAAAATACAAAATAAAACAGGATCCATGGTAAACTTAACTAAAGATATAGCCAACGAGTTCAGAACCTACTACGAAGCCTTATATGACGTTCAAACTAAAGGCCTGACAACACAAGCTGAAAGAGAAGAGTGCCGGAACTTTCTAAGGAATAGTTCTGTCCCCTCACTGACATCGGTTGACAGCATGAGCATGGACGAACCCATCATAGAGGGGGAAATCCACGAAGCCCTGAAGAGTTCCTGGCAAAAGCCCAGGTCCGGACGGATTTTCTTTAACCTATTTTAAAAGATATCGAGACATACTAGTGCCCAGGCTGTGCCAATATTGGAACTCTTTGGGAGGAGACTGCGGGATGGGTAAAGAAGCCTTGATGGCATCAATAACACTGATTTTGAAGGAATGAAAGGACAAGACGTTGTGCTCAAGTTATCGCCCCATTGCCCTTTTGAATGCAGACATCAAGCTTTTTGCGAAGGTACTGGCCAATAGGTTAAAGAGCAAGATGTCGGAATTGGTATACCCCGACCAGGCAGGATTTATTCCAGGGAGAGAGGGGAGGGACAATGGGATCAGGGCCCTACTTCTCATGCAGGCTGGCAGGAGGGGTAAGGTCCCCAGTCTATTCCTGTCAATGGATGCCGAGAAGGCGTTCAACAGGATAGACTGGGTACATATGTTCGCAACTCTGGAGGTAATGGGGTTAGGATCAAAAATGATAAGCTGGATAAAGATACTTTATGACCAGCCACAGGCGAGGGTCAGGGTCAACGGACTGCTTTCACACCCCTTTTCCATGAAAAATGGCACACGCCAGGGCTGTCCTCTGTCCCCCCTTTTGTTTGTATTATCATTGGAACCGTTATTATCGACCATACGAAATACACCTGATATAAGCGGGATTGGGGTGGGAGGCGAGACACACAAGTTAGCGGCATTCGCCGATGATGTGCTTTTCTTCTTGGCCAATCCTCAAATTACTTTACCCAACTTGCTCAAAGTATTAAAAATATATGGTTCTGTTTCAAATTTTAAAATTAACCCGACCAAATCGGAAATCCTCAATATTAATATCAGTCAAGCGGAAGTTGCCTGCCTAACAAAAGAGTTCCAGTTCCCATGGAGGGAAAACATTACCTACTTGGGGTTAAAACTGTCAGGGACGTTAAGGAAGACTTATCTGATAAACTATATCCCATTATTGGACGAGATTAAAAAGGAAATAAAAAATATGAATCACAGCCCACTGTCATGGATGGGGAGAGTGAACGCGGTGAAAATGGTCATAGCCCCAAAAATAAACTATAAGTTCCAAATGCTTCCAATATCGGTTCCCAAAGTTTTTTTCAGAATCTTAAAAGAGATTATTTCTAATTTTATATGGTCCAATAAAAAACCACGTATTGCAGCAGAAATTTTGTCCAGGGCGAAAAAACTGGGGGGTTTTGCTCTGCCAGACTTTGAACAATACTTTAGCGCGATTGCACTGTCACGAGTCACTGAATGGACAAAAGAGGGGGTTAAAAAGAGATGGGTGAATTTGGAAAATACAGAGTAACAGGGATTGGGGTCACGAAATATGGAATCCACCAAAATTTAGGATAATAGGGGAGGAAACACACGAAATTACACGGGTCACTTTGAAAGCATGGGATAGGGTGCACAGAAAAAACAAATGGGAATATAATTCCCCTTTGATAAACCTAAAAAATAACGTTTTTTTTGAACCAGGGAGGAGTAAACTTTGGGGAAATTGGATCAAAAAAGGAGATGCACGCTTAAGAGATATCACTAAACGAGTTAAAATAATCACTTTTCACGAGTTGAGTAAAGAGGTGGAGTTAATGTCGATTGACACTTGGAAGTATATCCAGCTGAAACGTTTCGTGGAAGGATTATCGCACCCAATCCAATGCGGAGAAGATTACACCGCTATGGAGAAAATTTGCATGAGACCTTCTACTAGAAACAACATATCACGTATATACAAAATGTTAATACAGGAAGGCTATGCAGGTGTCCCTCCAGGTGTCAAACGATGGGAGGAGGAATTAGGGATTCCCTGCACCGTAAATAGAAGTGATAAGATATTAAAATTAATACATGGGGCTGCACTGGACATTAAAACCACAGAAGTCAACTATAAGTGTCTTACGGGCTGGTACATAATCCCTGCTAAAATTAGCAAAATACAAAAAGACAAATCCCCCGCATGTTGGAGAGGCTGTGGAGCCATTGGTACGATGTCACATATATGGTGGGAATGCCCTATCATAAAAATATACTGGAAACAGATTTTGGAACTAATTAAAATTATTACAAAAAAAAAAAAAACCATCCCTGAGGATCCATGGGTGGTATTGTTCCATGGGACGGATACTCCCATGAAACAATACAAGAGCTCAATAATTCCCACTTTACTAAATGAGGCAAAAAATCTAATCCCAAAGAAATGGACGGAACCAGAGAGTCCGCGGATAGGGGAATGGTTTAGGCGAGTGAATTTACATCAAAAATTGGAGATCGCAGACCCTGGTGGGGAAGATGAGGATAAATTAGATGAAGGGGAAGGAAAATGGTCCTGTTGGGAAGACTTCAGAAAGTCATGGAGATATTTTGAAGAGATAACTAGACAATAGAAGGACTTATATGGTGAAATAACTTGACTGATAGAAGTTTGAGGGTCGGGGGGGGGGGGAGGGGGGGGAGGGAAATAAGGGGATTAAAATGTAAAATGTTTTATATTATTGAACTGTCTGTAATGAAAAAATTTTGAAATAAATAAAGATAAAAAAAAAAAAGCAATAACCCGTAACATAATATAATGGTAAATATGGTGTTTCCCCCCCCCCCCCCCCTCAAGGCAGGGGGGGGGGGAGAAATAAGGGGGGGGGTGGGGGAAATAAGGGGATTAAAATGTAAAATGTTTTAAAAAAATTAAAGGACCTGACAAAATTGATGGACATAGACAGAAGACTTCTCATTTTCTATAAAAAAAATTTTTTTGCTAAAAATAATATAAAGAATGATATATAAAAATGGTGTTTCCCCCCCCCCCCCCCAATTTTGAAAATAAAATAAAGTAAATTTAAAGAAAAAAAAAAAAAACAATATTCGTCTTAATGCCAAACTCTGCTGACTTGGCACTATCCACTGGCAACTTAACGCTTCCATGAGACACAGAAATTGAATCCAATGCCATTTTACTTCAGCTACTGTAATTTCAGTACAGAGAATGTTTTTCCAGTCTTTTGAAGTGTAAGAAGACAATGGCTTTCTTAATCCCTGATTTTGTGAATAACTAGTACTGAAGGAACATGCTAGGCAAGCTAGGACTAAACCAACTAGCACTCCATTCATACTTGAGTCCTTGTAACGCTAATGAGTTAAATGACACCGGGGAGGGAAAATGGCTAATTGGGCCCAGTTTGGACATTTTCACTTAGGGGTGTACTCACTTTTGCTGCCAGCTGTTTAGACATTAATGGCTGTGTGTTGAGTTATTTTTGAGAGGACATCAAATTTACACTGTTATACAAGCTGTACACTCACTACTTTACAATGTAGCAAAGTGTAATTTCTTCAGTGTTGTCACATGATAAGATACAATAAAATATTTACAAAAATGTGAGAGGTGTACTCACTTTTGGGAGATACTGTATACAGCGATCAGTACTATAAAAATGCACTGATTACTGTGTAAATGGCACTGGCAGGGAAGCGTTCAAGGGGTTAAGTGTGTCCTAGGGAGTTATTCTAACTGGGGGGATGGGCTTCAACTCACATGACAGTGATCACTGCTCCCGATGACAGGGAGCAGTGATCTCGGTCATGACACAAGGCAGAACGGGTCAGGCACTGATGTGGATGAGAAGGCCTGGCTCGTGGTCTCCGCTCTAATTGACCCTAAAGGTGTTCTATCGGGTTGAGGTCAGGACTCTGTGCAGGCCAGTCAATTTTCTTCCACCCCAAACTCACTCATCCATGTCTTTATGGACCTTTCCAAATCATTTGTTGCAGAGGGGATTTTGGTGTGGGTTTTTTTTTTCAGGGGTTGTGCTTGGCATCTTAGTTCCAGTGAAGGGAACTCTTAAGGCATCAGGATTCCAAGACATTTTGGAAATGTCATGCTCCCAACTTTGTGGGAACAGCTGCTCACCAGTGCACAAACCCTTTGGATGCCATAATACACACCATGTTTAGAGATCAAATGGCAATGCACATCACCCCAAAAACACCATGCCAGCGGTGAAGTTTGGAGGTGGGAATATCATGGTGTGGGGCTGTTTTTCAGCATATAGGTACTGGCAAACTTCCTATCATTGAAGGAAGGATGAATGGAAAAATGTACCAAGACATTCTTGATACAAATCTGCTACCATCTACCAGGATGATGACTATGAAACGAGGGTGGACATTTCACCAAGACAATGATCCCAAACACAAAGCCAAGGAAACTATCAATTGGTTTCAAAGAAATAAAATAAAGCTGCTAGAATAGCCCAGCCAATCACCTGACTTGAATCCAATAGTAAATCTATGGACAGAACTAAAGATCAGAGTTCATAGAAGAGGCCCACAGAATCTTCAAGATTTGAAGGCTGTGTGGAAGAATGGGCCAAAAATCACACCTGAGCAAAGCATGCAACTAGTTTCTCCATACAGAAGGCGTCTTTAAGCTGTCATGACCAACAAAGGATTTTGTTGGCAATTTTGTTGGCACTGACAGGCTGACCCCTGTGAGGCCTGTTCTGAGTGGAACCTGTCCTGTTAAACTGCTGTATGGTCTTGACCACCGTGCTGCAGCTCAGTTTCAGGGACTTGGCAATATTCTTATAGTGTAGGCCATCTTTATGTAGAGCAACAATTCTTTTTTTCAAACTCTCAGAGAGTTCTTTGCTATCAGGTGCCATGTTGAACTTCCAGTGACCAGTATGAGAGCGTGAGAGGGATAACAACAAATTTAAACACACCTGCTCTCCATTCACACTTGAGACCTTGTAACGCTAATGAGTTACATGACACCGGGGAGGGAAAATGGCTAATTGGGCCCAGTTTGGACATTTTCACTTAGGGGTGTACTCACTTTTGCTGCCAGCTGTTTAGACATTAATGGCTGTGTGTTGAGTTATTTTGAGAGGACATCAAATTGACACTGTTATACAAGCTGTACACTCACTACTTTACAATGTAGCAAAGTGTAATTTCTTCAGTGTTGTTACATGATAAGATACAATAAAATATTTACAAAAATGTGAGAGTGTACTCACTTTTGGGAGAGATGACAGGGAGCAGTGATCTCTGTCATGACACAAGGCAGAACGGGGAAATGCCTTGTTTACATAGGCACTTCCCCATTCTGCAGCTCCGTGACACGATCGACGGGAGACCGGCGGACATTGAGTCTGCTGGTCCCGCGGGCACGGTCACACTGTACGCGGCATGTGCTCACCCGCTAGCCCTGCCAATTAAAGGGGACATACAGGTATGCCCATTTGCCCACCGCTGCCATTGTGCCAACGTATATCGGCGTGCAGTGGTTGGCAAGTGGTTAACTACTGCAGTAATTTGCCATAAAATGTGATCTGATCCTCAGGTAAGTCACAGCAATACATAAACAGAATGTGCTTAAGCTGAAAATTCATGAACAATTCTAATTTATGAGTCTTTAGGCTCTATGCACACTAGACGCTCAAAAAACGCAAAAAAAAAAAATGGATAAATAAAGCTAATATTTAGCATTTTTGCAATGTTTAGGAGTGTTTTACAAAGTGTTTAGGAGTGGTAGCGTTTTTGTTAAGATGCGGGCAGCCGTCGGAGTCCTTAACAACCAATGAATAGCTGGCTGTTAAGGAGCGGGCTGGCAAGCAACAATGCAAACAAGCAAACAGCAACAGATGAATCATTAGCTGTCAGTTTTATTTCCGGCAAGAAACCCCCCCCCCCCAATCTATGCCAGACCGGATTTAAAGGGGAAACCCAGGCCATTTTTTTATTGTGTGGGGTCCCCCCTAAAATACATTCCAGACCCTTATATAAAAGGCAACATTACAAAGAATGCAATAAGAAATGTAAGGGTACAATCAGGGTGGCTAAAATAGACCACGAAAGGAGAAACCCCAAGAAATTCTTTAGACAAAGAGAAGGCAAAAGTTTTAAATGCATTCTTATCCTCGGTTTTCACAAAGGAAACAGGGGAATATAGTAACAAAGACTGTAATGCTAATAAAACATCACAGAATGTACCCTCAACAGAAGACAGTATCAGAAATAGACTTGAAAAACTTAACATAAATAAGTCACCGGGACCAGATGGCTTAAGCCTCATATACACGATCGGATTTTCCGAGGGGAAATGTTTGATGAAAGGCTGTTGGCATATAATCCTACCATGCGTATGTATGCTCCATTGGACAATTGTTGGCCAACTTTCCGTGGACAAATGTTGGATGGCAGGTTTATAAATTTTCCACGGACAAATGTGTGTTGACGGATTTTCCGAGCGTGTGTACACAAGTCCGTCGAACAAAAGTCCAAAGTACAAACACCCATGCTCGGAAGCAAGGACGAGCCTGAAGCGGTCAGTCTTGTAAACTAGCGTTAGTAATTAGTTAGGAGAATTCACATTCGTGACTAGGGATGAGCTTTATGTTTGAGTCAAACTCATGTTCGACTCGAACTTTGGCTGTTCGCCAGTTTGCAGAACAGCAAACAATTTTGGGTGTTTGCAGCAAATTCGAAAGCCGTGGAACACCCTTTAAAAGTCTATGGGAGAAATCAAAAGTGCTAATTTTAAAGGCTTATATGCATGGTATTGTCATTAAAAACGGCCATTTTTTCAGGAGCAGTGATTTTAATAATGCTTAAAGTGAAACAATAAAAGTGTAATATTCCTTTAAATTTTGTACCTGGGGGTGCCCCGCCCTCCGTTATTTAAGAAGTGTCAGAAGAATCGAAGCGTCACTCGGCTGATGACTCCCACAGAGGCGGATCGTGAGGGCGGAGCGGAGAAGAAGCCTGGAGCAAGATGCAGGATGAGAAGAGCGGAGGAAGAAGAAGATGAAGAAGAAGATGGAGGAACAAGAACAACACCGATGGAAGAAAGAAGATGGAAGAAGAATAAATTAATAAAGGAGAAAAACTGGCTCCCCTTACCTATTCACACGGGGGGGGGGGTGGGATCTGGGGGTCCCCTTGTTAAAGGGGGCTTCCAGATTCCGATAAGCCCCCGCCCGCAGACCCCCACAACCACTGGGCAAGGGTTGTGGGGATGAGGCCCTTCTCCCCATCAACATGGGGACAAGGTGCTTTGAGGGGCTACCTCAAAGCACCCTCCCAATGTTAAGGGCATGTGGCCTGGTATGGTTCAGGAGGGGGGGCGCTCTCTTGTCCCCCCTCTTTTCCTGCGGCCTGCCAGGTTGCGTGCTCGGGTAAGGGTCTGGATTTTTGGGGGGACCCCAAGCAATTTTTTTTTAATTTTGGTGTGGGGTTCCCCTTAAAATCCATACCAGACCCTTCAGGTCTGGTATGGATTTTGAGGAGGACCCCCATGCTATTTTTTTTTAATTCTGGCGTGGGGTTCCCCTTAATATCCATACCATACCTGAAGGGCCTGGTATGGAATTTAGGGGGACCCCCATGCATTTTTTTTTTTTTAATTTTGGTTCGGGGTTCCCCTGTGGGGAAATCCCCATGCTGTTTTTATCAATGAACTGTTATGTGTATTGTCGGACGCGGCAATTCATTGTAGCCGCGAGTAGTTTTAGATTCGTTTTGTTTCCTTTAGAAATGTAATTTTGCTGTCAGACTGTTCTAAACACTGGAAAGATGCGCCCCTTTACAGGCATAATATAGATACCCATTGCATTCTCTTCTTCTCTAATGGGCTAATAATGAAGCTGCTTTGCTGATGTTACTGATGGAGTTATTGCAAACCAATTTTCAAAGGCTTTTTTTTTTGGTGATATCAAGAATAATATTAAGCTTTTTTTATTATTTGGGCAAGTTACCACAACACCATTATCCCGTAGTTTTTAAGTTAAAAGATACAACTATGTTGGTGTCCCTTGTCAATTTTACATTGTATTTTTTCAAATGTAACTGCCTACTCCCAAACTGTCATTTAAAGTAAAACACGAAGCCAAGTATTATTCTACACAATTTTTTTTATTGTGCATTAAAAAAAGAAAACAAATAAAATTAGACATGCTATCTGCCAATAGAACTTAACCAAAAAGTGAATTTTATGTATCCAAAAATATAGAAAATATACCAAATCAAATCATTATTTAACCCAAAAAAATAATGTCAAAAGCAATAACTCCAAGGCCAATAATAAATAACACTTTATCTCCTCCAATTCTGCAACATGTCTGGTTGACGAACGGCCGTTCAGAAACTAACTGAAAAGCACCAAATGAAAAGCGCAAACTAAAAATCGCTAAATGAAAAGCCAACGTGGTACCAATATTTAAGAAGGGGCAGATATATTTCCCTGGGAACTACAGGCCAGTAGTCTATAGCTATAGGAGGAATGATAAGGGACTATTTCCAAGATTTTAGCAATGAAAACTGTATCATTAGGGGTAATCAGCATGGATTCATGCAAAATCGTTCTTGCCAGACCAATCTATTAACCATCTATAAGGAAATGAGCTGCCATCTAGATCAGTGTTTCTCAATTCCAGTCCTCAAGGCGCCCCAACAGGTCATGTTTTCAGGATTTCCATTATTTTGCACAGGTGATTTGATCAGTTTCACTGCCTTAGTAATTACCACAGCTGTTTCATCTGAGGGAAATCCTGAAAACAGGACCTGTTGGGGCGCCTTGGGGACTGGAGTTGAGAAACCCTGATCTAGATAGAGGAAGGCCTGTGGATGTGGTATATCTGGATTTTGCAAAGGCATTTGATACTGTTCCCCACAAATGTTTACTGTACAAACTGAGGTCTGTCGGCGTGGACCATAGGGTGAGTACATGGATTGAAAACTGGCTGCAGGGGCAGGTCCAAAGGGTGGTGATAAATAGCAAGTACTCAGAATGTTCCAGTGTGGTATGTGGGGTCCCTCAAGAATCTGTCCTGGGACTAATTCTTATTAATTTATTCATAAACGATATAGAGGATGGGATAACCAGCTCAATCTCAGTGTTTGCATATGATACAAAGTTAAGCAGGAAAATAACTTCTGAGCAGGACGTGGAAACCTTACAAGAAGACCTAAATAAAATAATGGGGTGGGCAACTACATGGCAAATGAGGTTTAATGTTGAAAAATATTACAAGCTAGGGGGAGAACCTCTGGGAAAATCTACGATGGAAAAGGACCTGGGGGTCCAATGGCATGCAATGCCAAGCTGCTGCAAGCATAGCCAACAGAATATTGGCATGCTTTAAAAAGGGATTCACTCCAGGGATAAAATTATAATTCTCCTCTACAAGACTCTGGTCCAGCCACATCTTGAGTATGCCATCCAGTTCTAGGCACCAGTTCTCCAGGAGGATGTGCTGGAACTGGAAAGACTACAAGCATTGAACTTATTCTCTCTGGAGAAGAGACGCTTGAGAGGGGATATGATGGCAATATACAAATACTGTACTGGTGACCCTAGCATCATGAAAAAACTTTTAAGGGAAAGGAAATTTAAAAAGACAAAGTGACCATTTACTGAAATTGGAAGAGAAGCGGTTTAACCGTAAACTGCGTAGAGGGTTCTTTACTGTCAGAGCTGTAAGAATGTGGAATTCTCTTCCATAAGCAGTGGTATCATTGGCGTTGATAGTTTCATAAATACTGTATGACATAAACAAAAGCACATTCACACACCACAAGCTGAACAGGATGGACTGTTTTTTTCAGCCTTACCAACTATGATTAACCCTCCCTTTCGGAACCATACTAGGACATAATAGACCACATGCCCTCAATATGGGCATGCTGGGTTGATGTCACCACAAGAGGGTGGGGTTACCCAGGGACATCACTGGGTGGCCCTGTCCCTTAGTTTATTTAGTGGCGGGATGTGGTGGAGCTGTCAGATGCCGGGAGCCTTTGTTGGGTGCCGATGTTTTTTTTTTTTGGGTCGTCCGCCGGCTTTAATGGGGATTGGTGATTTATTGTTTTTTAAATAAAGAATTATGTACCCTATACTCATTCATATAGGGGGGGATTTGGGGGCCTCCTTGTTAAAGGGGGCTTACAGATTCTGATAAGTAACTCCGAACCACCACAACCACCATGCAAGGGTTGTGGGGAAGAGGCCCTTGTCTTCATCAACATGGAGACAAAGTGCTTTGGGCTCGAGCCAAAGCACCCCCCATATTGGGGGCATGTGGCATGGTATGGCTAAGGGGGGTGGCACTCACATATCCCCCCTTTCCTGGCCTGCCACGCTGCAAGCTCGTATAAGGGTCCGGTATTGATTTTGGAGGGGACCCTATGCCATTTTCTTTTTTACTTTAGCATGTTTTTTTTTGGCTTGGGGTTCACCTTAAAATCCATAACAGACCTGAAAGGACTTGGTATGGATTGATGGGGGGGGGGGGGGCACGCTGTTTTTTTCTCAATTTTTATTGCCAGCAATTGTTTTGTTTTTCATTCAGCTTCCAGTGGGGAACCCCGCTGACAGCTGTCATCCGTTGTTAAGGATATGGCGGCCGGCTTGCGGGCCCACTCCTTAACAACCAACTATACATAAGTATGCTGTTGAATGATACAGAACAACCATTAGTGGGATACTTTATAGGAAATCCCATACATTGATTTAGTAACAAAACTAAAAGGAGGAGAAAATAAGAGTTATTATTAAAACTATGAAAGAAATTATGTACTTTATTTCCATTAGGTTTGAATTGAAATTTTGATTTACAGTATATTTTTTATTTATTTACCTGTGTATTTATTTGCTGATTAATGGCTGTATAATTTAGTTTCATGTTTTATATGGTAAATTTTTCTCTGATTGACTTTCACCTGCTTTTCGGCCTGATAAAGGGATTTCTGCCTGAAACGGTTGCTATTTTGATGATGTTCTTTTAAACTAATAAACTACTAGTTAGTATTGTAACCCCTGCTTTTGGGATGTATGGACAGGAAGTAAGGAACAATATCTCTAAGAACTTGACAGCAGATAAAAACACATTTTAATGTGACCATTAACCAGTTTGCAAGGTGGCTTGAGCAAAATTTGAGGGTTGTTATAGTGCAGAAAGAGTGAGTGGAGATCTTTGATGTGATGTGTTTGTACTCAATATTATCATAAAAGGGAAAGGTTAAAACATTTTAAATGACCTTCATAAAACTCAAACAGATGTTTACTTATGTTTATTTAGAGGTTGCTTGCTGACAAACAGCAGATATCCTCCACTGTTGGTGGACATACAGTGTAACTTCCCAGTGCTGGTTGATGTGTTTTCAACTTATATCCTTGCTCCATATGCAACAATATAATCTTTTATCCTGAAAAATCCATGCATATCACTTTTTTTTTTTATAGACATTTAAGTCTCCATAGTGGAGTCACAAACAACAATTAAAACCACAGAATAAGAGAAAAACAACGTGCAACCAGTAAATCTCATATTTTTTAAGGTCATATTGAAGTGTTGACAGCAGAATGTGCAAAACCGGGCATTATATGATAACCCTTTGGGGCCTCAGTGGACCCCTCTTTCAAGGTAATGGACAGCATAAACTAACAGCATGATATTTAAATTGTGTAAATCCCTCATGGATGTTAGGCAATTCATACGTAGCTGGAATTATAGGGTATTACACATCAAAGTATTCCTCTACTTCCTCCAATTTCCACTAATTTGCTACTCCCAATTCAGTCAAGGCTTTGATTTTATTTCTAGCTGTATTGGTAGGATCTGTAGAAATCTGGGAAAAAAACTTAGAATAACCCAGAAGCTCCATGATACCTCAATAATAATTGAAGAAAAAGAACTAAGATATTATAAGGGGGCTACTTATAATGATATACCATTTTGATAGGGGTTGAAATAAATATGCTTAACTTTCAGCTTTTAAACAAAGCTGGTGTAAGTATATTTCTTAGAAAAACGGTTTGACCAGTGTTGACATATCAGCAGGACGCAGCTGTTATGTGGTTTTCTAACTCTGTACTTCACCAGAGGATATGGAGTGACTTAGGAGTTTTCTTGTGGTCAAATCAGCAGGTGTGTACAGTTAACAGAACTAACTGTCATACTCTAAACTTTGCCTTATATTTCCTGTTGCAAGCTAACCACCAGCACGTGACTGACCTTTGCCCCATATTCCATATTTCAACTGAAGACTGTCACGTGACAAGAAGTTGTTAATGTATGCACATGTGTATAAGTCTGATTGGTTTTTGGGAAAGCTGTCCCCTCCCTCTGCATTTCCCATAAAAGAGGAACGTATTGTCTATTAAATTTTGTAACCATTTCCACTTACAAACCCGTGTATGTGTATGTGTGTTAACCACCGGTGAACTGGGATCTCCGCTCCTACCAATTCCTGGCCTAGGCACTTAGAATACAAGAAGAAAGACGTGTACCTTTACAACTGGTGTTCAGAAGTGGGATATCTTGTGACAGGTAAGTGATTTTGCCCTTTTTACCTTTTAAGGTGAATAGGTGTAAATGCTTACGCTGTCCAGATAATCGCCACGAATTTAGTTTAAAGAGGTTGTTGTGCCTTCGCGGCGGACTAGGCTGGTCCCCCGGGAGGTTAGGTTGTTGTGCCTTCGCGGAGGACTAGGTCGGTCCCCCGGGAGGTTAAAAGGACACGCAGGTAGTTACGTAGGTTATTTGGCTATTTAAAGAGAGTCTGACTAGGTTGGTCTGACTATAAAAAAACTATTGTAAAAGAGATTATTATTTTAATCACCGGGAAGTAGCAGATTACGCCCGTGATAAAAGGTTTGGTTGAGCGGACGCCCATTAAGTTTTTTGAGAAACAAAAAGTGCACTATAAAATTGAACAAATGTATGGTTTTATAATGATCATTTAAAATAATTCTGTTCATAAGATTTACAGTATAAGACCTATAGAAATAAGTATAAAGTTTTGTTTAAGATATATATATATATATATATGTATATGTGAGACTTCTTTTTCCACAGAACAGCGTAAGTGCCTAAAAATTTTAAAGAATTGTATGTTGTATAAAGTATAAGAGTTTAATGACTTCGGAATACGAAGAACCTGATTGTAGCGATATAGCTCTATCTTGTCCACATTGTACCATAGGATTACTGTTTTTTTTTTTAAAATAGAAAATAGGTGGGTTCTATTAACCAATAGACCAGGGGGCTATTCTTGTAGATTAGGGGTAAGAGGAATATATCCCGCCACAAAGAAAGGAACCATAAATCGAGTACTAAGGGTAAACCTTCACAGTCCCATTAGTCCATCTGATTTGACGGACCAAGCAGTGATTACCCAAACGGGTTGTTATCACTTGTGCCCACATACTAGGCATACCCTGCCCACTTTGTTAGATGGGGAATTCTGCGGCCACCCCAGGATCAGACATAGGGATCCCGTGCCCGTATGAATATATTAAAAACAATCTACCTGGACCACAGGTGGAACCTTTCTGGGCTCAAGTCCAGGAAAGATGCCACCAGTTAGGTATTCATGATCCGGGACCACAAGGTCCTTGTTCAGAGGAAGATTGGAAGAAAGTTAGCAAAATTTGTCAGACGCATAAGCATTCCTACCCCCCGGGTAAATCTAATGACCCTCAATACATGAAAGATTGTTATCACTCATGGAGCAAATGTTTAAAAGATTATAGAAAGAAATATGCTAAAAAGACTCCTGCAGTTAAAACAAATGTATCCGCCCCTACCTTTGAACCCCCTCCACCTTATGTCACTGTAAAAATGGACTCAGGAGAGCCTGGTCCTCGCCTACAATTATATCCCTCACTAGAACCTCATGTCCTCGCAAGTAAACTCTATTGGTATAAATGGGACCCCTGTTACCCATCCCATCACTCCACCATTACCTGTAACCACTCCCGAGGGGCAACATTTGTGCGATCAGTCTTTTGCTGTGTTGACCTCTTGTCCTGTATCCCTTATGGGAAGGGACCTGTTGTCCAGTTTAAATATCACTATTAAATTTGACAAAGAAGGGTCACTAACTGCAAGTTCCCCTTTCTGTGACCTGACTGGTCCTAAACGACACACACATAAAGGATTCTTTATGTTACTGCCCGCCACTTTAGAGACTCACAAGATCTGGGCAGAAAACAAAGGTAGCGTAGGATTTATCAACTGCACACCCTACACTCCCCAATTACGTCCAGATGCACAGCCACAATACCACAAGCAGTATCCCTTGCCCCCAGAGAAAACCAATGGAATTGCACCACAGATTGAAGAATACATACGCTTAGGCATTTTGAAACCAGTAATCAGCCCCTGGAACACGCCCATTTACCCCGTAAAAAAGACCAGTGGCGAATGGAGGCTAGTCCAAGATCTAAGGGCAGTTAATAAACAAGTACTACCCCTCCCGCCCTTGGTATCTGATATAACATTCATTTTTTCATGCATACCTGCAGATTCCCTATGCTACACAGTGATTGATTTGGCAAACGCATTTTTAGCATTCCTATTGCCGAAGAGGCTCAGCCTATATTTGCCTTCTCATGGGCCGGCGCGGGCCAGTTAACTTGGTCGCGTTTACCGCAAGGGTATGTAGACAGCCCCGCCGCCTTCTCCATGGTACTCAACGAGACTGTCAAGTCTTGGACTTCCGAGCATGGGTCGGTACTAATACAGTATGTGGACGACTTGCTCTTGTGCAGTCGTTCTGCTGAAGATTGTGCGGTCGATTCAACATTACTGTTAGAACATCTGGCCGAAGCCGGCCACCTAGCCTCAAGGAAAAAAATACAGTGGTGTCTACCACAAGTAGAATACCTAGGATGTATTCTGGACAAGGGGACCAGGCTAGTGTCCCCCAAACGTGCCGCAGCCTTACAAGCTCTCAGTCCTCCAAAAGACAAAGCAGCTTTGTTGTCATTTCTGGGCGCAATTGTATATTGCCGCCAGTGGATTCCTGACTGTTCTCATTATGATAGTATCCTACGAGAGGCTGCCGGGTCAAACGCCCCTAAATTGATAGACTGGACAGAAGACAGAAAAAATGCTTTTGATGCTCTTATTAAGAGTTTGTCCACCGCCCCCGCCCTGGGATTGGTAGATTATGGTAAAGCCTTCCAGTTGTACTGTGTAGTTTCAGGAAAATCTTTTGCTGCAGTACTTGCACAATCTCATGGCTCAGGGTATCGCCCAGTGTCATATTTATCTAGAAAACTCCCTATCCAAGTCCAGGGCATGCCGTCCTGTCTTCAGAATGTCGCTGCCTGTGCCATGTCTGCACAGGATGCCAACAAAATAGTATTGGGACACAAAATGACACTGTACACCACTCATTCAGTTACCCACCTCATACAGAATATGAACACACAACACATGACTTCCCAAAGACTCAGTGGATACGAGATCACTTTGTTAAATACTGACAACTTGGTACTTAAATATGTTCCGAATAGCAATCCAGTTGTACGTTTACTACATTCCATGTTACGTTTACCACACGAACCTGATCACACACATAATTGTGTAGAAAAAGTGGAACAAGTCACTTCACCAAGACCTGATCTTTCTGACATTCCAATTATAAATGCCGAAAATGTTTTTGTAGATGGTAGTTGTTCCCGTCCCTCTGACTCTACATTTTTAACTGGCTATGCTGTAGTTCAGCTGCCACATACAGTACTAGAGGCAAAACCATTGCCCCCTGTTTCTGCCCAAGTAGCAGAACTAGAAGCTCTGACCAGAGCCTGTATTCTGTTCACAAACAAGGAAGTCAACATTTATACAGACAGCAGATATGCATTTGGAGTGGTACATGATTTTGGTGTGATATGGGCCAATAGAGGATTTAAAACAGCAGACAACAAACAGATAGCTAATTCAGAGCAGATCCTTAATCTACTGCAAGCAATTCTGCTCCCTAAAAAGGTTGCTGTTATAAAAGTAAAAGCCCACTCATCAGACAATGGTATAGTATCAAAAGGAAATGCTTTCGCAGACAGAGAAGCAAAAAAGGCTGCTGCCAGTTCACCCAATTCACCAGCCCCTACCACAATCTTCTTTAAAGAGCACTTCTCATCCCCTGATTTCAAAACTGTTGTGGCCCAAATGCAGTCAATGGCCACAGATACAGATGTCCATTTCTGGGCAATTGAAGGTTTGACCAAAGACTCTGAAGGTCTTTGGACAAAAGAGGGGAAGATCCTGGGTATACCTGAAGCTAATTGTATCCTAATTTTATCCTACCTCCATGGCCCAGGACACATAGGACCCGCCCCTCTTGTAAATATATATTCAAAATCTTTTTGCACAAATAATTTACAAAAACAAACTAAGCTTCTAACTAGAAGCTGCTTAACTTGTGCCCAGAACAATGTTCAAGGAAAGAGACATGGCCTACATGGCCATCTACCTCCACCCTTGGGACCATTAACAGATTTACAAATAGACTTCACACACCTACCAAAGCAAAAGGGAAACTTGAGGTGTCTCTGCGTAATCGTTGACAAATGGTCAGCTTGGGTTGAGGCAATTCCCTGTACCGGAGAAACCGCAAATATAGCAGCGAGATGCTTGTTAAATTATTGGATCTGTAGGTTCGGGATACCCACAACCATATGGTCCGACAGAGGACCCGCATTTAGTTCCTCAGTGACCCAAGTTGTAGCCAAATCTCTGGGGATGCAATGGAAACTACATATTCCCTATCATCCCCAGAGTGCAGGAGTAGTAGAGAGAATGAACAGGAACATCAAAGACAAATTAAAAAAGGCTACAGGAGGTACTCTAAAAGGTTGGTTGGAACACTTACCTTCTGTCCTTTTTCAGATAAGAACCACCCCCCATTCTAGGACAGGATTGTCCCCTTTTGAAATTCTAATGGGAATCCCTGCAAATATAGAATTACCCCCATTAGACCCAAATTCTGACATTAACGTTTATTCCCAACAGGAAGTGTACGTGAAAAGTCTGGTAAGTATGCTTCATGAAATAAATGAACAAGTTTCTGTCACCTTTTTTCCTCTTTCAACAGAACCAACCCACCCCTTCATCCCAGGGGACAAAGTACTGATTAAGCAGCTGGCTCACAGGAAAAGAATTGGACCAATCTACTCCGGACCGTGGAAGGTGGAAAAGGTATCCAGGACCGCGGTACTGACGGACCTAGGCAACACCTGGATCCACGCCAGCCGACTGAAGAAGTGTCCCCAGCTCCCCCCAACTCCAGAGCCCCTAACAGTAACCGAGGATACACTCCCTTCAAGACAACAACAAAATCTACAAGATATTCAGGAAGGCATAGGACAAATCTCCCTGGAGGACACGATGATTTTACCTGGAAACTAAACAGAATCTTTCCATCATCAGGACAAGTGAAGAAGAAGAAGAATAGTGAATTTTGAGGACATTAGATATGATCATTATGTTGAATCAGAATGATCAAAGAGAGGATTATAAGGGGGCTACTTATAATGATATACCATTTTGATAGGGGTTGAAATAAATATGCTTAACTTTCAGCTTTTAAACAAAGCTGGTGTAAGTATATTTCTTAGAAAAACGGTTTGACCAGTGTTGACATATCAGCAGGACGCAGCTGTTATGTGGTTTTCTAACTCTGTACTTCACCAGAGGATATGGAGTGACTTAGGAGTTTTCTTGTGGTCAAATCAGCAGGTGTGTACAGTTAACAGAACTAACTGTCATACTCTAAACTTTGCCTTATATTTCCTGTTGCAAGCTAACCACCAGCACGTGACTGACCTTTGCCCCATATTCCATATTTCAACTGAAGACTGTCACGTGACAAGAAGTTGTTAATGTATGCACATGTGTATAAGTCTGATTGGTTTTTAGGAAAGCTGTCCCCTCCCTCTGCATTTCCCATAAAAGAGGAACGTATTGTCTATTAAATTTTGTAACCATTTCCACTTACAAACCCGTGTATGTATGTGTGTTAACCACCGGTGAACTGGGATCTCCGCTCCTACCAATTCCTGGCCTAGGCACTTAGAATACAAGAAGAAAGACGTGTACCTTTTCCATCCATGAGTGCAAAGCACAAATCTGTGAACAAGATGTCTAAAATGGAAGGGCAATTCCAGCAAAATTCTCAGGAGGTTCAAGCGATGACCACAATGAAACCACCAATGAATTTCACTGGTTTAGTGTTGTTTTTTTTACTATTCTGAGTTGTACTACAGTGCCATGGTTAGCTGTGCACTCCCAGCCTATGGAAGTAAAAGCCAGGTGCAGGATGTAATATCTTTCCTATGTTATAAAAAAAACTGGAGGACATTTTTTAAGTTAACTTGAAAGTAGAAGTTCAGGCTAAAAATAAAATCTGTAAAAATACTTGCATCCACAACAATCTAAGACTAACATATCTAGCCCTGTAAAGAAGACATCGCTATAGATACCTTTTCTGAAGCTCTGGTCAAGTCCCACGCTGAGCTGGCAGCAGTGGCTTGTGTGTGTAGGTGGGTACACAAGAGGCAGCCGACAACAGAAACCCCATAGTAACTCTATGCGTGATGTCACTTCCCAGCAGGGGCGGTGCGTCCATAAAGAGCGCAGGAGCACCGCCCCCCCTCTCCTGTCACTCTCTATATACCATAGATAGATTCATGCATTGCATGAATCTATCTATGGTCGCTGCTGACACCCCCTATTCAGGTGTCCGGCCCCTTTTCGGTCACCGGGCGCCTGAATTACAGCGGTGGGGGTGTTTTTTGGAAACACCTGACTAGCGCCGTAGGCGCTAATAGGCGTCCAAAAAGGTGACAAGCGGGCGCAACGCTGTGCGTTCCTTGTCCCTCAGCATTTATGTTAGCAAACCGAAGGAATTCGGTTTGCTAACATTGTAAGGCCCCTTAGCCAATCAGGAGCACAGGTCTGTGTGACCTGTGCCCTGATTGGCTGTAACGACAGGCGCTGTGATTGGGCGCCTATCAGGCGTCCAATCATAGCAGAGGACGAGAGGATGAGAGGAGGAGCGGGCAGGAGAGGAAATGGAGGACACGATGCCGCCGTCACCCGAGACAAGGTAAGTGCAGGGGGGGGGGGGGGGGGGCACAGTGGCAGCTTCTTTGCAGTGACTGTTTTATGGCAAAGTGGCTGTGTATTTACTGCAAAGTGGCTGTATATTTACTGCAAAGTGGCTGTGTATTTACTGCAAAGTGGCTGTATATTTACTGCAAAGTGGCTGTGTATTTACTGCAAAGTGGCTGTATATTTACTGCAAAGTGGCTGTGTATTTACTGCAAAGTGGCTGTGTATTTACTGCAAAGTGGCTGTGTATTTACTGCAAAGTGGCTGCGTATTTACTGCAAAGTGGCTGCGTATTTACGGCAAAGTGGCTGCGTATTTACGGCAAAGTGGCTGCGTATTTACGGCAAAGTGGCTGTGTATTTACGGCAAAGTGGCTGTGTATTTACTGCAAAGTGGCTGTGTATTTACTGCAAAGTGGCTGTATATTTACTGCAAAGTGGCTGCGTATTTACGGCAAAGTGGCTGCGTTTTTACGGGCACAGTGGCTGCGTTTTTACGGGCACAGTGGCTGCGTTTTGATGGGCACAGTGGCTGCATTTGCTGGGCTTTTTTTTCCAGAATTTTTTCAGTTTATTTGCGCCCCCCCCCAAAAATTTTAAGCACCAGCCGCCACTGCTTCCCAGGCATTTCACAGCTGTTGTCGGCTGTCTCCTGCACAGAGCTTCTGCTGCTGGAGACCGGACCAGAGCAGCTTCATAAAAGTATATATCGGTTTTTGCTTTAGAGGGTTAGATAGGTTAGTCTTATGCCCCATACACACGGTCGGAAAATCCGACCACAAAATCCATCGGATTTTGTCCGACGGATTTAGTCCGACACTGGTGTTGCATACACACGGTCGGACAAAGTTGTCGGAAAATCCGATCATTCTGAACGTGGTGACGTTTGTTGCCTACGACGGGACTACGTAGAGGCTAGTAGCCAATAGCTTTGGTCTTATAATGTGATCTGAGCATGCGTGGCACTTTGTCCGTCGGAATTCGATACACACGATCGGAATTGGTGTGATCGGACTTTGTTGTCGGAAAATCTATCCAGCAGGAGATAGAACTTTGTCCGTAAGACAATCCGATGGAAACTGTCCGATGGTGCCTACACACGGTCGGAATTTCCGACAACATTGTCCGATAGGATAGAATCCATCGGAAAATCCGACCGTGTGTATGGGGCTTTAGATTGTGGAGATTTTTGTTTTAGGGTGAACTTCCACTTTAATCTTGTTATTCCTTTCAGAAGGCACTTTATTTGTACTGTAGACTTCGAATGCTACATTTAAATTTAAATTACATATGCATTTATTACATGGATTCCTAATAGTATTTTATTTATTTTTTTGCAGTAATATGTAATACAACAGGTATAATAAAGAATCCAATTACCACTATATCAATGAATATTTTAGCTCATACTGTGTATATTAGAAAATGCTGCATCTTACTAATGAATCTTTTGACTTTTTATGTTCATGCTCTATAGTAAGAATCAATATGTATTGTGTAACCCTGCGCAGCCTTAGCACGAGATTGCAAAGCCACTTTATGACTCCCTGGGATGCAATAAAATTAAACTGTTAGCTCTACAAAATATCATTTGGAGTGAGACAAAATAAATATGCAGTGCTATGCTGCATTGTTTAAAATCAGATAATTAGTGTGAAAGTATTAAAGTTATTCACTTATTAAATAAATAAAATAAATATACAGCCATGTGGCCAATGTATATTTGAGAACTGTTTTATGTGTTAAACCTTTGTAAATATATTCCTATGTTGTTAAAACCCTGAGGATAAGCACCTTGTAGGTTACAATTATTTGAACTTCATTTCATACCCCGCACTGGTTACATTGCTAGAATGCAGGAAAATATAGCATATGGCAAATGTAAAGCAACTGCTGCAAATATTTGAACACCACCCATGAGTTAAATATCCTGTTCCAAATTGTACTTAAATAATTTGCACTGTTTATCAGTGTTGCCTGAGAAAACAGGCTGTGACTTTGACATATGTCCAACATTCTGCTAACTTAGAGAACTACTAAGAGGCTTACTTACTGTATAAAGACAAGCAAAGTAATTGCATCTCATCTCACTGTGTCCTAACCCGTTTTTTAAAGACTGACTTGGTAAGTCCTAATGTCAGAATTATGTTTAAAAAAAAAATATAAAACGTGGACAGGCTTGAAAAAAAATAGGTAATAATATGAAATTAAAAATAATCAAATCCCCCTGACATTAAAAATAAGAAATTCACAAATGTGCCTCTAATTTTAATTAAATAAATGAGCATTTAGCAACATTTGTGCATTGAGCATTTTATTTAGAAAACATTTTTATATATTTTCAGTTAGGATGTTTAGTCTATCCCTAATGTGGATTAATGAGAAAATAAGGTTGAATTGGCTGTTTTGCATTAAAAATGTATACATTTTTTGTGTACTTGCTTAATAATGCAGTGTCTACTTGCTGTGAACCTACAACTTTCTTTTTTGTTAATGTCAATGATATCTTTATTATTTGTCTTATTGTAAAACTTTTATACCTACAACCTTAAAAGGCTTGTAGCTATATACTATTTTATCTTGTTATTGTAATCTATTTAAAAAAAGACAGGGGATGGATATTTACAGTAAATAAAAATAAAGAATAAAACTGGCTTTACACTGGTAGATTGTCGAATGAAAATACAATTAAAATTTCCAGTGCATTTGAGGGTTTGACAAATGTAATTTGAAAGTAGCTCAAATTTTTGTTTGCTGTTATCATTCAATTGTGGCGTGAATGGAATTTACCGAACAATAACCACATACACTTTTAGAAATTTGTTCGTTCGTAAAAAAAATTTCCATCCTGCTCCTTTGACCCCCACTAAGAATGAGAAATGCAAATTAATGTTCATAAAATGAAAAATGAATAAACGAGTGGAGATATTGTAAAGATCTATTTTTTATAAATATGTGAAACTGTCAGAATTTATATTTCTAATTGAAAAATATATTTTATAAATAATGCCTTAAAAGAAAAGTGTGGGTTTTAAAAAAAAAAAAAAAAAACATTCATACTCAGGTAGATGGTTGTTGCATCGATTTGATGCTGCAGCTATCCCCCTCTGGCTCTAAGACCAAGTACCAAGTGATCACACGACCACTGAGTGCTCAGTTCCCAGTCTTCAGCATTGGGCTCGGGAGAGGGTGGGAGCAGCTGGCTCAGGCTCTCAATGGTGCGCTGAGAGGCTGAGACAGCTGCTGGTCACGCATCTGGGCAAATCCTGAGATTATTGTCAGATCCCTGCATAGCCTTAACTGGCTCTGTGACATCAGGCTTTAGGTCGCTGTCAGCTGTATCTCTGGGTCACAGGATTGCAGAACTAAGTACACTCCTGTGACCCACAGGAGATGTATGGCTAAAAGAGCTTTGGCCATACTTCTCCTTTAATTTACTGATTGTTCATATTTTCTATATGTATAAAAGAGCTGTTGCGGTGTAAATAACGACCGTTAGAATGGACAGATGACATCTCCTGGGCCACACAATATGATTGTATAATCTCTGTACAATCGTCTTTAAATGTAGCTACAGTATAATCATATAATGTGAGGATCATTTTAATCAAGCAATGATTCAGAAAAGCCTTTTCACTACATCATTTCAGGTAAATCTAAATTAGATTGCACAGCAAAACTATATTGTGTGTGGCCAGTGCTGAGAATAGCTATTATACTCAGCCACCATGTGACCCTGGTACATGTGTGTTATTGCTCTTCTACCCTTTTCTTTACTCAAAGTGGTTGCAAACCCACTTTAGCATTTTCAGGCAATCCCTTGTGTTAGATAATGCAATGTCTCCAATGTGTGTGCTTTATTTAAAAAAAATGCCTCTGTATACCTTATTTCCGAGCACCGTTCGGCGATCACGTGACTGGGCGCCTCTCCCCTCTCCAGATCTGACAGCTACAGCGAGAGGGGCTGAGAATCCCCCACTGACGTCAGTCAGGAAGAGGTGAGGAGAGGAGGAGAGAGACGACCGGTTGCGTGAGCGTCGAGCGACGCTCAGAAATAAAGTATACAGAGGCATTTTTTTAATAAAGCACACACGCTGGAGACATTGCATTATCTAAACACAAGGGCTTGCCTTAAAATACTAAAGTTATTTCTGCAGCAGGAGGGAAGGGGGAGAAGAGAACAGAGTAGAGCTGCAGATGTCGGAGGCATGTAAACTGACCACAGTGTCAGGCCTCAGCAGCCATGGTGAACCCTGGTCAGTTTACAGGGGGAAAGCAGAACCAAACAGAATCAGCCAGGTATTTCAGGTGATACAAAGGGCCAAATTACACAGTACTGCTTCTTCTTTTTTTATGGCAACAAACACTTTAAAGCAGCTCTGTTGTCATAACAGTTTTCAATAATACAACACACTTGTCCAGTGGGTGATGGCTCCTGTCTTCACTCTATTGCTAAGTTACAGAACCCAAAGGCTCTTACATATTATAAGGTGGGATAAATTCCTGGTCCCCTACTAAACACTGTGGTACCCCCTACCAGCCTCTATGTCACTACTATGTCCTGCAGTGATGCAACAGTTTGGGAATTGAACTACAATACACAGCAGAGGACAAGGAACCATAGGTTTCTCAGGGACCCCAGTGAAGAGATATCATAACCAGAATTCAAAGTTCTGCTCTTTAGTTCTACCAGTGTTTGATTCTGTGAACCGCTTTCTCTCACTTTCTCCTCTTTTTCTAGACTCCTACTTTCCTAATTTCTCTTCTCTCTCCTGTTTGTATTGATCTGATATTTCTACTTTAATCTCCACCTTCAAAATCTCCACTCCTTTGCTGTCTCCCCTAGAACAGGACTATGTGCATTATACATGCGGGTGTTCTTCTCTTTTACCATTTACTCATACACCCTCCCATAGGTGCTTCAGACAGTTGGAAAGCTGTTGGTAGCATTTGCCCATGAGTTTAATCCCTGTCAACAGAAAACTAACTAAAAGGGATCTGGTGCATAGGACATATTTTGGCGCTCTCAGAATCCAATTATCTGATCTTGAAGATCTACAATTGACTGGCACTGTTCATCTAAAGGTCATTTGCAATGACCCAGAGGAAACTGAATATACTGTATATACAATTCAAGTTTCAGCATAGTACCAATGACAGAACAAACACTTAATAAACCACTTCCGGACTGGGCCATTTTTTGCAATACGGCACTGCGTCGCTTTAACTGATAATTGCGAGGTCGTGCGATGCTGTACCCAAACAAAATTTTTTCCCACAAATAGAGCCTTCTTTTGGTGTTATTTGATCACCTCTGTGTTTTTTTTTTTTGCGCTATAAACAAAAAAAGAGCGACAATTTTGAAAAAAAAAAAAAACACAATATTTTTAACTTTTTGCTATAATAAATACCCCAAAATTAAAAAAAAATTATAATTTTTTTCTTTAGTTTAGGCCAATATGTAATCTTCTACATATTTTTGGTAAAAAAAAAAAATTGCAATAAGCGTATATTGATTGGTTTGCGCAAAAGATATAGCGTCTACAAAATGGGGGATAGATTTATGGTATTTTTATTATTTTATTTTTTTTACTAGTAATGGCGGCGATCTGTGATTTTTATTGGGACTGCGACATTGCGGCGGACAGATTGGACACTTTTGACACTTTTTTGGGACCACATTTATACAGCGATCAGAGTTACAAATAGCCACTGATTACTGTATAAATGTCACTGGCAATGAAGGGGTTAACACTAGGGGCGATCAAGGGGTTAACTGTGGGTCCCTCAGTGTGTTCTAACTGTGGGGGGGGGGGATGGGACTGCCTGGGGGAGGAGACTGATCAGTGTTCCTATATACTAAGAACACACAATCTGTCTCCTCTCCCGTCAAAACGTGGATTTGTGTGCCGCGGCGGGTGTGCGCGCCCCCTATACCCCTTAAAGCATAGTGGAGCCATTCTGCCACTGTCAAACCGTGGGCGGTCAGCAAGCAGTTAAAAAGAATGAAAAATAACATTTACTCAATTGATAACAGGTAATAGGTTACAAGAATAGCAGTCCCAGGTCTCATTACAAGATTCTGTCCATCTCATCTAGCAGTTCAAATCTGCAAACATCACTGTGATCTGCTGAGATTCAGTGATCATGTCTCATATTTTCCCATTACACTACAGCCCTCTTCCCAGCACACTTTTGAGTCTTGAGGTTTGATTTACTATAGGCAAATAGACTGTTCCCTTTTGTAAGTGAAGTTGCACCCTGCAAGGGAATTTATTCCCTAAGCTTATTGATTGTGGTGAAACTTCACTTTACAAAAAATACCTAATAACGTGCAAGGAAAACAAAAAATGCTTGCACATGATTGGTTACTGGAAGTCGGCAGAGCTTCACTTCATTCACTAAGCTCATGGAAAAATTCCCTTACAGAGTACAACTGCACTTGCAAAGTGAATAATCTATATGCCTTTAGTAAATCAACCCCTGAGGCTGGCCATACATTAAACAATTTTCTTTCCTTTCCTTTTCTTTTCAGCTCACTGAACTGTTTAGAGTTCAGAAGCTTAATATATATGTATTCGGCCTGAGCATGAGTTCGGGCTGAACTTTGGCTGTTCGCCTATCAACCGAATTATCAGGTCGTTCGACCATTTGTTTGGCCCGCTGAACAACCAGTGCACAGTGCATTGAAAGCCCCAACTGGCTGAAGCAATGAAAGCGTTTCCCAATCAGGGCACAGAGCACTGTCAGAACCATGATTGGACGCTGTCATGATGTTTGTATCCAATCATGGCTCATTGCTCTTAATCCCTCCCCACACTATAAAAGTATTCTTTTCATAGCGGCCATTTGTAGTGTGATAGCGGCGTGGAGAGAGATAGAACAAGGCTCTGTTCAGTTCTATTACACTGTTAGTGTGCTATACTGATTCTATTGTCAGTGTAGATTATCAGTTTAGTGTGCATCTAGGGATAGTTCAGTGAGAGTGTAGTGCGACCATTCATCTTTACATTATTGTGAATGTAGGGATAGTTCAGTCAGTGTGAGTGTAGGGACCGTTTAACACAGTATATTTTGTTGCGTTACTGCAAGTTTAATGCCATATATTTCAGTGTGTTACGTGGAATTTACACAGTACATTTCTGTGCGTTAATGCACGCTTAACACAGTATATTTCAGTGGCTTACTGCAAGTTTAAAGCCGTACATTTCAGTGCGTTGCTGCAAGTTTAATGCTGTATATTTCAGTGCATTACGTGCTGTTTAACGCAGTACATTTCTGGGCGTAACTGCACGCGTAACGATGTGCAGTTCAGTGCGTTACTGCAAGTTTAACGCCATATAGTTCTGTGCATTATTGCAAGTTTAACGCTGTATATTTTGTTGTGTTACTGCAAGTTTATCGACAAGTGTGAAGCCTGTGTTTGTGGGAGGAGTCGGAGAGACTATTTAAGCCTCCTCCTCTGCTAGGGCCAGGGTCGTCGGCGTTCTGGGTTACGCCCACTCTGGCTCGTAGGGCGGCGGTAGGATGTTGCAGTGGGGGTACTACCGAGGAGTCCGCCCGCCACCTTCTCATCACTCTGACCGCCCCCCCCCCCCCGTGTTCCGCCGGGGGGGGGGGGTGATTCGCCCGCCTGGAAGTTTCTTTTCTTGGAGCTGGTCTGGCTCCACGTGGGGCGCTTCTCCCGGCACTCATGTCTGGGGTAGCGGCGGCCGCCCTTCTATCCTCTCCCCACAGCTTCTGCGTGCAGCCTCCCGCCCGCTCTCCCGGCTCTCATGCCTGGAGGAGCGGGATGCCCGTCCTTCCGCCGTCCTCCACTTCCCCACTCTCCCCACATCATGCAGCCCGCCCGCTCTCCCGGCACCATGCCTGGAGGAGCAGGGGGCGCCCGTCCTTCCGCCATCCTCCACTTCCCCACAGCATGCAATCCTCCCGGCGCTCATGCCGGGGGAAGCGGGGGCGTCCGTCAGTCATCCTTCCTGCAGCCCGCCCGCTCTCCCCGCGCCATGCCGGGGGGAGGGGGGGGGGCGTCCGTCCTGGCAGTGCTGCCGCTCGTTTGACTGGGGGGGGATGTTCGGCCGGCGCCAACTCCTCTCCCCATACAGGTCCAGGAGGGACATGTTTGCCTGTGGGGGGGGGGGGTTCGCCGCCGACTTCTCTCCCCGCATAGGGCCACAAGGGACATGTCTAATTGGTGGGGGGTGGGGGTGTTCGGCCGCCTGCCGACTCCTCTCCCCATACACATCCACTACAAGCATATCTGCTTGCGGGGTGTTGGCCACCTGTCAGCTGCTTCTCCTGGGCTGATCTGGCTCCATGTGGGGCCACCCGTTTCCTCCCGGTATTCCGTCGGCTTTCGGACGTAGCTTTCTGCCCGCCATTTTCTGTCACAGCGTTTCTGCCCGCCATTTTCTGTCGCAGCGTTTCTGCCCGCCATTTTCTGTCATAGCGTTTCTGCCCGCCATTTTCTGTCATAGCGTTTTCTGCCCGCCATTTTCTGTCATAGCGTTTCTGCCCGCCATTTTCTGTCATAGCGTTTCTGCCCGCCATTTTCTGTCATAGCGTTTCTGCCCGCCATTTTCTGTCATAGCGTTTCTGCCCGCCATTTTCTGTCATAGCGTTTCTGCCCGCCAATTTCTGTCATAGCGTTTCTGCCCGCCATTTTCTGTCACAGCGTTTCTGCCGGAACATCTGTTGTAGCATGTTCTGCCCGGCATTTCTGTCATAGCGTTTTCTGCCCAGCATTTCTGTCATAGCGTTTTCTGCCCGGCATTTCTGTCAGGACGCTTTCTGCCCGGCATTCCTGTCATAGCATTTTCTGCCCGGCATTTCTGTCATAGCATTTCTGCCTGGCATTTCTGTCATAGCGTTCTGCCCCTGCGTTTCTGTCATAGCGTTCTGCCCCTGCGTTTCTGTCATAGCGTTCTGCCCCTGCGTTTCTGTCATAGTGTTCTGCCCCTGCGTTTCTGTCATAGCGTTTGCCCCAGCATTTTTGTCAGTTTCGTCATGCCCCAGCATTCAGGTCATGCCCCAGCGTTTTGTCTCGGCGTACAGTCTCTGCGTTGGTCATAGCCTTCCTGCCCCAGCATTTCTGTCGCGGTGTGCTGCCCAGCAGTCCTGGCTCAGCGTGCAGTCTCAGCATGTCTGTCATGGCTTGCTGCCTCAGCGTTTCTGCCCAGGATTTCTGTCATTGCATTTCTGCCTCAGCGTTCAGTCTCAGCGTGTTTCCGTCATTTGCGTTTCTGCCCAGGTGTTCTGTCATGGCTTCTGCCTCAGCGTTTCGTCATAGCATTCTGCCCAGGATTTCTGTCGTTGCTTTTCTGCCTCAGCATTGCAGTCCCAGCGTTTCTGCCCAGGGTTTCCGTCCTTGCATTTCTGTCTCGGCGTTCGGCCCAGGATTCTGTCATTGCGTTTCTGCCCCTGGATTTCTGTCATTGCGTTTCTGCCCCTGGATTTCTGTCATTGCGTTTCTGCCCCTGGTTGTCTGCCCCTGGATTTCTGTCATTGCGTTTCTGCCCCTGGATTTCTGTCATTGCGTTTCTGCCCCTGGATTTCTGTCATTGCGTTTCTGCCCCTGGAATTCTGTCATTGCGTTTCTGCCCCTGGAATTCTGTCATTTTGTCTCTGCCCCTGGGTTTCTGTCATTTCGTTTCTGCCTCAGTGGTCAGTCTCAGCGTATTTTTCTGTCATTCGCGTTCTGTCATGGCATTTCTGCCTCAGCATTCTGTCATAGCAGTCTGCCCCAGGATTGCTGTCGCTACATTTTGCCTCAGCATTTCAATCTCAGCATTTGTCATTGCGTTCCTGCCCCAGGTTTTCTGTCATGGCATTTCTGCCTCAGCGTTTCTGTCATTACATTTCTGCCTCAACGTTCTGTTATAGTTTCTGCCCCTGGATTTCTGTCATTGCGTTTCTGCCCCTGGATTTCTGTCATTGCGTTTCTGCCCCTGGATTTCTGTCATTGCGTTTCTGCCCCTGGATTTCTGTCGTTGGATTTCTGTCATTGCGTTTCTGCCCCTGGATTTCTGTCATTGCATTTCTGCCCCTGGATTTCTGTCATTGCGTTTCTGCCCCTGGATTTCTGTCACTGCGTTTCTGCCCCCTGGATTTCTGTCACTGCGTTTCTGCCCCCTGGATTTCTGTCACTGCGTTTCTGCCCCCTGGATTTCTGTCACTGCGTTTCTGCCCCCTGGATTTCTGTCACTGCGTCTCTTCCCCCTGGACTTCTTGTTTCTTCCCCCTGGATTTCTGGCACTGCGTTTCTTCCCCCTGGATTTCTGTCACTGCGTTTCTGCCCCCTGGATTTCTTGTTTCTTCCCCCTGGATTTCTGGCATTGCGTCTCTTCCCCCTGGATTTCTGGCATTGCGTTTCTTCCCCCTGGATTTCTGGCATTGCGTTTCTGCCCCCTGGATTTCTGGCATTGCGTCTCTGCCCCTGGATTTCTGGCCCTGCGTTTTCTGTCATTTCGTTTTGGCCTCAGCATTTCTGTCATAACGTTTCAGCCTCAGCATTTCTGTCAGCATTCAGCTTCAGCGTTTTCTATCGTTTCGGCCTCAGCATTTCTGTCATAACGTTTCGGCCTCAGCATTTCTGTCATAACGTTTCGGCATCAGCATTTCTGTCATAACGTTTCGGCCTCAGCATTTCTGTCATAACGTTTCGGCCTCAGCATTTCTGTCATAGCGTTTCTGCCGCAGCATTTCTATCATGGTGTTTTCACCCTCGGTGTTCAGCCACAGCGTTTCTCAGAGGGGCGTTGTTCACTCAGGGCATACTCCGATAGCTGTTTTGTTCGTTGGTTGTCATGTCTCTTCGTATCTGTGTTCATGTTTGTACCTGGGTCAGTTAGTTAGGGCTCACACGTCAGGATCTGTCACGCCTACAGATCCATACGGGCTGAGGTTTCGTTTGTTAAATTGATTGTTGTCCTCAATCTTCTCGCCCGTATACCACACGTCATACGATGCATGTTCATTCACCACACTCATACGACTACCCACCACGGTCCGTGGGTACACCAGCCCTGAGTTCTTAAGTCAATTACCTGTCTCTGCGCTGCAGGTTACTCGGGCTCATTCACCACTCACACGAGGGGGGGGGGGGTCCATCGTCAGTTTCATCACGCACAGTGGTCTCGACATTTCTGCTCATGTTTCTCATTCGTAGGTAGGCACAGAGGGGTGTTGTTGTTCTCATGTCTGGTTGTCTGTCATTTCTCCAGTTTGTGTTCTCAGGTTGGGCCGTCTTGGCTGCAGCACGACCCGTTCGTATCAGGTGGGACCAGTGTTCTGTGTCTGGCATGGTTGCTCCATGTTGACGATGCTCATTGCCATAGCGCCTACTCCATCACATCCATCAGGCATCCAGGTTTTTTGCACTCCTGTCAGGGGTATTTTTGCCCTCTCTTTCTCACGTCCTCATACCATAGTAGGGGTAGGGGTAGGCCAGGGGTTGGGGGGGGGGCATTTCACAGAGCTACTTCGCTGGTGTCTATGCTTCTCGGCCATCATTTGCAGGGGTTCCTCGGGCCAGCCCTTGCTTCCTTTTCCCTACGTATCCTCTCATGCACAAGCAGTTCATTCGCATGTCTGGGTTGTCTTGGGCATCAGGCTCATTCCATCCTTCACAGGACGTTCAGGTGGGTTCTGCGTAGCTTCGCAGGTTCTTCAGGGGGTTCCTTTTCATCACCAAGTCAGCAGTCAGTGGGTTCTCCTGTCACAGCGGATACTTACCGGTTACTGACTGTTGCCATCCGGGCGCACGTTAGTCTACGTGTTGGATCATTACCTTCCCTTCTTCACCTAAATCTTGTGTCTTTTTGCCCTCTTTTCAGGCATACCGACCAGCTAGGCCATGGCACACCTCAGGCCTTGGTTCTTAGGAATATCGCATTTCCCACTTGAAGACTCCGATTACAAGTGTTAAGGCTGGCCGGAGGCCAGCCTGTGTTTGTGGGAGGAGTCAGAGAGACTATTTAAGCCTCCTCCTCTGCTAGGGCCAGGGTCGTCGGCGTTCTGGGTTCCCACCCTCCCATTCCCCCAGCCTTTCATACTTACTCATAGTACTTCTCATTCTTACATCAAGGGTATGCCCTCTTTTCAGGCATACCGACCAGCTAGGCCATGGCACACCTCAGGCCTTGGTTCTTAGGAATATCGCATTTCCCACTTGAAGACTCCGATTACAAATAAAGTGCATATATTTATGTGCGTTACTGCAAGTTTAACGCTGTATATTTCATTGCTTAACTGCAAGTTTAACGCCATATAACTCTGGGCCTTACTGCAAGTTTGATGCTATATATTTCACTGCAATACTGCAAGTTTAACGCTGTATATTTCTTGTCAAATTTGTTTATTGAATTTTAACAATTAGTATACATAAGTACATATGGTGGCAGCAAAGGAAAAGATCATTATATGGTAATAATATTGAGTTGTAGTTCCAACATAAACTAAAAGTATTTTTTACTAAAACTACTTTAGCATGGATCTAACTACTCAAAGGTTTACGTCATACATTGTATAAGAGAGGATAAAAACCCAACTTAGACCAGGTTAATATAAGATAAAAAAAGGTCTTAATTATTATCAAGAGTATAGTTTTTAAATAATAAAAAAAAAGAAATAACTTATTATATAATCTAAAATCTTATACTACATATTGGAACTATGTACAATTGGTATAATGATAACCAAGGAAATAAAAGTTCTGCTACCAGAACTATATAAAGAGTAAATTGAAAGACGAGAGAGAGAATAGGGGGAAAAAGTAGAAGAGAGAAAGAAGATAAAAGAAAAAGTAATCTTAGGCAAGAGAAAAAAATATACAGGGAAGAAAGAAATCAGAGGTAGTAGGGTAGTACATGGTAATAAACCCATACCATGCATACAGAGAATGGAAGTATAAATCGAGATTACCAAGGTCTTAGTAAGGAAGCATCAAAATTGGAAGGCAAAAAGTGAGTCACCCAGGGATTCAAATGTGTTCAAAGTTGTATATTTTATCATGAGTTATAGCCTCTGTTTTGGCATGGATCATTGCTTGATTGACTCTATTTTTGGTTTCAGCAATTATTAAGGATGGGGATTTCCAAGCTTTGGCAATTGTTTGTTTCGCAGCTGTAGTGATCTGTAATAGGAGTTTGAATTGGCGGTAGGAGAGAGTGGCCGGTTTTAAGTTTAAAAGTGCTATTGTAGGATCAGGATTGATAGGGATTTCAAACAGTGTTGAAATCATAAGAAATACATCTTCCCAGACATTTTTTGCTACCGGGCAATCCCACCAAGTATGAAGATTTGACCCAAGATCACCACAGCCACGAAAACAAGATGGGGAATAAATTTAGAGCATATTTTGAAATTCTGACAGGGACCAAATACCACCGTGTGAGTACTTTGTAATTTTGTCTCTAAGGCAGCTATGTTTTGTGAGGATGACTTAGTTGTGATCCAAATCTTATCCCAATCGGCTGCTTCCAACGAAAACCCAAGATCCATCTCCCACTTAGCCACATATGATGGTGGGTCTGAGTTGGGTTTAGTAATAAGATGAGTGTAAAGAGTTGAAATAAGTCCCTTAGTGTGTGGATCACATTTACATATATTTTCAAAGCACATTCATTTATCTAAATAAATTTTTCCTTGTATATAGGGTAGATCTCTGAGGGTAGATCCTGTGCAATCTCTAAAGGAGTATAGAATTTTGTCCGAATCAGTTTGTCCCATCAGGAAATCAGTAGTTTAGTACTATCTTCAAAACAGTCCTCCCAGTCTTCCCTATGAAGTTCAGGAAGGTCTGCCCTCAACATTTCCCATAGCCTTTCCATCTTAGGGGAATGCACACTAAGCAGGGCCAGATAAAACGAAGACAGGAGTTTAAGCCCAGTACACACGGGCTGAATGTTGGGAGACATCGGCCTGTTGAATAAAAACCAGCCAACATTCGGCCTGCGCTTCTGTCGGACGAGCATGCCCGAAAACCAGCAGCCTGTCAGAACACAACAGCTCAGCGGGGGAGATGACTGTACTATTGTCAGATCATTAGTACAGCTTTTCCAACTAGAGATGTCAGGTTTTTTTTCATTCAACCCACAGGCTTTAGGCAGGGACTTCTGTGCAAGGAGTAGGGTCCATAATTAAATTTTAAACATTTTAACCTTAACCACTTCAGCCCCGGACCAATTTGCAGCTAAAGGACCAGGCCCCTTTTTGCAATTCGGCACTGCGTCGCTTTATCAGGCTTCGTCAAGCTTTCAACAAATAGTCCTTTTTTTCCCACAAAAGAGCTTTTTTTTGGTGGTATTTGATCGCCTGCTAGCCAGGTCCGTCTTTAATATGGTTTTGACCCTGGAAAACATTTTTAGAATTATCACATAGAATTATCTAAAAAAAAAACTTTTAATAATTTTTGTAAAAAAAAAAAATAAACGATTATTGATTAGTTTGCACAAAAGTTATAGCGTCCTACAAAATAGGGGATAGATCTGTAACAGTACATACTCGCCACCTGTAGTAACACTTATATGTTAATATCTTAATAACTTTCAGTAATAAAAGTGCAAATCAACATTATGTTTTGTGTGTAAAACAAATAGCCATGTTGTCTAGTAACACAAAAATAAATATTCGTAAATAATAGAAAAATTAACAACAACACATAGCAATTAAAAAAACATTATTTTGTTAGATAGAATGAATACTAATAGGCCAATGGCTACCAGGGACAACTTGAGAATAGAAAGAGGTAAATGTACGCAGAATTTGCCATATGAAGGCATTGTTGATTTCACCTAAAGAGGCGATTAAGAACTATGATGCTTATTTCTCAATATAAATGTGGCAGCGAGACTGTTATTATTGTTTGAGGTGGTAGTGACGAGAATAAGTACAAGTTTATCTTCATTACAGGGTTAGTAACACAGAAATACCTATCTTGTCATCAATACCGAAATTGTCAAAAATATGTTATGTATGGATGTATTTGTTTAATAAGGAGAATGATCCTGTGGACATATGTAAAATTGGTGATGTAATACGGATGTGAATGTATTATGTTTGTAATGAGGATTAATAAAAACAGTTTAAAAAAATAAAAAAAAAACATTATTAAAACTTACAACCGGTAGAATACAATATCAAACATTTAAAACTAAGTGTGTATGCTCCACCCCAATTTAGAGAATAGGTAATCAGGTAGCAGAGTAACATAATATACTACACTAAATCTGGAAGCTTTGTTTCCCATTGTGTTAACATTCCTATTAGGCAACAGCTGCTAGTATAGTAGACTATTAATTGTCAACCACTAATATAAAAGTGCAGATAACTTTTTACATAAAAAGTAAAGAAATACTTTAATGCAATTTATACCACCAGTCTATGTGCTTTTTGAGCAGCAAATGTCTTTGTAATGTTGGTGAAGTCAAGACTACGAAGTATATCTGATTCAGAAAACATTATAGAAAGTTTGGTGAGATGACTTTGGCTCATGGTTGTGCGTTGTAGATTTTTGAAAAAGATCGTTCACCTGAACAGTTAGTGATCATTAAAGTGAGATACATTTTTAAAGCAATTTCCGGGTTGGGAAAGGTATCTTTTACATCCTTGTCAAAAATGGTATTGTACATAAATTGCTCTATGCTGCAGTCATCTGTTTTTTTTATTGAGAAACAAAGAAATGAATGACTGTAACCGAATTAGCTCGTCACCAAAGGTTGTGCCCAGATCATGCTTGTAGAAAGCGGACAACTTTTCTGTTGCAATTTTAATGGAATCAAAGTCCATCACTGGAAAGTTTATAAAGAATCCAAATAAATCACACACTTCACTGTAAGCTCCTTTTCGATGCTCCAGACACACTAAAAGTTTGTCAACACATGGGAGAAAGGCCATAACATAAAAGGTCTCCTTGGGTGTTAAGTGTGCTTCTTCACTGTGTCCATAGTCAAGTGGCTGCTGACGGACATTCCGGCATTGAAGTCGACGATGTTGCACAGTATATTCTTCAGTATCTGTGAGATGCTTGCCAGCTTCTTCAAATGCATCAAATTTAGTACGCTGTTCATTCATAAAATCTTTTAATGATTTCAAAACGCCAATTGCTGAATTTAGGTTCAGTTGAACTGACTGCAAAGTTTTGCTGCTGCTGTTGAAGCACTGTAAAACAGTGTTCCAGAATTCTGTAAAAATCCCAGTCTCAAAATGTGCATTATATTTTGATAGCCATGGACTAGTGCTTGACAAACATCAGCACAACATGACCAATGTGTGTCACTTAGCTTTTTCGGCATGGACACATAGAGGTCTTTCTCATCAAGCTTATATTTAAGCTTCTTGTAGCGCCTGGTTGAACCAGTAAAAAATGCATGCAGAGCTTGTATGAAATCAAAAAACATGACAGTCTCACTACACCAATTTGCAGCATCCTTTCCAACAAGGTTTAGTAAGTGTCCAAAACAAGGTATATACTTTGCATATATATTCAGGTTAACAATTTTTGCTTGCATACCCTTGTAGTGACCAGACATGTTGCTTGCATTGTTGTAACTCTGTCCACAGCATTCTTGTATGGAAAGTCCAACATTATTAAGGAATTTTAGGAGTGCATTCGCCATTTCTTCTCCTTTACGTCCTGTTGAGGGTAAGAAGGTTAGAAAACGCTCCACAGGTTGATTTCCTTCTAAGTTTTATAAAATCACTGTGAGCTGATCAGTATAGGAATAATCTTCAGACGAATCTACAGATACCAAGTACTACTTTGCCATTTTAACCCAGCTGATGACATGTTCTAAAATCTTTTTCCCTGTAATCTTTATGAGTTCTTCACAGACATTTGCTGATAGATAACTTGTACATGCTTTTCCCCTTGTTTGCCTTGGATGCTAGGAAAGCATTGTACTCTGACAGTAATTTCAAAATTCCAAGATAGTTGCCATTGTGTTTGGATCCAATAACTTGCTCATCTCCTCTAAATCCAATCCTCTTTCGGCAAGAAAAATTATGACACTAAGCAACTGATTTACTAGGTTTTGACCATAGCTTGTCAGCTCTTAAATCTCTTGTTGTATTTTATGGTCTGACCCTCCAGTTTAGAATATTTGGCTGTATCAATCACAGCACGAATATGGTTTTGAGACTGTTCGTGTGATGAAATTCGTTCACTGGCATGTTTCCAGTCTCTGAAACCATCATTGGAAAATGCATTTCGTGATGCACCAACCAATTTGCAGTCATAACAGTAGATTCTGCCGGTGTTTTTTGAGTAGCCAAGCCACTTTCTTTCAACCTTGTCTTCATTGGGACAATTAAGCATAAACATGCCGATAGTACAGCAACGTCCGTCTTTAAATGACGTTGCAAACCCTTAATTTCTCAGTTGTTCCAGAGGTTTTCTCACTGACACATCTCCATTTTTTGGCCAGTACTCCCGCATCTCAATAGTAGATATGTTGGGCCACAAATCAATGTCAGTCATGAAACCTGACTGTTCCACAAATTCAAACACTATATCAAATGCTTCAACAGTAGGCTCCACAGTATGGAGGCTAGGCAGCAAACCAGTATTTTGGAATAGGCCAGGTTTCTCCACCTCCATGGGCACTGGTGTTGTTTATCTGGCGTAAGTGGATCAGAAGACACTACTTCATCAGCTTTAGAGACAGAGTCAGATGTACTTTGGCAAGGAATTGAATGCCAGACTCTGAAACCTCTCCTTTTTCCCCTCATGTTAGTTGCAGTCATGTACACTGCTCTATGCACAATACACATCCAATAGTCCATCTTAGGAGTGAGTAAAAGAGGGTGGCTACATTCCTTCATATAGTATAGTAGGAACATGAAGAAGGAACTTATACACCCTCTAACAGAAAGTCAGATCACATCACCAACAAAAGGGATATCTGGAGGAAGCTGAGAGCAAGAGAATTTTTTATTTTTTTAGCTAAGAATATAATGTATATACCAGGGGTCTTGAATTAAAATTTATGGAGGTCCAGTTGGTAAAAAATAATTCCGGCAAAGGTCTGAATATCATGTTTGCACTATAACACATCTCAGCAGTGTTTACATCGCATTCGCAGACCCCCTTCACAGCAGTCCCACGTGTTCTCAGTTTCCTTTCATGTCACAGCACTCCATTACATTGTAGCCTCTTCACATCACAGCGCCTCATTACATTGCAGACATTTCCACATTATAGTGCCCCTTTACACATCACAGTGGCCCTTATCACATCACAGTGCACCCATTACATTGGAGTGCAGGAACTGCAGGAAAGTCACATGGTGCAAAAGCAGAATGGACAGATAGTGCTGTATTTCACTGCTTGGTGGGCATAGGTGTGCGCAGCCTATTACATTAGGGTGTGCATCCCAAAGCTCAAATACACATGTGTAAATAAATATATACAGGCATACCCCACTTTTAAGTACACAATGAAGTTTATTTACTAAAGCTGGAACGTGCAAAATCATGCTCACTTCTGCATAGAAACCAATGAGCTTACAGGTTTTATTACCAAAGCTTAATTGAACAAGCTGGGGTTAGATCTCATTGGTTTCTCTGCAGAAGTGAGCCTGATTTTGCACTTTCTAGCTCTAGTAAATAAACCCCATTGTGTACTTAAAAGTGGGATATGCCTGTATCTATATATATATATATATATATATATATATATATATATATATATATATATATATATATATATAATCTCAGCTTCCCACCCGCATAGCGAAAGAGAAGAGAGGGAGAGCATTCCCATCACCCCACCAGCACACAGAGCGACAGGGCTTCTGTTAGAAATCATGGGCCCCATACAGTCTACCTGACAAAGCTCCCTCCACCTGACAGGGGTACAGTGTTCTATGAGGTGGGGGCAGGGTGTATAGTGAGGGGTGCAGTGTACTATGAGGTGGGGGCAGGGTGTATAGTGAGGGGTGCAGTGTTCTACGGAGTGGGAGCAGGGTGAACAGGGAGGGGTACAGTGTTCTATAAGATGGGGGCAGTGTGAACAGTGAGGGGTACAGTGTTCTACGAGGTGGGGGCAGGCAGGGTGAACAGTGAGGGGGTACAGTGGTCTATAAGTTGGGGGCAGGGTGTGCAGTGAGGGGTACAGTGTTCTACGGGGTGGGGGCAGGGTGAACAGTGAGGGGTACAGTGTTCTATAAGGTGGGGGAAGGGTGTATAGTGAGGGGTGCAGTGTTCTGTAGAGTAGATCAGTATTGTGTGAGGTGTGCAGGGTTATGTGGGGTGGGGTGGAGGGTGTATAGTGAGGGGTACAGTGTTGAATAGGGTGATCAGTATGGGTGTGGGGGGTTCTATAGAGTAGATCAGTATAGGGTGAGGAGTGCAGGGTAGATGGGAGATGCAGGAAGAGGAGAGGGCTCCCACACAGGTTCAGGAGAGGAGTAGAGAGCAGAGGACAGTGTCGGAGGGCACCTCAGATAGCCTGGCAGGGTCAGAGGTAGCTGGTACTCACGATTTGGGCAGCCAGCAGCAGAGCCCGGTCTCTTCCTGCAGCACATCAGCTTGGCGGGGTGGTGAGTTGTCACCACAAGGGAGGGACACGCAGGAGGGATTGACACAGCCAGCCATGCTCTGCACTTGCCCTTGCTGCTCCATGTCAGTCACCGAGAGCCGGGCACAGCACTGATCACTGGGATCCAGCTTCCCTGACCCACACTGAACTGAGCTGGGCAATGGAGTATGGGGCCGAAGGGGACTATTTATCCACATTAGGGAGCAGGTGTTGTAATCCGCTACAGCCTTTCCTTGCAATTAGATTAAAGCCCCGGCGGATTGTTATAGAAAAAGCCGGGACTTTAATTTAATTGTTGGGAACCGCAGTGCAGTAGATCACTTTGCCTGCACCCGAAAATGGTTAAATAGTCCCCTTTCGGCATTGACAGGCATATAGAGAATGTGACCTGGGGATGTTTTTTCTTTTTAAATAGCTGCAGAGCAGAGGTGCCCTGGGTTTGTGAGTTGGCCTCCTCTCTGCTGCTGGGAACACCTTATTGAAATAGCAGGGCCAGGTAGGGCGATGCACATGGGGAATGATTAGGGTGTGCCAAGGCACACCCCGTGCGCACGCCTATGTTGATGGGTTTATTTTGGGCCTGGCTGGTTCACATGTATGTGTTTTGGTGGCCCACATTTGTGCAGGCACAGCAGCCCATTCATTTGAATGGGCTGCCATGCCTGCGTTTCCTGCAGAAAAAAAAGGTGAATGCAGCATTTTTTAAAATGCAGTGGCCTTGAAATCCATTCTGCTTTTGAACCATGCGACTTACCTGCAGTTCCTGCACACACAAACGCACTGTGTTTTTAAAAGCGTGGCCTAAACATCTAAAAATGCAGCAAGTTTGTCGGTGCAGGAACTGCAGGTAAGTCACATGGTGCAAAAGCAGAATGGACAGACAGTGCTGTATTTCACTGCTTGATGGGCATAGGTGTGCGCAGCCTATTACATGATGCATGCACCTTTTTGATGCCGGCTGATGCTGCTGCTTGTGACAGACTGTGTGTGTGAATTTTCAATGCAGATTATGTGCCGATTTGCAGGCAGCACGCGGGCTTAAGGGGCAGCTCTGCTTTGGGCCCCAGACAGTGACAGGGTCCCGGGCAGCTGCTCCGTTTGCCCTTCGGTAAAGACGGTCCTGCTGCTAGCAGTTACAGTGACAGTTAACACTTCCATTAAGATTCAGGCTGATCCTCTTCAAACTGGAGCTGAATGGTGCTTTAAAAGCTTCAACCAAGCTGTTTAACGCTTGGCAAAAGCTTTGCAAAAAACTTGTTGTACACACAGCTGGTATACAAGAAACCTGTGTGAACAAGGCCTGATGGCATACTATCAATCTCATGGCCTTTATCACCATTCAGACTCTTGCCTGTCTAACATGAACAGTTCTGTCTGGCTCTGGTCACCTTTAAACCCATGTAATGTGTATGAAACTGGCCCCACTTCAAGTATAACTTGTCCCACTTTGAATATAAAAAAGTCATGACTGCTTTTCTTCAAACCGTTTATGCATTCATACGAATATCTTTACTTGCATGACTGGCATTTACAATGTGTATTTATTCTCGCCTTAAGGTTGTAAGAAGCAAGCTTATTATACACCACCAGGGACTATTTTTTATTCTTCATTTGATCAGATACATATTGTACTGAAGTGAGAAATTCCCATTTATTACTTTATTGTGATAGAACATTGGCATTTTGTCATTTTAATCAAATGCTAGTACCAATAAATCTCTCATAGGAACATTTTCCATCTCATTTGATCTCATAAATCACATAAAGTTGCTCAAAAACGAGCAAACTGCACATTAAAAATATTTTTCTTTTTGTTATATTTTAAGCACGTCTTCTATGAGCTGCTTAGTTTCATTATTTATCATAGGCTGAATCTACAAATCAAGTATAATTAGACTCAGAGAACTGATTGGATTTCTAATTAGGACACATTGGAAACAATGCACAATCAGTAAATATTCTGACTAGGTACCTTTTAAAGAGCAACTCTTGGGCTTTTTGCTGATGACTAGACACCAATGTCATTAAATTTGTTGGTGGCAAGCAAATTTTAACGTTAACAGCTTCTTTAAATAGAGGCAATTAGTAAGGATCTTGAAATATTTAATCACGTTTGTCCAATTAGTGTGCAATTAAGCAATGGTGTGGCATGGGACAAACAGTCTGTTATTGAGCCTACTGAAGAATGCTGCCTTTGAAATCGTCTTGTTTTCATTTATTGATATGTAAAAAACAGGCTATGGCTGTAATTTCCAATTTGACTAAAACACCATGCAGATGGTCTAACTGAGTTCTTAACAGTGTGCAAAAATGAAATTAAAAGAAGCCACTTACCTGAGTGTGATTCATCTGTAATCTGGGAATATGTTTCACTTAGCATTTAATTACAAGGGTAATTCATGTGAATTAATTGTCTGAGGATTTATTCTATGCAAAACAAAATAATAAAAAAAAAGTCTGAAATGTAACTAACATCTATGCAAGGAAACTTTATTACCATTGCTTTTTGTTTCAAGTCTGCATTAGAAAATTTCAAACTAGTTTTTGTTGTTGCTATAGGCAATATCACCTTTATTTTGTTTTTTTATTTTTTCTTTCATCAATACTAGACTAGTATTGAACTAAATAGAATACTTGTCATTTTCAATAATTACCTCCTGTAGAAAATAGTTATATTTGTATATTGATATTTACAGTAATGTATTTCATTTTATTTTAAACTTCATCTACGAAAAGTAATTTTATATATAGGCATATAAAATATTGAGAATGACTGATAGCCATTCATATTAACCCCTCCGTGATTGAGGGTAAAACAAATGTTATTTCCTGAACACAATTTTGCAACGTTGTGTTAGTAAATCTGTACATATTATCACAACTACTTTGTGTCTCCTGGTGAATTATACAGTACCTTGTTTTCTCAGGACAAATTTGGCTTTCTTTTGGTGGTAAATGGTAGTGAATATCTTTTTCCCAATAAAACTGGCCCAAAATAGTAAAAAAAAAAAAAAGATTTTTTTTTAAACTTTAGCTGTAAACTTCTTACTATTGCCATAATTTACTACCAAAGAATTACCTAAAAAAATTCTCCTGCTCCTGACTATCACAGCGATACCAAATATGTGTATGTTATTTTCTGTTTGTACCCATAGTAGGGCCCAGAAACAATGGTGCTCATTTTCCTTTTTTCATTCTACCTAAAACACACTGACACTAACTGAAACTGATACTAGTTTAAAAAATCAATTTTTTTCTTTATTTTTTTTTTTTTTTTTACACACTTTTTTAAATTTACAACATTTACCTGCAAGGAGAGGAAGATATGTATTTTCCTCTCCATTTAGAAAAGCAAGTAAACACAATGGTGGTCTCACAGTGACTGATCAGAGGCCATCACAACGATCAGGTGACCCAATCGTTAGTATGAAACCCAGGGGTCTTAGTGAGAGCCCGGTCTCTGTGTGTGGCACTTTCCCAGCACAAAGAGAGGTAGGCAAGTAAGCGGCCCCACAACAAAAAAAAACAAGTTCAGTGAGGCAATGCCGGTGGTGGGAAAAGGGGTTAATTCATTAAAGAGGAAGTAAAGCCAATCAAGAAAGAAAATGCACCCTGCAGGGCAAAGGCATAATGAACTGCACATTGTACAGTTCTTTAGCGACCTGTGATAGTTGCATGGTAGCCCAACCCTTGGGTCAATGAACTGGGTTTTATGGTTTATAAAAATCTTATAATACATATATAGTACCTAATGTCTTGTGTTTATAGAAGAACTTCAGTTAAGACAAAAAAAAATAGCATCAGTAAACCGAACATGAGGTCAGGATATGTCAATTTTGTTTGCTGACAAGTAGACTCCATGTGACATCCCTTGAAAAAGTCACGTGACCTGTGACGCAACGCGTCGGGAGGAGGAGCCTAGTGACGTTGTTTGAGCTACGAGGTTAGCCGACAACACACGAGCGTAGTGAGGAGGAGCGGGGCTGACAGCCCAGAATAGCCTGACTGTTGCGATAGCATCCGCGAGATACACATTGGGTACATGTGAGTGGATAGATGTTATACTAATTCACTTGAGTGTACATATGCGGCGCTGGGCAATGGAATGTTTCTGTGTTGCTTTCTATTTCATGTAAACATCGGAGGAATATAACATTAAGAGAATCTGAAAAATAGAAGCGCTCACAGCATATGAATTCTTCCCAACAACTATAAGGGAAAGGGAAGTTTTTCTGTCTCTTTCTTTTTTCTTTTTACATTTACTTATATGCGATCTTTACATATGTGATTTGATATCAGCATTAATAAGTCTGGAAAGATTTACAGATTTGTTTCCATTTTTGCTAGTGGATTTCTCAGGAGGCAGTGTTTTTTGTCATTGCCCCAGTCTGAATGCAATTAGGCCAATCAATTGACAATCGATTGGCCGGTGTATGTGGACTTATTAGCATTTTATGCACTGATTGATTCACTGCACACATTGGTTCACTTATACACACATTCATTTAAGTTCCAGGGTAATTTCTTCCCTCTGGAGCATTCAACAGAAGAATATTTATCTATTTATTTATTTACCTATCACCCACGAGGTTGGCATCAACACACAGTGCACAATATTTATTTATTTATTTTAAACATTTGTCACTGGTTCTGGCAGTATTTAACACTGTATTACATTTATATATTTATTTATTTTAAGATCTACCAATATTTTAAGGTTGATTTTGCACACTATTTGTACTACTTTTGTATACCTTTTTTCGCCAATATTTAAATGCCAATAGAACAAAGGAACTAGAGTCTAAACAAGTCTTTATTTGGTCACGTTTATACCACATAACAATACAATGCATCGAGCTGTAGTGACAGGAAAGGATTTAACCAGACTGGAGTTTTCTATAAAAAAAAAAAAAACTAGCTGCTGAAGTTACTGTACCAAAGTACTCCTACCATGGTGGACTATGCCCCTGTCAGAAACCATGAATCAGACTGAGACAGAAGTACAGTTAAATCACACTTGTTTAATAATGAAAAAAAAAGGTAAACAGATTAAACGTAGTCAAAACATAGCCAGAGTTCAGGAACCAAAACGGATAGTCAGACAAGCCAAAATGTCAGGGAGCCAGAGATGAGCGTAGTAGAACAGCAAGCATGATTTGAAGCCAGAAGGAATGTCAGCCAAGCAAGTCTTTAACAGGAACACAGGAGAGCGTCTCTAGAGAAGTGACAGTAGGGGAAGGCCATGAATTCAGAAGATGCAGTCAATCCACTTGTTGGTAATATTTTTTCCAGATTGGATGAGCAGGATCACTGCATGGATCAGTTTTCCATGGCGTTGCAAATGCTCCTGAGTCGCACGGCTCATCTGGAATCTCCCACTGTGGCTGCTTCGGTACTACCTGTGTTGCAGGCCGTCCAGTCCAGATGATCTCTGTCTTCGCCTTGGTCACATATCTAAAGACGCTCTCCTGTGTTCCTGTTAAAGACTTGCTTGGCTGACATTCCTTCTGGCTCCAGATCCTGCTTGCTGTTCTACTACGATCCTCTCTGGCTCCCTGACGTTTTGGCTTGTCTGACTATCCGTTCTGGTTCCTGAACTCTGGCTATGTTTTGACTACATTTACTCTGTTTACCTTTTTTTATTATTATTAAACAAGTGTGAATTAACTGTACTTCTGTCTCAGTCTGATTCAATATGGCCACTCAGGCTGCTCTGCCTTCTGTCTGTGGCTGAGTGACAGGCGGATGTGATGACCAGGGCTCCAGCAGCATAAGCACTTAGTCAACCAGCCGATGGCCCGAGAGAATAGACAGCACTCCGCAACAGAGAAGCGCTTCACACAAGCCACCAAAGCTGAGACATTCCTCCTCCCCTGCAGCTGAACAGTGATTGGGCACTTCCAGGCTCTGACTCCTACCCTGAGGCAGAGCCTGCTACTAGACTAGCAATGTGATTGGACGGGACTCGGGGACTGGGTGTGGCTGGCCTCCGAAGTGGTGGGACCCAGCCAACCTTTTCCAGGTGCTGAATGCAGATTGGAGAAAGCAGTATGGGAAGCAGTAAGTGTGTGTGCAGCCTGCTGGCTTCTGTAGTCTCAGCTCAGCCTGTATGTGGAGAGTGGACTGTCTGTACTAATCTGCCCAGATGGGACATCATATACCCTGACATGATAGAGTTACATTGTGGGTTTCTGGGTGGGAATAAGGATGAGAGTTACATTGTGGAGAGCCTCTCCACAATATAACTCTCAACCTCATACCCTCCCAGAATCATAAGTCCCTCTCCACAATGTAACTCTCATCCTCATCCCCACCCAGAATCAACCATCCCTCTCCAGGATGTGGATGTTTCTGGGTGGGGATGAGGATGGTGGGGTTACATTGTGGAGAGGGGTGAGGAGGATTATGGATGAGGATGAAAGTTACATTGTGGAGAGGGATTTGGATGATTCTGGGTGGGGATGAATATTGAAAGTTGGTGGGATGGCCGGTGGGCAGATTCAGTGGGATGGCCAGTTGAATGTTGGTGGTCAGGGCCAGGGGGGCACAGGCCTAAAGCTGTGTAGGGGACCTTAAAATTTCTGATGGCTGCCCTGGTGATAACTTCTGTGCAAGGTGGAGGACTGTAACAAAGTCCCGCCTTCTAGATAGGCGGAACACTGATCCAATGATTTATTGAAATAATGTGACGTGTATCATAGGAGGCGGAAATTTGTTACAGTGGCCACCGGTATATTCAAATCTGTTTCAGAGCTCTGTGTTATCAGGCTGTATTCCAAGGGCACTGGTAAGGCTTTATTGCATGGGCACTGGTAAGGCTGTATTCTATGGGCATGGGTAAGACTGTATTCCATGGGCACTGGTAGGGCTGTATTCCATGAGCACGGGTAAGGCTGTATTTGATTGGCACTGATCAGGCTGCATTTAATTGGCACTGGTAAGGCTGCATTTAATTGGCACTGGTAAGGCTGCATTTAATTGGGGGGGGGGGGGCGCCGGCATGAAGCGTCACCTCCCTGAAATGAGTTTGCATTGCCATTGAATTGTAGTCCCAGGACTCAAGTTTCACACTCAGATTGAACTGTATGGAACTACAAGAGCCAGCATGCTCCGGAGAAGAGGAACTAAAGACTCCATCTTGCTTTTCTGAGGGATTTCAGTCACCACGAGACTGGACCTAGGGGAGAGGTGCTTCCTCCCAGATCAGTCCACCGCGTGATTTCATGCATCCATAGTCGGTCGGGACATCCAGCCTGAGAGAGGGGGATCCCAGGTGCATATCCAGGCACACCTGCACTGACAGTGAAGCATTCCAGTGTGAGATGACCAGTCGGGTCGCCAGAAGAGCTTGCCTGTTCCGGTATGATCGTTTGGGCCCTGACTGCAGGATTTGGTGAGGGGGCATTTGCCCATTTGCAGGAAACAAGGACACTGCACACAGAGTTGTTTCACTTTTCCCATCCGGCTTTATGAACTGTATACAGACATCATTGCTCTTAGTCACCTTGCTGACACCTATATTGGTACAGGACACAAGGCAATTCAGATACACAGACACTGTATACAGACACCATTGTCCTTTCACCTTGCTGAGGAAGATCCTGCATTCTTTACTTGATAATCCAGGCCAGTTGTACTTTTTGGCTCTGCTATTCAGGATTTTAAGTGTACCAACGAAAGTGGATAGCTGAGGACCCAAGGTCTCATTCTTCTTCAAAGGGACTAAAGTTACTGGTGCCATACAGACACGCACACACATGTCCAGGGCTCTGTATATGTAGTGGGTGTGTGGAATAGTCTACCTTGTGAACTAATTTATTGAATGTTGATTTGGGTACATTGTTGGTAATTGGGCCTCTGGTGTCGGTGGACAGAAGAGAGAGGACTGACATAAGAGAAGGTCATTCTTCTGCTCTCCTACAGCCTGGACTCATAGAGCCAAATTTAGGTAGTGACAGACAATCTGGTACAGAGTGTCATATTGTGATTTATTTGCCATTTACAGTGGTGTGAAAAAGTGTTTGCCCCCTTCCTCATTTCCTGTTCCTTTGCATGTTTGTCACACTTAAGTGTTTCGGAACATCAAACCAATTTAAACAATAGTCAAGGACAACACAAGTAAACACAAAATGTTTTGCTGCTTCAGGACCTGGAAGACTTGCCGTGATAAAAGGAACTATGAATTCTGCTGTCTACCAAGAGATCCTGAAGGAGAATGTCCGACCATCTGTTGTACTCAAGCTGAAACGAACTTGGGTTCTGCAGCAGGACAATGATCCTAAACACACCAGCAAGTCCACCACCGAATGGCTGAAGAAAAAAAAAATGAAGACTTTGGAGTGGCCTAGCCAAAGTCCTGACCTGAATCCTATTGAGATGTTGTGGTATGACCTTAAAAAGGCCGTTCATGCTCGAAAACCCTCTAATGTAACTGAATTAGGACAATTCTGCAAAGATGAGTGGGCCAAAATTCCTCCAGGACGCTGTAAAAGCCTCATTGCACGTTATCGCAAACGCTTGGTTGCAGTTGTTGCTGCTAAGGGTGGCCCAACCAGTTATTAGGTTTAGGGGGCAATCACTTTTTCACACAGGGCCATGATGGTTTGGATTTTTTTTCACCTTTAATAATAAACACCTTCATTTCAAATTGCATTTTGTGTTTACTTGTGTTGTCCTTGACTATTGTTTAAATTGGTTTGATGTTCCGAAACACTTAAGTGTGACAAACATGCAAAGGAACAGGAAATGAGGAAGGGGGCAAACACTTTTTCACACCACTGTAAGTGTGCCTCTGCTTTTGGGGTTAGTCTCAGGTTTGGAATCTCCTGAAAGCAACCCGAATACAGTGTTGAGCTATATTGTTATTGATCTCAGTTATTGCTCTCCAGTTGCATTACTTGATTATATATACTGTTATTGTTTGTTACCCTTTTCCACAGAAATATTGCAGTAAAGACAATTCTGTGTTTTATCATATCGTGTGTGTTTTAATTGATCCTTGCACTTAGACTATTGCCAGGTGTGCCAGGGGGTCTGAGAATGTACAGAACTAAATCTACTTAAGCGGCTCCTGCGGGGGCATATATGCAAAGCGCTGTGTAAATTGTTAGCACTATATAAATACCTATGTAGCGCCGGGGTCCTGAAGAGCACGCGCTATGTGTTTTTTTCTATTTAAACGCCCTGAAAAATGCAGTTTGGTTTTGGATTTAATTCTACCAAATTATGGTTTCAGTACCAGTCTAGCTGGATTGCACTAGGTTCTGTTGGCCACAGGTGTCACTGTCACCTATGGCAAGTGTGAGAACGCAGTTTGGCTAGGCGCATTGAGTGCCAATCTCTCTCGAAACCAGCCCAGTGGGAGTGTCGCCTTGCTGCGCATTCTGGGAGAAGGTACTTAAGGTACTGACATCACGTGTTTCTGGGTTCCGGTGCGGATCCATGCAATTTCAAGTCTGGATAGCCCAAGGCGAAGCAACTGCAGGGAGAGGCCTGAATGGATGTCAGGGCTGAATTATTCAAAAGTGGTCCGGTGCTGTCTCAGTTAGGAGAGGCCCAGCAACTGGAGAAGCATCCAGGGGAGGATCCTTCGGGAGGAAGCCATGCGCTAAGGCTGAATTTCAAGAAGAAGCCTGGAGGCTCAGTTGAAGGACACTAAATGGATCTACACTCATACGGTATCGCCGGACTGGCTGCAAGATACTGGTACCGTATGATAGCTATCTAAATTTATCTAGTCCCTCAGTTACAATCAAGTCTGTGGCAGAGACTTTATTCTCAAGTATTCTACAACCAAGTCTGTGGCAGAGACTTTATTCTCAAGTGTTCTACAGCCAAGTCTGTGGCAGAGACTTTGCTCTATCCAACACTTCACCGGCTGCTAGGCCTAGTGTGAGGAGGTCTATCCGGGTTGTGACAATTCAGTTGTGAGTGGCTACTCTCTGGATTTCTATAGTGAGAGACTTTCAAATTTGAGCAGTTCCAAAGGTACCTGAACTTTCTACCTATTCCCTCTATCCTTCATTTAGATACTGTGTTTGTCTACCCTTTTTTGCAAATAAAAATCCCAAAGCGGATCCAGTGTCAGTTTCTACATTTTTCTGGGCCATCTATCACAGGAACCCCTAGACGGAGACGAGATGAAGAAGGTAACGGTAAGCCCAATAAAACCAGCAGCTCCTTCGGGGGTTAGTGCTACACCTATAAAAAAAAACACTGAGGAAAATGTGAAATGTACCTTAAATTATGGAAAAAGCTATCAGACCTCCCTGTAACATTGTGTATACAGTGTATGAACTGTGTTGAAATAATTGTTTTTAACATTGTCGTTTCCCCTAGTCAGGAGCAGGTGTATCTGTAGATATACACAATATAGCTTTGCAAAGATTTAAAAAAAATAAAAAAAAATAATACATAATACAGTATATACGTATATTTTTATTCAAACGTTTTCTATATTGTTGTATGTAGGTGACAGTGAAGGATTTACTTTAAAGGAAGCCTAAAAAAAATCTAACTGGCAGGTCCCTGCAGTAGAAAATGCATTATACAATACCTACCTCTCCAGGGACCAGAGTCTCTATTTTTCCATCCAAACAAGCACAGCAGCCTCAGTCAGATTTTGTAGCAGTTTTCACTTTCAGAAAGGTTCAATGCATTTGTCCCCTGCTGTGGCTCCATCCTCTGACCCCTATGTTACTGCTGTGTTCTGTAGGGGTTGGAGGATGCAACACAGGCATCCTACATCCCTGGAAGTGTATAATGCATGCTATGGTTTCATTCTCCTACCCCTATGTTATTGCTGTTTCTTGTAGTGACATAAGGGTCAGAAGATTAAAGGAGAAGTACATTTGGCTGTACTTCTCTTGTGCATCATAGGAGTGCAATTAGTTTTGCACTCCTGTGGCCTGAAGCCCGCTAGCTGATGACATCACAGAGCTGGTCCAGGGTCAGGAAAGATATGGTCGGGATCCGCTTGCATGCCTGGATCAGCCCTCGGCTCAGCTTCTCAGCTTGCCGAGTTGCTCCCACCCCCTCCACAGCCAAGCACTCCAGTGAGCGTAGGGGGGGCAGAAATATGGTTAAAGGATAAACCTAAGCAACTGATAAAATGGAATACTTGAAAGTATAAAATATAAAAAGAAAAAGAGGCTGCTGCTAAAAAGCGGGATACTTCACACTTAAACAGGTATGTAGGAAATAAAGCTGCGCCAATGTTAAAAATTAATAAACATATAAAATACAACCCATCACAATGTTGGATGGAAAAACACAGATCTCAAATGGGACAGTCCAAACAAGGATGAATGGGAGGCTTACCAGAGGGTAGCAATGATAGGGCATTGGTTATACACTTGAGGGGTCTCCAGTAGTCAAGCGCTGGTGGGGTTAACAACGGCTCTGGAAAAAAATCACTCCAAATGGGGAGAGGGGAGAGAACCCGTCCTGTGATCCACTCACAGCTGAGATGGCCAGCCAGATCCTAGTAAGTTCCTTTATAGTGTTTGGGAGAGATGCGCCAATCAGGGAAAGGTTTATGTGTCCTTAGGAACCATACAAAGCTATGTTTTAAGGAGCTTGTTTAGGGGTCAAGTCAGTCCATTGGATATGAGAGCTGCATTTGTTGTCTCAGTGCTTCTCAACCTCAGTCCTCAAGTACCCCCTATCATTGCTACCCTCTGGTAAGCCTCCCATTCATCAGGTGGTCGGGATGAAGCACCGTTTATATACATGTCACACTGTATAACTTGCAGCACGAGCACCGTGGTGTTATTTTTAATACAATCTTTGTGTGGATTTCAACTTGATCTATACCTGATGCCTAGATTGACTTTTATTGGACTTTTACCTACCTATCCTTGTTTGGACTGTCCCATTTGAGATCTGTGTTTTTCCATCCAACATTGTGATGGGTTGTATTTTATATGTTTATTAATTTTTAACATTGGCGCAGCTTTATTTCCTACATTACTATCTGGTACATGTCTCATTGTTTGTTGGGGATTACGAGCACACCGATACAACACTACTTCTGTATCTCTGGTCGACATCCCCATGCGTTTGCTCTACATTTGTATGCAACCTTCCTGGCTTTTAATGGATTTTATAATTAAAACTGGCTAATTAAGCCCCCTATTGCTGCTTCAGGGCTGCCAGTTTGGCTGATTCTACATATGCCAGGGGCTTGTTGTCAGTATAGATGTCCACTTGCCCTCTTGTGAGGTATTCTGAAATTTCTTAGTTACGACTGAGTCCAAAACCAACAGTTCTAGCTTGAAGGAGCTATCATTTTGGGGATTGCGTCCTGTAGGCTGCAAACTATGGCAGGCATAAGCAATAGCACGCTCAATCCAATCTTGTTCTTTAGCAAGCACAGAACCCAGTCATTGAAACTGCTATCAGTTTAATATAGTCAGCATACAGTGCCTTGAATTGTTCCACATTTTGTCATGTTACAACAAAAAACATAAATGTATTTTTTGGGGATTTTATGCGATAGACCAAAGCAAAGGTGCACATAATTGTGAAGTGGAAGGAAAATGATAAATGGTTTTCAATTTTTTTTTACGAATAAATACCTGAAAAGTGTGGCATGCATTTGTATTCAGCCCCCCTGAGTCAATACTTTGTAGAACCACCTTTCACTGGTTGTACAGCTGCAAGTCTTTTTAGGTATGTCGCTACCAGCTGTGCACATCTAGAGAGTAACATTTTTGCCCATTCTTCTTTGCAATATAGCTCAAGCTCTGTCAGATTGGATGGAGAGCATCCGTGAACAGCAATTTTTCTTGCCACAGATTCTCAATTAGATTTAGGTCTGGACATTGACTGGGCCATTCTAATACATACATTTGCTTTGATCTAAACCATTCCATTGTAGCTCTGGCTGTATGTTTAGGATCGTTGTCCTGCTGGAAGGTGAACCTCCCCCTTAGTCTCAAGTCTTTTGGAGACTCTAACATGTTTTCTTCTAAGATTGCCCTGTATTTGTCTCCATGCATCTACCTATCGACTCTGACCAGCTTCCCTGTCCCTGCTGAAGAAAAGCATTGCCACAACATGATGCTGCCACCACCATGTTTCACAGTGGGGATGGTGTGTTCAGGCTGATGTTCAGTGTACGTCTTCGGGCAGACATAGCGTTATGCTTTTAGGCCAAAAAGTTTAATTTTGGTCTCATCTGACCAGGGCACCTTCTTTTACATTACACAAGTAAATGCGCAAAAAACAGCGTCAAAAACTTTTCACAGTGTCTACCGATCTCTCACCAATGGAAACCAGAAAATCCACTATATGAATGAGGATCCATGTTATATCAAAATCCATATCATAATGAAAACTGCCATCCAGTGAGGCAAGGGTTAAGTTAGGCAATTAGGGACAAAGAATCCACATCCAGGGCTGCCATCAGAAAAGGACAGAAACCATGTTCCAAAGTCTGTGAAAAAATCTCAGCCTGTACGCTCACGAAACCAGTCGTCCACTTATGACGTCATCTCTCTCCGCCTGCGCTTCAGACCTCGCTCTGTTTTGAACTGCGCTCCACAGCCGGCGTCTGTGCCCCTACAGCGCCTCAGCCTGACGAACCTGTAGATGACCACATCCATGCTCAGCTTATAAAGTGTTGAACGCTCATATATCACACCAAAAATGTGAGTTGCCTGTGAGTGAGTTGCCTGTATTAGGCTGGATTCACACCTATGCATTTTTAGTGCTTTTTGCATTTTGCAGATTTGCACTACAGTCCATTTAACATGATTTCCTATGGAACACGTTCTGTAGTGCAAATCTGCAAAATGCAAAAAGCACTAAAAAAGCATAGGTGTGAATCCAGCCTTAGCACGTTTTTATGATTAACATGTTTGTTACTTCTACACCCAGAGGCGCCTCTTTCTTTTCTTTTTTCGCCTTCTTTTACATGTTTGCTGTGTCCCCACATGGCTTATCCCAAACTGCAAATGGGTCTTCTTATGGCTTTCTTTCAACAATGGAGTGCATAGCTAATAATTGCCCTGTGGACAGATTCTCCCACCTAAGCTGTAAATCTCTGCAGCTTCTCCAGAGTTACCATGGGCTTCTTGGCTCTTCTCTGATTAAAGCTCTCCCTGCCCGGCCTGTCAGTTTAGGTGGATGGCCATGTCTTGGTAGGTTTGCAGTTGTGCCATACTCTCCATTTTAGGATGATGGATTGAACAGGGCTCTGTGAGATGTTCAAAGCTTGGGGTATTTTTTTATAACTTAACCCTGCTTTAAACTTCTCCACAACTTTATCCCTGACCTGTCTGGTGTGTTCCTTGGCCTTCATGATGCTGTTTATTCACTAAGGTTCTCTAATAAACCTATGAGGGCTTCACAGAACAGCTGTATTTATACTGAGATTAAATTACACACAAGTGGACTTTTTTTACTAATTAGTTGACTTTTGAAGGCAGTTGGTTCCACTAGATTTTAGTTAGGTATATCAGAGTAAAGGGGGCTGAATACAAATGCATACCACACTTTTCAGATATTTATTTTTTTAAACTTTTGAAAATCATTTATAATTTTTCTTCCACTTCACAATTATGTGCAACTTTGTGTTGGTCTATCACATAAAATCCCAATAGAATACATTTACGTTTTTGGTTGTAATGTCACAAATGAGGAAAGTTTCAAGGGGTATGAATACTTTTTCGAGGCACTGTAGATTAGGAAAAAAGGTACTTAGATTTTTTAAAGTAAGTACAGTGCCATCATCCATATACAGAAATAGAAGGGACAATAAAAATTAAACAGCGTGTGTTTAGTTTCACTTCAAGTCTACCTTTTACAAAAAATAATAATAAATGCACATATATTTGCTGGATAAAATGTGCATTTATTATTTTTTGCAAATCAGCCTGCAAAAGACAGTACTCAAGCACTTAGGCAGGTATAAAATAGAAAGAGACAAGGCAGGGTTTATCGTCAATAAATCCATATTCATATTTAAAGTGTATTATAGGAGAGACAATAGCCACAAATATTGGTCATTGTCTTGACAGTATTGAGTCAACTTGGTTATGTAGCAATATAAAAGGGAGTGGCAAGGCAGGTTTTGTCTTGAAGTAAACAGTATAGTGTATTATGTGAGAGAAAAAAGGAACAAATATTGTACATTGTCAGTACAGTGCAGCTCCAGTTGGCGGTGGGACTAAAAGGAAAAATGTCTAACAGGAGAGGTAGAGTTGCTGCTACATGGAGGTTGTAGGTGGCGAGCCTTGCTGATGTGGCTTCCTCCTCTCCCTCCTCTATCTCTTCCCACATCTACTCAAACCTCTACTCCTTTTCCTCCCTCACTTCTTCCTTCTCCAAGGTAACTATGACACTAAGGGAAGCTTTGGGGAGCTGCGTTTTTTTTCACCCCCCACCAGTGGCTCATTATGTGGGAGGTAGTGAAGTGGCTGACAAATACTTTCTCCTCTTGCCCATCACAGGTGCAGAGAAGCTGTTTTTCTGCAAGTGCTGCTAATGGACCCTTTTCTTCCTCCTTTTCTGCTAAGTCTACCATAATCCCACAAGCTGGCTATGGTAAGTCAGAGGAATTACAGGCTACTGCTATCCCCAGGGCTTTGCAGTGTGGGCCTTTTTTTTACATATCTTCTGCTGTGCCGGAAAAAAAAATCTAAATTACCCCCATCTTGATGCCAGTTTGGACTGATGCGCTCTAATCTAAGGTTACCATACTTTCAAAACAAAGCCCAGGGCTGCACAAGCTCAGACCAGGGGTGCTTTGTGATTGGTAGCGATGCTGTATAGCAGCCACATTAGCAACAAATGGGAGCAGAGGAGGCAGGCCCAGGATGTGTGCAGGTAATGGGGTTCAGATCATGTAGTATGGAACTCTAATGTATGAACTGACTCTTGCACAGTGTGATTTGAAGGTTGCACACTGCAATGCACTATGGTGCCAGGCTCCAAGGGACAAATCCATGGAAGCCGGTTTCCAAGGGACAGAGCCTTCACAACAGTGACTGTCCCAGAGAAGTCAGGGCGAATGGTAACCTTACTCTTATCACTCCAAGTCAAAAGTTATAATCGAGAAAAAAAAGAGAAAATACACCAAGAAAATAGCTAAGGTGTAAAGAGATATTAGCCCTTAAAAAGATTTTTTTTGTGTATACATCTGTGCACACAGGTGGGGCACATACAACAAAATGTACATCGGGCACTGCAATTCAAAGCACTCAAGCATAGTTTGTTAAAGTATAAACCCAACTACTAACATCTCATATAAGTTTTAAAATGAAACTTGGAAATCTTATTTTTATTTTAATTGCTAGCTCTCATGAAACTAACAGTTGATGATATCAAGGTCTTTGGCTTCTTTGCATTATGGGGTGCCAACGTTCCGCCCTGTCTCTCAAAATCTCTTGCTTATAAATCACCATCACATGCTTTCCTAAATGAAACTATGTGCTGCTGTGATGATGCACATTGCCAAAAAATATTTCACTTTTGTCATCATTTAAAGTGGACCTTCTATAAAAATAGAAAGGCCCCTATCTCCAAAAGCCAAATATCTCCATTTAGAGATATGTATTTAATATTTTTAGGACATTTGCATTCTATTGGGGAGATTTCCCTTTACTTCCAAAACAGGAAGAGAAATTCCCTCCAAAGTGAGGAAATCCTGGGTTGTCTCTATTCCTGTTTTAGTGATTCTGTTGACAACCCAAAATATGTAATTTTATTTTACTTCAACTTTTGGTGATATTAATAATAATTTAGTGTAAACAGGCCAAATGGAGAAGGTGAATCTCCATAAAGGGGACCTAGGCAGTAATAACCTGACACACACAAAAAAAAGAAAAAATACTTACCTTAGCCCCAGCATCTGATGTCGCTGTGCATTTTTGTGTGTGCCCAGCTATTCCTGGAGGTGGTGAGGTCACATATACCTCTTGGAAGCCAACGGGTTCCTGCTGCTGTGTGAGCCAATGAGGAGACAGAGACCCGGGGGAGCCGCTGTTCTCATGCATCGAGATGGGGTTCAGGTAAGTATAAGGGGAAGCTGGGGTGGGGAGCTGCACCCAGAAAGTTTTTTTAACTTAAAGTATTAAGGTAAAAATGAACTCTAAAACCACTTGAAGGCATTTGTTCCAAACATCCGTTTCCATGTCTATTCTTTCACATTTTAGACTGTTAGAGACCCCTTTAACCAGGGACAAGGTGTTTTTTTCGTGCATTGTAGGTCTGGCGTGACCTTGTAGCTATAAATTCAGAGTTTTGTTGAAACGTGAAAATGGAAGATCCGCTACAACCCCAAAGTGGCTCCAAACCCAAGCTTCATCCCTAATCCGTAGACTTGTGGGTTTCTGTGGTACTAAACTCATTTTTTTAACGTGTACCTACATGTAAGCCTGTAATAAGGCTTACCTGTAGGTAAAGTGAATATCTCCGAAACTTGCACTGTTTAGGAGATATTTACACTGGATGCAACTGGTGACGTCACTGGCGCATGCGTACTGAAGGTACGGCATACCAGCTGGAAGCACTGACATTTACTAAAATTAAAATTTTTTGTAAATTAAAAATTTAAATTTAATTTAGAAAAAAAGTGTTTAAATTGGTGTGAGGTCTCCCAGGAAATCTATACCATGCCCTTCCAGTGTAGTATAGATTTTAAAGTGGAAGTAAACCCACCTATCGTTTTCAGCCAAGGAAGCTTCCATCTTTGCCTCTGTTTAATCTTCAACTGCCACAGTGCTGCACATGTGATCCGTTATGACACCAGCCATTGGATGGTTTGACTGTTTGGTTGAGAGCACAGCCAATGTGCAGTTAGCATTCACGGCATGCCTTTTTTTTTTAGACTGTTAAATCGATGGGTTTACTTCCGCTTTAAGGAAAATAACCATGCAAAAAAATGGAAAAATAAGTAAAACTGTGTGAAGTCCTAAAAATCATTAGCAGATCCTTAAAGCTGTAGTAAACTGCCGTTTTATTTATTTTTCTTTTTTTAAACCTGCAATACAAAGTTATTGCATACTAGCACATTATGTGAAACCTACCTTAAAATGAAGCCCTCCAGAGGAGCGCTGTCACCGCTAACAAGGCTTCCATCTTCCCCCAGTCTTCCTTCTGGGTTGGCAGGCTCCGGTCCTTTAATTGGACTAGCCTTAATGACGTAACCTATGTGCACGGGAGCCACTGTTCACGGCACAAGACTCTGAAGGAACCGCGCCAGGCATGCCGTTGCTTCAGAGCACATGCGCTGCTGAAATCACCGGCGGCTTGACATGAAAATATCTCCTAAACGGTGCACGTTTAGGAGATATTTACTGTACCTATAGGTAAGCCTTACTATAGGCTTACCTATAGGTAAAAATCATCCATGGGAGTTTACTCCCACTTTAATCACTAAAAGAAAAAGTCCCATGATGTACATCTACAATACCCGACACCCGCTTAAAGAAAAAAAAACCTGATAGCCATAATTCAATGATGCCACTCCACATCATCACCATTACCCAAGTATGGCCATGTGACCGTAGTTAGGTAATACTGTAAGCCCCTAATCTCTTTGCTTATGTGGCCTGGATTCCTGTCCATGTATGTAAATGGGCCAGTGATGTCAGTGGCTGGTAAGGACATTTGAAACATTCAACATTTGGATGAACATTGAGCTCATCCCTGCCTATGTCAGGAACAAGTACTGTATATAAAGAATTCCGTAAAAAAAACGGGGTACTATAAAGGTGCAAGTAGACACAAATATGTTTAAAAAATCAACATTTATTTTACATCATTAAAATACATCTAATAAAATTAATGGATTCAACAACCACATAAATCACATTTCATGTGAAAATTGATGCTTCCACTCAACATGTTTCACCAAATTTTTTACACACCTGCTTCAGGAGTATATACATCAATCTAAAGAGAACAGTAACAAATTTGAAAGGAATAATATACTTATTAAACATGATCAAACTTTTTAACATAATACATACAAAATGATTTAATTATATGATACAAAAATGAAAAAAGGCAAATAAAACATTCCATTGCATTGTGCAACCAACTCGATATTAGCAACTTCATAGTCATTATTCACTATAATTATTTGTTACATACCTGTTACATTTTGTATTATCTGTAATATCTTTGGTAGTTGACACCCATACAACAATGATCTGGACAACAACTGATTAGGCAACAACAGAGGGGATAATGGGTCCAAGCTATATAAGAGATATTTACAATTATATTTAAAGTATGTGTATAACTATACTCCATACTATTTGAACATGAATATATAAAGTTTAGACTTACAAGGAATCTTGAATTTCTAAATTAACATTGGAAGCAAACTGAGACTTGATTTGATATTTGTCTGGATTATCCAAACCCGTGAGGTATGAGGATTCAGACCTAAACAAAATGTATTAAGTATTAACAAAGGTATATGCTGCTCTGAATAAATTGACTTTTTTTATATGTATATCTCTAATTGGGTAGCTAAGTTTACCACTATCAACCTTAGTTGCAAGGCATTCCCAGCACCAATACCTCCACCAGAATCAATATATTACTCACAGGCTGAAGTTTTTTTAAAAAAGCAATGCATAATCAGACGTCTCATAACTTATTGTGTCTATATTCTCTGTCTGTTTCCTTCTTTGTGGCTCCAGCAAAATGGCCACCTGCCAGCCTATTTATCCCCTCCATGCCACTTGGCGCATGACGTCAAGAGTGGCGTGCAGATGCTCAAGATCCCATAGCACATTCGACCTAGAGTGTGCCGGCAACTGAGAGTGAGGCTTGGAAACAACCAAGTCTCACTGTCAGCGGGCGTGTCAAGCTCAATTGCTAAAGGCGCACCTCCACCTGTGTGTAAATCTGACAAAGTACATTCACCCCGCATAAAATAAAAACTGAATAGGTGCTGCATCATGATGATCCTAGTAAGATCCACACATAGATGAAGACGGAGATCCCTCAGTCTAATGGGACAAAAATGGCATGCATGTTACCAAAGGTACTCATACATGCCCTGGGCGTCCGTATGGCTGTCAGTGAAATCCGGCACACAGATCATCCTGCAGGGTAATCAAAAATAAACACAAATAACCAATAAACCAAAATCCTATAATATTGACAAAATTATTTATGCATCATCAATTAGTTATACATAGCCAATATAGTTGCTGGGAAATACACAATACATGTAATGTTATAACAATCACATTCTTATTTATGTCTTTCTGTTTTCATCTTTATCAACAGGCTATGGGTAGAACTTATAGGGAAGATTTAAAACAAAGACAATCATTTAAGCCAGGGGCTTGTGTAGCTCCCAAACTGTAAATCCATTTGGATTCACGTTGAAGTAAATACTTGTCTATTGTACCTCCCCTTTCAGAATGTGGAATATGTTCTATGGCACAGAATTTTATCATATTTAAATCAAAATTATGATAAAGCAACTTATCAGCATTTCCAATTTTTTGACACCAGATACATGGTGCCATATTCTATGAAAAAAGGGGCATTTTGTCTTGCCTATATAGAAACTGCCACAGTGGCAGTTCATCATATAGACAATTCCCAGAGTTTGACAAGTTACTCTGAGGGATTTTTCTAAATTGACCGTTTGGCAACTCAACTTGGTGGCCTTCCTGTATGTATGAGCAAAAATTGCACATACCACATTTATATGTCCCTGTCGTTATAATTCTTTTAGTTCTTGGTCAGACATAGTGACTTTTAAGGTGATCCCTGATTGATTTTGATCACTTGAACGTAATTTCAGGTGTATCATTAATGTATTTCAGATTTTTAGAGTCAGCTACAAGCAAAGGCCAATATTTATTAAAATTTCATCTCAATTGGTCATATTGTTAGGTATATTTAGGTATATAATAGTAGTGAAGTACTGTATATGTTGCGCACACTGAACAAAAAAAGGTCCCACAACAATAGAACAAATAAATAAATAAAAACTAAATATATTTAAATATGTTTCCCGAAAAGAAAATAAACCCAGAAACACAAAACCCAATCTTCTTCAACACACACTGATAAATGGCTGCTGGGATGCCAACCTTTTAAAGAGAGAGGGCTGGCGCATAACAAAGCCCCATTATTAGTAATTTTATTGTACTTCAACTTTTGGTGATATTAATAATAATTTAGTGTAAACAGGCCAAATGGAGAAGGTGAATCTCCATAAAGGGGACCTAGGCAGTAATAACCTGACACACACAAAAAAAAGAAAAAATACTTACCTTAGCCCCAGCATCTGATGTCGCTGTGCATCTTTGTGTGTGCCCAGCTATTCCTGGAGGCGGTGAGGTCACATATACCTCTTGGAAGCCAACGGGTTCCTGCTGCTGTGTGAGCCAATGAGGAGACAGAGACCCGGGGGAGCCGCTGTTCTCATGCATCGAGATGGGGTTCAGGTAAGTATAATGCCGCGTACACACGTGCGGACTTTTGCCGGCGGACCTAGTCCAGTGGACAATCCGCTGGACTTTCCAGCTGGGTCCGCTGGACTTTCCGAGCATGTGGACTTGCCCACACACGCACGGACTTCTCCGGCGGATAATCCGCCGGCCAAAAGTCCGCGGGACTTTTGAAAATGAATGGACTTGCCCACACACGGAGCAGTCCGTTCATTTAGAACGTGACTTCAGGTTACGTAGCTAGCGTAGGCAGTAAATGCCGCCGCGCTGGCTCCGTAAGCTGGCATGGATTTAAAGGGACTCCCCACGCCGAAAAAAAAAACGGCGTGGGGGTTCCCCCCAAATCCATGTCAGACCCTCATCCGAGCACGCAGCCTGGGGTGGGGACGAACGAGCGCCCCCCCCTCCTGAGCCGTACCAGGCCGCGTGCCCTCAACATGGGGGGTGCCCTGGGGAAAGGGGGGCCATGCGGCCCCCCCACCCCAAAGCACCTTGTCCCCATGTTGATGAGGACAAGGGCCTCTTCCCGACAACCCTGGCCGTTGGTTGTCGGGGTCTGCGGGCGGGGGCTTATCGGCATCTGGGAGCACCCTTTAATAAGGGGCCCCCAGATACCGGCCCCCCACCCTATGTCAATGAGTATGGGGTACGATGTACCCCTACCCATTCACCTAAGGTGTAAAATGTAAAGTACAAAAACACACACACTTTTGAAAAAATATCGCTCGTTCGTCCCCACCCCTTTCCTGGCCTGCCAGGCTGCGTGCTCGGATAAGGGTCTGACATGGATTTGGGGGAACCCCCACGCCGTTTTTTCGGCGTGGGGGAGTCCCTTTAAATCCATGCCAGGTCACGGAGCTAGCGCGGCGGCATTTACTGCCTACGCTAGCTACGTAACCTGAAGTTACGTTCTAAATGAACGGACTGCTCCGTGTGTGGGCAAGTCCGTTCATTTTCAAAAGTCCCGCGGACTTTTGGCCGGCGGATTATCCGCCGGAGAAGTCCGTGCGTGTGTGGGCAAGTCCACACGCTCGGAAAGTCCAGCGGACCCAGCTGGAAAGTCCGGCGGGATTGTCCGCTGGACTAAGTCCGCCGGCAAAAGTCCGCACGTGTGTACGCGGCATTAGAGACCCCTTTAACCAGGGACAAGGTGTTTTTTTCGTGCATTGTAGGTCTGGCGTGACCTTGTAGCTATAAATTCTGAGTTTTGTTGAAACGTGAAAATGGAAGATCCGCTACAACCCCAAAGTGGCTCCAAACCCAAGCTTCATCCCTAATCCGTAGACTTGTGGGTTTCTGTGGTACTAAACTCATTTTTTTCACGTGTACCTACATGTAAGCCTGTAATAAGGCTTACCTGTAGGTAAAGTGAATATCTCCGAAACTTGCACTGTTTAGGAGATATTTACACTGGATGCAACTGGTGACGTCACTGGCGCATGCTTACTGAAGGTACGGCATACCAGCTGGAAGCAGAGATTTTTTTTTAAAGCACTGACATAGGTAATACTGTAAGCCCCTAATCTCTTTGCTTATGTGGCCTGGATTCCTGTCCATGTATGTAAATGGGCCAGTGATGTCAGTGGCTGGTAAGGACATTCGAAACATTCAACATTTGGATGAACATTGAGCTCATCCCTGCTTATGTCAGGAGCAAGTACTGTATATAAAGAATTCCGTAAAAAAAACGGGGTACTATAAGGGTGCAAGTAGACACAAATATGTTTAAAAAATCAACATTTATTTTACATCATTAAAATTCATCTAATAAAATTAATGGATTCAACAACCACATAAATCACATTTCATGTGAAAATTGATGCTTCCACTCGACATGTTTCACCAAATTTTTTACACACCTGCTTCAGGGGTATATACATCAATCTAAAGAGAACAGTAACAAATTTGAAAGGAATAATATACTTATTAAACATGATCAAACTTTTTAACATAATACATACAAAATTATTTAATTATATGATACAAAAATGAAAGAAGGCAAATAAAAAATTCCATTGCATTGTGCAACCAACTCAATATTAGCAACTTCATAGTCATTATTCACTATAATTATTTGTTACATACCTGTTACATTTTGTATTATCTGTAATATCTTTGGTAGTTGACACTCATACAACAATGATCTGGACAACAACTGATTAGGCAACAACAGAGGGGATAATGGGTCCAAGCTATATAAGAGATATTTACAATTATATTTAAAGTATGTGTATAACTATACTCCATACTATTTGAACATGAATATATAAAGTTTAGACTTACAAGGAATCTTGAATTTCTAAATTAACATTGGAAGCAAACTGAGACTTGATTTGATATTTGTCTGGATTATCCAAACCCGTGAGGTATGAGGATTCAGACCTAAACAAAATGTATTAAGTATTAACAAAGGTATATGCTGCTCTGAATAAATTGACTTTTTTTTATATGTATATCTCTAATTGGGTAGCTAAGTTTACCACTATCAACCTTAGTTGCAAGGCATTCCCAGCACCAATACCTCCACCAGAATCAATATATTACTCACAGGCTGAAGTTTTTTTTAAAAAGCAATGCATAATCAGATGTCTCATAACTTATTGTGTCTATATTCTCTGTCTGTTTCCTTCTTTGTGGCTCCAGCAAAATGGCCACCTGCCAGCCTATTTATCCCCTCCACGCCACTTGGCACATGACGTCAAGAGTGGCGTGCAGATGCTCAAGATCCCATAGCACATTCGACCTAGAGTGTGCCGGCAACTGAGAGTGAGGCTTGGAAACAACCAAGTCTCACTGTCAGGGGCGTGTCAAGCTCAATTGCTAAAGGCGCACCTCCACCTGTGTGTAAATCTGACAAAGTACATTCACCCCGCATAAAATAAAAATGGAATAGGTGCTGCATCATGATGATCCTAGTAAGATCCACACATAGATGAAGACGGAGATCCCTCAGTCTAATGGGACAAAAATGGCATGCATGTTACCAAAGGTACTCATACATGCCCTGGGCGTCCGTATGGCTGTCAGTGAAATCCGGCACACAGATCATACTGCAGGGTAATCAAAAATAAACACAAATAACCAATAAACCAAAATCCTATAATATTGACAAAATTATTTATGCATCATCAATTAGTTATACATAGCCAATATAGTTGCTGGGAAATACACAATACATGTAATGTTATAACAATCACATTCTTATTTATGTCTTTCTGTTTTCATCTTTATCAACAGGCTATGGGTAGAACTTATAGGGAAGATTTAAAACAAAGACAATCATTTAAGCCAGGGGCTTGTGTAGCTCCCAAACTGTAAATCCATTTGGATTCACGTTGAAGTAAATACTTGTCTATTGTACCTCCCCTTTCAGAATGTGGAATATGTTCTATGGCACAGAATTTTATCATATTTAAATCAAAATTATGATAAAGCAACTTATCAGCGTTTCCAATTTTTTGACACCAGATACATGGTGCCGTATTCTATGAAAAAAGGGGCATTTTGTCTTGCCTATATAGAAACTGCCACAGTGGCAGTTCATCATATAGACAATTCCCAGAGTTTGACAAGTTACTCTGAGGGATTTTTCTAAATTGACCGTTTGGCAACTCAACTTGGTGGCCTTCCTGTATGTATGAGCAAAAATTGCACATACCACATTTATATGTCCCTGTCGTTATAATTCTTTTAGTTCTTGGTCAGACATAGTGACTTTTAAGGTGATCCCTGATTGATTTTGATCACTTGAACGTAATTTCAGGTGTATCATTAATGTATTTCAGATTTTTAGAGTCAGCTACAAGCAAAGGCCAATATTTATTAAAATTTCATCTCAATTGGTCATATTGTTAGGTATATTTAGGTATATAATAGTAGTGAAGTACTGTATATGTTGCGCACACTGAACAAAAAAAGGTCCCACAACAATAGAACAAATAAATAAATAAAAACTAAATATATTTAAATATGTTTCCCGAAAAGAAAATAAACCCTGAAACACAAAACCCAATCTACTTCAACACACACTGATAAATGGCTGCTGGGATGCCAACCTTTTAAAGAGAGAGGGCTGGCGCATAACAAAGCCCCATTATTAGCCCTTCTAAGCCAGCTGACCTAAGTTAAAAAACCATGCAGTTCACGGGATTGCACTTTGCACTATTCACCCCCAAAAAAACTCCAAATACAACCATTACATGTTACCAAAAGAAGGGCAGAAAACAGCAAGTTGGTGTAATTTGGGCGCGGCACTTTTATTGGTTTCAATATGTAAGACCATCATTAATAACATAATAACTCCATTAACATCAGGATATAACATTTCAAACAATGCTTAGTGATAAAGACTAAAGCAAATACTTAACTTAATACAATAAAGTCCCCCTTTGATACAAAGGTGACGAACCACACAAAAGTGCTTGCGACGGGTGGGGAGGTTAGCTCTTTCCGCTTACTCTGACCGACAGCAACCACCCTAAAGGTTGGGCTCTTTATATACTAAGGCCCTTCAGCTTGCAGGTGATTCTCTCACACACCATTGGACACATTTTTACCTGTCCCAAGGTGTGTGAGAAATTTAAAGGGCCAGAGTACCATTCAACTTGTATTAAAATAAATGGCATTCAAAAAGTGAAGTGTCCACTTTCTACATTATGGTTACAAAGATTTCAGCCTGATTTCAGCCTTCAATATGAATTTCCTCAGACTGCAAACCTCAAACATGCAGGATTTGCTTACAGCATCCCTAATCATAATATATAGCATGCCTTTTCTGTAACCAGGTTATCATCTTTACGTCTTAACCACTTAAGGACCAAGCCTCTTTCTGAGATTTGGTGTTTACAAGTTAAAAACATATTTTTTTGCTAGAAAATTACTTAGAACCCCTAACACTATATATATTTTTGTCTAACACCCTAGAGAATAAAATGGTGGTCGTTGCAATACTTTCTGTCACACCGTATTTGCACAGCGGTCTTAAAAGCGCACTTTTTTTGGAAAAAATATACTTTTTTGCAATAAAAAATAAGACAACAGTAAAGTAAGCCCAATTTTTTTTTATATTGTAAAAAGATAATGTTATGCCGAGTAAATTGATACCCAACATGTCACGCTTCAAAATTGCACCCGCTCGTGGAAGGATGACAAACTTTTACCCTTAAAAACCTCCATGGGTGACGTTTAAAAAAATTGTTGAGTTAAAGAGGAGGTCTAGAGGCTAGAATTATTGCTCTTGCTCTCACAATCACGGTGATACCTCACATGTGTGGTTTGAACACCGTTTTCATATGCGGGTGGTAATCACATATGCGTTCGCTTCTGTATGCGAGCTCGGCGGGACCGGGCACGTTAAAAAAAAAAATTCTTATTTATTTTACTTTTTATTTTGTATTTTTACACTGTTCTTTTAATAAAAAAATGGTGTCACTTTTATTCCTATTACAAGGAATGTAAACATCCATTGTAATAGAAAAAAAGCATGACAGGACCTCTTAAATATGAGATGTGGGGTCAAAAAGACCTCAGATCTCATATTTAAACTAAAATGCAAAAAAATTATATATTTTGTCGTTTGAAAAAGAAAAAAAAAATGTCCCTTTAAGAGCTCTGCCCTGCAATGGCATGGAGATGGGTGGGGGTCATCTTCCCCTTACTCATCTCCATACCTAACAGGGAGAAGAACCTGATTCCCTCCGCTACCAATGGCTCCGGTAAGTGTTGGAGAGCACCAGAGAGCGGCCGGAGGGGGGCCCTCTCCCGCCACTGATAAAAGTGATCTTGCAGCGATTCCGCCACAGAGACCACTTTTATCTGAAACCGGACCGCTCACTGAAGAAGAGGATACGGGGGGTTATGGCAGCAGCTAAATATCGCTCTTCAAAGTGCTGATGTATATCGTCATGAGCTGGTCCGGAAGTGGTTAAATTCAACATTATAAAAAATATAGTAGAAAATATTAATTAATTTGCTTACAGCATCCCTAATCATAATATATAGAATGTATTTTCTGTAACCACGTTATCATCATTACATCTTAAATTCAACATTATAATAAATATAGTAGAAAATATGAATTTATTTGCTTAGATCACCCCTAATCATATTATATGGCAAGTATTTTCTGTAACCAGGTTATCATCTTAAATTCAACATTATGATAATTATAGTAGAAAATATGAATTAATTATAGTAAAAATTATTATTAATTATTCTTAATAAAGAAATTATTAATAATGTTATTATATTTGGAAAGTAAATGTAAAACAGGGTACTATTATAGACGGTTCAGCTAGTAGTTTTAATAAAATAAGTGTTTATCAGTTCAACTAAACATTTTATCACTGTGCAGTTCTGCGCTAAAGCAAAGGGGGGCAGTAAGTAACTTGAAGAAAAGTTCCAGCCAGCGTGAAGGGAAAAGACCTTGACAGCTTAAAGAGAAACGACAGGAAGCTTTTCTGGAGAAAGTGCTTCCACTATTGTTCTCTTTGACTGAACTGGATGCTCCATTCATGTCAAAGGCAGTTGCCTAATGATCTCTGTACAATACGATCTTTTTTTTTTTTAAATACTTTTGCATGGTAGCCTATAAGAGACTGTTGAATTGTTCTGATTTTAATGAAGCGCATATATTCAAAACAATTTGTGAAATTTTTAACATTAAAGCTTTTAATGATTTCCCTGCATGCCTTGATGCCATATTTTTGAAACACTCTAGATCAGCATTTGTTCTGATTCATATGTAGGGATCAGGAAGGCAGAGAGTAAACGATACAAGACGTTGCAAGTTCTAATTTCCTCTGTACAAACAACAGTGGGTGGAGTCGAGCAAAGTATGCCTTGTGTATGCTCTGATGAGATACGTCAAATTCTTCCTCCCTCCTCTTGATTTATGTCACCTGTGTAATGAGGAGTGCTAAATGAGAAAAGAATTGCTTGTCTATGTAAACCAGCTGAGGACAGGAAATTAAAGATGAATATTTTAAATTAATTCTCACAGACACTGACAGGAGTGACAGAAAACATCAAGACTTGTAATTTGTGAGCTATAGATCATGATTGTAAAATACCTATTTCCAGTCTATGTGTTTGTAAAATATATAACACTGATTCATTAAATAATCAAAATTTAAATAGTTGATTCATATGACCTTTATACTAGCCAATCAAGGCCTTTATAATTATAAAGAAATATATTTATAAGATCGAAATGGGATGAAGCCTTTTATTATTTGTTTTTAGCATGAGTATATGCGATATATATGTGTATGTAAGTATTTATACATTTTCAGTGGTTTGTTCACATATTTTTAAAGATAACATCCTTATTCTGGTGACAGCTTCTGTCGTGCTAACAATCATGAAAAGCACTGCAAATGTTACAAATAATATTAGAAAGCCTAAAGCGTGTATTGCAATGTTAACAATACACATGCAACTACACCAATAGAATTTTTGACATACATATCAATGAAACAATTTGCATCAAGAAAGGCCAACAGTAAGGAAATGTATAGTCAGCAGAAAATGAAGTCTAGGATCCAAAGAAAAACCGCTGTGCAAACTGTTGGCGCTATATAAATCCAGTATAATAATAATAATATATATATTTTTTTAAATCATATACATTTGTAACTTCCAGGTAATCATTATTTATTAAAGAATATCACTATGCTGTATTAGTACTTTATTTAAATGGTTTTAAGTAATAACCAGGTTATTAAATGAAAATAAACACATTTATTTATGCAATATTAATAACCACTTTCAGACCGGACCAATTTGCAGCCAAAGGATCAGGCCCCTTTTTGCGATTCGGCACTGCGTTGCTTTAACTGACAATTGCGTGGTCGTGCGACGTGGCTCCCAAACAAAGTTGGCGTCCTTTTTTTCCCACAAATAGAGCTTTCTTTTGATGGTATTTGATCGCCCCTGCGGTTTTTATTTTTTGCGCTATAAACAAAAATAGAGCCACAATTTTGAAAAAAATGCAATATTTTTTGCTTTTTGCTATAATAAATATCCCCAAAAATATATAAAAAAACATTTTTTTTCCTCAGTTTAGGCCGATACGTATTCTTCTACATATTTTTAGTAAAAAAAATCGCAATTAGCGATTATTGATTGGTTTGCGCCAAAGTTATAGCGTTTACAAAATAGGGGATAGTTTTATAGCATTTTTATTAATATTTTTTTTTTACTAGTAATGGCGGCGATCATCGATTTTTATTGTGACTGCGACATTATGGTGGACACATCGGACATTTTTGACACAATTTTGGGACCATTGTCATTTATACAGCAATCAATGCTATTTAAATGCATTTATTCCTGTATAAATGACACTGGCAGTGAAGGGGTTAACCACAAGGGGGCAGTGTAGGGGTTAAGTATGCCTAGGGGTGTGTTTCTTACTGTGGGGGGCATGGCTGTCAGCTAATGAATGTTCAGGGAGCAGAGACCGGCGTCACTAGTTGCTAGGCAGAACGGGGAGATGCTGTTTATTTCCGCATCTCTCCATTCTGCCTTCCCGTGAGACGATCGCGGGTGTTCCCGTGGCGATCGAGTCCGCGGGACCCGCGGTCGGCCTCACGGGGGTCCCCACTCCCGGCAAGCTCACGATGGCACCGACGGCAGTAAGGAGGGACTTATATATACACCCTCCTGCCTGTCCGTGCCATTCTGCCGACGTATATCGTCGTGCGCCGGTCGGGAACCGGTTAAAACAAACATTAATATGCATCCTCTGCTACAAAATGTCCTGATGAATTTTCTTTAGTTTCTTATATAATAGAGTAAACTGCAATCCTGCAGGCTTATAGCGCAGTTTAATAAATACCAAAAATGGCCACCTTGCATATATAGACATAGGTATTTTCCCTTCTAGATTGTAAGCTCTAACGAGCAGGGCCCTGTGATCCCTCTTGTATTGATTTGTATTGTAAGTGTACTGTCTGCCCTCATGTTGTAAAGGGCTGTGCAAACTGTTGGCGCTATATAAATCCTGTATAATAATAATAATAATTTAATATTTCCTTCTGGTCAGATAAGCTAGTTTACAATTACCTCCACTGCAAACCTGTACTTCAAGCAAAGTAGTGGAGTCTCATAGCTCTCACACGATCCCTGTAGGAGACCATATATACCAGAAACATGGTTTGCCTCTCCAGCCGGCAAAGTCTGCTCTCGAGCTGAGCCTGTTAGTCAGGTGTGTCACTCCTCCATAAGTGCTCTGCTGGGTATAGTGGTTTCACAGAAAGAGTTCTATTTACACTTGAGCTGGTAATCTGTTGACAAATGAATGGCTGAATGAAGAAAGCGTTCAATGGTGCAGCACTGCAATATGCAGGTATCACCAAGGGGTTCGCATCAAGAGCATATCACTTCCCCCCAGGTTTGCAGGCAGATCAGTCTTGTTCAGAGGGTCTGTTATCTGAGGATTAAAGTGACTCTTGACTCACACTTTTTATAAAATAAAATAAATGTTATATGTTTAAACATAAGTAGAATATACATTCTATCTCTCGCCTGCATTATTTCATCTCTCAGATTTCCTGTTAGTGGGTGGCTACCGTCCTCCATAACCCCCTTGTGTATGTAAAAGTAGACACCCTCTCCTGTTCGCCCCCAATATAGACTACACATCTACCTTTGCTCTCCATGCCCCCCTTGTGGATGTGAGGGTAGCCACCCTTTCTTGCTTGCCCCTAAGATAGACTACACATCTACCTACAGATGCATTCAGCGTTATGGGAATTGTAGTAAGCATAGAAAACCCTCCTCTTTAAAGAAGCCTATCCTGCTTCTAACTAACACTGTTCTACTTCCTCCATCAGCTCATCCCCCACAGCTATTACCTTTTGTATCAATTGACCCTTCCTTTTTAGATTGTAAGCTCTAATGAGCAGGGCCCTCTGATTCCTCTTGTACCAAATTGTAATGTAACTGTAATGTCTGCCTTTATTTTGTTAAGCGCTGTGCAAACTGTTGGCACTATATAAAACCTGTAATATAATAATAATAATAATAGAGACCACATGTGACCACAAATAACGGCACTACTCATTCTACACTTGTAACAGTGAAGTGCATCAGCGTGCACATGACGTTAACTCCCCATTACATACAAGCTTCTACCAATCATGTTTTGCAGTCAACGTAAACTCAATTCAAGCATTTTAGCTATTATTATTTACAGATCCTAAGTGGTATGGAAAATTAAAGAAGTCTCATATGGAACAAGATAAACTGTATTTTTTCAAATGATAGTGGAAGCATTTGAAGGTATAACTGATCTATCCTGGCCCGATATGCCCATGAACAAGAGTTAGCATCCTACCTATTTCTGTTGGCCAAGAGAACAATTGCTCAGGCCTGAAAAAACTCACGGCCCCATTTCCAGGGCGTGAGAGACTGCTTGACTGCTTTGATGCTTAACCGCTTCAGCCCCGGAAGATTTTACCCCCTTCCTGACCAGAGCACTTTTTGCGATTCGGCACTGCGTCACTTTAGCTGACAATTGTGTGGTCGTGTGACATTGCCCCTAAACAAAATAATTTCCTTTTTTTTCCCACAAATAGAGCTTTCTTTTGGTGGTATTTAATCACCTCTGCGTTTTTTATTTTTTGCACTATAAACAAAAAAAGAGCGACAATTTTGAAAAAATAGTATTTTTTACTTTTTGCTATAATAAATATACCCCAAAAATATGTATAAAAAAATGTTTTTCCTCAGTTTAGGCCGATATGTATTCTTCTACATATTTTTGGTAAAAAAATTGCAATAAGCGTACCGGTATATTGATTGGTTTCCACAAAAGTTATAGCGTCTACAAAATAGGGGATAGTTTTATTGCATTTTTATTATAATTTTTTTTTTACTAGTAATGGCGGCGATCTGCGATTTTTATTGGGACTGTGACATTAGATCGGACACTTCGGACAATTTTGATAAATTTTTGGGACCATTGGCATTTTTACAGTGATCAGTGCTGTAAAAATGTCACTGGCAGGGAAGGAGTTAACACTAGGGGCGATCAAGGGGTTAATGTGTTCCCTAGTGTGTGTTCTAACTGAAGGGGGATGGGGCTGTGTAGGGGAAGAGATAGATTGCTGTTCATACTCTGTATGAACGTACGATCTGTAATTTCTCCCCTCAGAGAACCGGAAACAGATCCTGGTTCTCCGTGTGCCCAGAGCGATTGCGGTGATCGCGACCGTGCACTCGCATCAGTTCCGTGGGCGAGCAGGGGGCATGCGTGCGCCCCTAGTGGTCGCAGCGCATCGTTTTGCCGAGACGAGCCATTCTGCCACAGTACAACTGCGGCGGCTGGTCGGTAAGTGGTTAATGAACAAATGTCAAGTATCTTAAAGGACTAGCATGCCATGTTTCTTAAAATTTGGGAACCTTGGCTTACATACAGTGGTGTGAAAAAGTGTTTGCCCCTTCCTCATTTCCTGTTCCTTTGCATGTTTGTCACACTTAAGTGTTTCGGAACATCAAACCAATTTACACAATAGTCAAGGACAACACAAGTAAACACAAAATGCAATTTGTAAATGAAGGTGTTTATTATTAAAGGTGAAAAAAAATCCAAACCATCATGGCCCTGTGTGAAAAAGTGATTGCCCCCCTTGTTAAAACATACTATAACTGTGGTTGTCCACACCTGAGTTCAATTTCTCTAGCCTCACCCAGGCCTGATTATTGCCACACCTGTTCACAATCAAGGCATCACTTAAATAGGAGCTGCTTGACACAGTAAGGTCCACCAGAAGATCCTTAAAAGCTACACATCATGCCGAGACCCAAAGAAATTCAGGAACAATTAAGAAAGAAAGTAATTGAGATCTATCAGTCTGGAAAGGGTCATAAAGCCATTTCCAAAGCTTTGGGAATCCAGCGAACCACAGTGAGAGCCATTATCCACAAATGGCGAAGACATGGAACAGTGGTGAACCTTCCCAGGAGTGGCCGGCCGCCCAAAATTACCCCAAGAGCGCAGCGACGACTCATCCAAGAGGTCACAAAAGACCCCACAACAACATCCAAGGAACTGCAGGCCTCACTTGCCTCAGTTAAGGTCAGCGTTCATGCCTCCACCATCAGGAAAAGACTGGGCAAAAATGGCCTGCATGGCAGAGTTCCAAGGAGAAAACCACTGCTGAGCAAAAAGAACATCAAAGCTCGTCTCAATTTCTCCACAACACATCTTGATGATCCCCAAGACTTTTGGGACAACATTCTGTGGACCGATGAGACAAAAGTGGAACTCTTTGGAAGGTGTGTGTCCAAGTATATCTGGCGTAGGAGGAACACTGCATTTCAGAAAAAGAACATTATACCAACAGTAAAATATGGTGGTGGTAGTGTGATGGCCTGGGGCTGTTTTGCTGCTTCAGGACCTGGAAGACTTGCCGTGATAAAAGGAACTATGAATTCTGCTGTCTACCAAGAGATCCTGAAGGAGAATGTCCGACCATCTGTTCGTGTACTCAAGCTGAAACGAACTTGGGTTCTGCAGCAGGACAATGATCCTAAACACACCAGCAAGTCCACCACCGAATGGCTGAAGAAAAACAAAATGAAGACTTTGGAGTGGCCTAGCAAAAGTCCTGACCTGAATCCTATTGAGATGTTGTGGTATGACCTTAAAAAGGCCGTTCATGCTCGAAAACCCTCTAATGTAACTGAATTAGGACAATTCTGCAAAGATGAGTGGGCCAAAATTCCTCCAGGACGCTGTAAAAGCCTCATTGCACGTTATCGCAAACGCTTGGTTGCAGTTGTTGCTGCTAAGGGTTGCCCAACCAGTTATTAGGTTTAGGGGGCAATCACTTTTTCACACAGGGCCATGATGGTTTGGATTTTTTTTCACCTTTAATAATAAACACCTTCATTTACAAATTGCATTTTGTGTTTACTTGTGTTGTCCTTGACTATTGTTTAAATTGGTTTGATGTTCCGAAACACTTAAGTGTGACAAACATGCAAAGGAACAGGAAATGAGGAAGGGGGCAAACACTTTTTCACACCACTGTATGCTTTCCCCTCACTTCCCCCAGCTAGCATTGGGCACTTGTGGCAAACACCCCTGACGATCCCGAATCCATGTCCCCCTTGCTCCCCCTTTCTTATTTCTTGTCTTTCTCTCCTCTTGCTCTTCTTTTTCTTGTGGGGTCCTGCCCCCTTTTCCATTTTTTTGCACAGATGCCATACTGTATTATTGTTTGGAAATTTGCTCATCCAGGTGTGACGCTGCTATTCACGTGCATCCTACCTCGACCTGTCTTCTCGTTTGTTTACGCTTACTGTGTTTAGTGGTTGTTGTTGTTTCTTCTTCCTTTTGGCTCTATATAAGACTTGTATTCATCACTACTGTCAATTTAAGCCACTATGTGGGTGGATCTGGTGCTCCAATTGTTATTCTCTATGACTGAATAAAAATGATTGGAATAGAAAGTATAACAGTCATAGAACACAGTTGTTAAGGGCTGATGAACCAAGAATTCTCACTTTTTATGCATTCCCCAAATTACACAAGGATTTTGACAATCCTTCCGACTGCTCAATTTGTTTAGGCTTGGGAATCCTGAAGGAAAGGGGGAGTTGGTATATGGATACCCATTTAAAATATTTTGTAACCACTCTTACAAGCTATATAAAAGAAGCAAGGAATTTGATAAAGATGATAGGTGGCATTTGGCTTCCAGAGGGATGTCTTTAATGGGGTATAATATAGAAGCCCTTTATTCCAGCATTATCCATAACAGGTGGTGGAAAGTAGTGGAAAAAATATTTTCACCAATGGAGATTGATAGAGCACACAATTACTTTTTTACTAAATTTATTAACAATTATACTTACTCATAACAACTCTATGTTTGGAGAGACCCACCACTCCCAGGCAAGTGTGACAATTGTTTACAAAATGTATGCCGTTTTACATGAGCCTGTACCTGGGGTTGGGGAATCACTGAATAGTTTTAGACAATGAATTTAATAAATTCAATCAAAATGCATTATTGCTAAGGTCGGAAAATAAAGGTTAAAAAAGTACCATCTTTTCGCCTTCTGTATTGAAAATATATTTTGTGGAAATTTTGCTGAAATCTCCAGATTGTTTCTGAAATTATAGGGAAATAAAAACGTGACTCATGTGATATAACGGTGTGATAGTATACATTTAAAGTGTATGTTACCCTAAATATTGTTTCTTTTTTATGTGTTTGTTCACCTATATTTTATAAATCAGGGAGGTTGATTTACTAAAGGCAAATATACTGTGCACTGCGAATGCACCCGCAAGTGCACTTCAAGTGCAGTTGCGCTAGATCTGAGAGGAAGCTCTGAAATGAAGTGCACTTGCGGATATACAGACTATTTTTGCCTTTAGTAAATCAACTCAATAGTCTCTATAATTTTCATTTACTTTTCCATTCGAAGTACCTGGTTGAAAGCACAAAACACAGAAGCTGAACTGTCTTTCCTTGGTCAGTTTTCCTCCTTTGGTTAGCCATTCAGAGATGCATGATACTGTGCAGGCAGGCAGCATGGCTTATTGGGTAGTTTGTTTAGCCACCAATTCCCCCAAACCAATCACAGCCTGGTACACACCCCCTCCCAATTACAGCCTGTCTCTTGAACACACCCCCTGCTCAAGGACAGTCTGCAACTATCCTCAAGCTGAACAGACTATGGAATAGAGACATACTGTGTGTCTACACAGTGTCCTGTAACTCTGTCCCCAACTATCAAGAAGAAGAGATGCATGGTCACATGAACTTCTACCCTTATAAAAAGGTATGAAAGATCATTTCTGAAACAAAGTAAAAGCAGTTATGGTGTCTGCATAGTTATAACTGTCTTAGATGTTCCCTAAGTCTGCACAAGTCATATATATATATATATATATATATATATATATATATATATATATAGGGATCACACTCCACCAGCTGGATGTTTCTTTGTTTTTATTGGGCAAGAAACAGAAAGAATAGGAAGACCCGGAAACAACCATTTTGTATAAGAAATTTGACTCAAACGTAACAAAAAACAGGTAACAAAACCATCACTGTAAGATCTTGCTGTTCAAGGCCCTAAAACCTAAAGTAGATGTAAACCTAATCTCTAATAACTCATGTCATTTTAAAAGTTGTTTTCAATCTTCACAAATCTGCATCTACTGTATTGGTAATAATATCTGTGATCCTGCCACAAATGTCATTGTTTGGGGCACTTCCTGGCGTGACAGCTGTTTCCCAGTTGTGCTAGACTGTTGTCATCCTGTCACACATTATGGAGACTACCAGTGGCCATGCCAGTACACGTTGCACAGGCACATTAGGGAGGCTACAAGTGGCCAATGCCAGTACACGTTGCACAGGCACAGTCCACCATTGTCACTATCAGGAAGCCATTCCAGAGTAATGATATGTAGTTGATACTGGAGTTGCTTTAGCAAACTAATTTACATCCATTGGGGGGTAAGGTCTACTTTAAGAAGCCAGACAATGACCTAATCTGCCAAGCTCCAATTATAAAAACAATAATGACCCTTTCAACATTTACAGTGTGAAATTTGATATGGCATTCCCTGGGATCTCTGTTTCAAGCTATGGAGAAAGGTTCAGACACAGATTAAGGTAGAGGAGTGGTTTATATTTTAACTGATAAATTGCTTGAATCATATGCAAATGCAAATGTGTACACCCTAACAGTGCACGCAGAATATAATTTGTTTGGTTAGTAATATTTGCATATATTCAGCTTGTTTGATTAATCTTGAAGAAATAAAAAACCTGGAAGCTGATTGGTTTCTTTGCAGAGCTGCACCAGATTGTGCACTCTCCAGTTTTAGTAAATCAACCCTATGATTTTTATGGAGTTAGAACCTGCAACAACATCGGCGGGAAGAGCAGAAAAAGTGAGTATATGTAGGGTGGGGTTTAGGTGAATGTGCAAAGTGACATTATTATTATTAAAGTTTAATTAAATTTGCAACATGTGTTTTAACCACTTGAGCCCCGGAAGGATTTACCCCCTTAACCTCCCTGGCGGTGTTCCTGAGTCTGGCTCGGGTTGAGTTTTTTGTACCAAAAGCGGTAACCCCGAGCCAGACTCGGGCTGCATTGCAGGATACAGGGGGAAGTTACTTACCTTATCCCCTGGATCCTGCGATGTCTCCCCCCGCTGTGTGTGTGAGCCGTCTGCTCGCTCGATTCACACAGTGCCGAGTGCCGCTGATCTCCGTTCCCTGCGACGTTACGACGCACGGGAGCGGAGATTGGCGCCAAATTCAAAAAAGTTTAAAAACACACAACACATACAGTACTGTAATCTTACAGATTACAGTACTGTATACAAAAAATACACATCCCCTTTGTCCCTAGTGGTCTGCCCAGTGCCCTGCATGTCATTTTATATAATAAAAATATTTTTTTCTGCCTGGAAACTGGAGATTGTCCATAGCAACCAAAAAGTGTCCCTTTATGTCAAAAGTGGTTTTAGACCAGCTAGAAAACACTGATAAAAAATTAGAATCACAATTTATCATCAAACAATAAATTTAATGGCAGCGACTATTCTGCAACTCAGCAAATTTAAGTGTTTTTGATTTGATTACATTATTGAATCATTTTTATATATATTTTTTATTATACTATAATTTATGATTTTGTGTTTCAAACTTTATCATACCCGGGATGTCTACTAGACTCTGGTTCGGACAGATTTAAGTGAGTTATTCATAAGAATTGCATGCCTACAATATACGCCAAATTTCCATGCAAAATAATTGTACCGCTTTCAGCACTAAATTCCAGACAGAATCATACCGCCAGGGAGGTTAATGACCAGGTCTTTTTTGGCGATACGGCACTGTGTCGCTTAAACTGACAATTGTGCGGTCGTGTGACGTACACAAACAAAATTGATGTCCTTTTTCCCACAAATAGAGCTTTCTTTTGGTGGTATTTGATCACCTCTGCGGTTTTCATTCTTCGCACAATAAACAAAAAAACTAGAAGTGGGTGGGTATCAGCGCTAGAAACAGTATAACATAAAAAGGGATGAAATAGCAGCCAGCACAGTTTGTTGATCACCAAACTCAGTAAAATATAGTCCAAAAATGCGCAATTGATTCTTGGGTGGATTCATTGTATCTGTTGGAGAGTGACACCTGTATTTCCATGGAATATTGATATGATGCTCACCTTTATTTAACATCTGGTAAGCAGATTGGACGCACTTGAGTGCTGTGTGCTCCTTTCTTTACACATTGGAAGCGGTGGAAGGCTCTTCTTACTATTATATCGTTTACATCTTCAATGAATGAACTTTTATTTGAATAAGCGCTGAATTTTTGAACTATATAAACAAAAAAAGACCAACAATTAAAAAAAAAAAAATATATATATATTTTTTTAACTTTTTGCTATAATAAATATCCAAAATAATAAATAAAAAAAAAATGTCTTCATCAATTGAAGTCAATATGTATTCAATATTTTTGGTAAAAAGAAATCGCAATAAGCGTATATTGATTGGTCTGCGCAAAAGTTATAGCGTCTACAAAATAGGGGATATATTTATGGCATTTTTATTATAATTTTTTTTTTTACTAGTAATGGCGGTGAGCAGCGATTTTTAGCGGGACTGCGAAATTGCGGCAGACAGATCGGACACTTTTGACACTTTTTTGGGACCAGTGACATTTATACAGCGATCAGTGCTAAAAATAGCCACAGATTACTGTATAAATGGCACTGGCAGGGAAGGGGTTCACACTAGGGGGTGATCAAGGGGTTAAGTGTTTCCTAGGGAGGTGTTTCTAACTGTGGGGGTAGTGTACTGACTGGGAGTAGAGAGAGATTGCTGTTCCTCATCACTAGGAACAGCAGATCTCTCTCTCCTTCCCTGTCAGAATGGGGATCTGTTTGTTTACTAGACATGTGCGATTCGTTTCGTACGAATTCGTAATTCGTACGAATTTTTCGAAATTCGTACGAATTTACGAATCTGTAGTACGAATTTTTTTTTTTTACGAATTCCGTACGGAATACGAAATTCCGTTTACGAATTTCGTCGCCGAATGATTCGAATGAATTCGAATGAATTCGAATGAATTCGAATGACAAAGTGTCATTTTTGCAGGAAAAATTCCGTTTACGAATTTCAGCTCCAAATTATTCGAATCCAACTACCAATATCAAATTTCAACTAATTCAAACGAAATTATTATAGCAGATATAATGAATGAATTCGAATGCATTCGAATGAATTCGAATGACAAAGTGTCATTTTTGCAAAAAAAAAAGCTATTTAAAAAACAGTCATTCATTGATATAAAAAAAAAAAAAAAGCGTAGGGGTCCCCCCAAATTCAATAACCAGGCCCTTCAGGTCTGGTATGGATATTAAGGGGGACCCCAGCCAAAAAAAAAAAAAAAAAATGGCGTGGGGGTCCCCCTCAAAATCCATACCAGACCCTTTATCCGAGCACGCAACCTGGCAGGCCGCAGGAAAGGAGGGGGGGACGAGAGCGGCCCCCCCTCCCGCCTGAACCGTACCAGGCCACATGCCCTCAACATTGGGAGGGTGCTTTGGGGTCCCCCCCAAAGCACCTTGTCCCCATGTTGATGAGGACAAGGGCCTCATCCCCACAACCGTGCCGGTGGTTGTGGGGGTCTGCGGGCGGGGGGCTTATCGGAATCTGGAAGCCCCCTTTAACAAGGGGACCCCCAGATCCCTGCCCCCCCACTGTGTGAAATGGTACCCCTACCATTTCACCAAAAAAGTGGCAAAAATGGTAAAAATGACAGGAGACGGTCTTTGACAATTCCTTTATTAAAATCTTCTTTCTTCTGGTCTTCCTTCTTCCTTTCTTCATCTTCTCCTTCCGTCATCTTCTTCCATCTTCTTCTTCCTTCGATTCGCTTCTTCTTCCTCCGGTCTTCTCGTCCTTCTCGTCCGGCGTCGTCCTTCTCGTCCAGCATCGTCGTCTCTTCTCGCAGGCTGCTCCTCGCAATGGGAGGCTCCCGCTCTGTGAGGCTCCGCTCCGCTGACAGGTCTTTTATAATGAAGGCACCTGGTGACCCCGCCCCCTCTGACGCACGGGGACGTCATGTGGAATTCCCTATGGCTTTCCCAATGACGTCAGAGGGGGGGCGGGGTCACCAGGTGCCTTCGTTATAAAAGACCTGTCAGCGGAGCGGAGCCTCACAGAGCGGGAGCCTCCCATTGCGAGGAGCGGCCTGCGAGAAGAGACGCCGATGCCGGACGAGAAGGACGACGCCGGACGAGAAGGACGAGAAGACCGGAGGAAGAAGAAGCGAATCGAAGGAAGAAGCAGATGGAAGAAGATGACGGAAGGAGAAGTTGAAGAAGGAAGACCAGAAGAAAGAAGAAAGAAGATTTTAATAAAGGAATTGTCAAAGACCGTCTCCTGTCATTTTTACCATTTTTTGCCCTTTTTTGGTGAAATGGTAGGGGTCCCTTACCATTTCACACAGTGGGGGGGCAGGGATCTGGGGGTCCCCTTGTTAAAGGGGGCTTCCAGATTTCGATAAGCCCCCCACCCGCAGACCCCCACAACCACCGGGCAGGGTTGTGGGGATGAGGCCCTTGTCCTCATCAACATGGGGACAAGGTGCTTTGGGGGGGACCCCAAAGCACCCTCCCAATGTTGAGGGCATGTGGCCTGGTACGGTTCAGGTGGGAGGGGGGGTTGCTCTCGTCCCCCCCTCCTTTCCTGCGGCCTGCCAGGTTGCATGCTCGGATAAAGGGTCTGGTATGGATTTTGAGGGGGACCCCACGCCATTTTTTTTTTTTTTTTTTTGGCCGGGGTTCCCCTTAAAATCCATCCCAGACCTGAAGGGTCTGGTATGGATATTTGGGGGGGACCCCACGCCATTTTTTTTTTTTTTTTTTTGGCTGGGGTCCCCCTTAATATCCATACCAGACCTGAAGGGCCTGGTTATTGAATTTGGGGGGACCCCTACGCTTTTTTTTTCTGCAAAAATGACACTTTGTCATTCGAATTCATTCGTTATATCTGCTATAATAATTTCGTTCAAATTAGTTGAAATTCGATATTGGTAGTTGGATTTACTAACGATTCGTAACTATTCATAACGATTCGTAACGATTCGTAACTATTCATAACGATTCGTAACGATTCGTAACTTGAAATTGAAATTCCATATTTGTAGTTGGATTCGAATTGTTCTCTGTGTTATGAGAACCAACAATTCATTAGCCGCGTTAACGATTCGTAACGATTCGTAACGATTCGTAACTTTACTAACGATTCGTAAAAAAAATTACGATTCGTCCGAATTTCGGACGAATTCGAACGGAATTTCGTACACGAATTACGAATTACGAATTTTTTTATATACGAAACGGGACGAAACGAAACGAAACAAATTTTTTGACAGTTCCCATGTCTATTGTTTACACTGACAGTTTTCCCATTCTGGCTCTCTGCTGGCACACCTGCTATTGCTCTTAAAACGTCCGATGTACAGCTACGGCGATTTACACAGCCGTGCCAACCTGCCACAGTATAAGGATGGCGGCTGGTTGGCAAGCGGTTAACTATCAGCATACTATATGTTTAATTCCGTTCTGCCATTATTGTGATTCACACACCCCTGCCACACCATGTAACCATTACCCAGAACCAGACACATTGCGGATTGCTATATCAGTTCACCATCTGCAGCCTTACTATTGGTCTATGACTAATAATAATCCCCCTGATGAGGTCCTACCTGGGCTCTCTGCTTGCTGTAAGCCCCTATACATTTTTTTTCATTGCCTCTTCTGTGACTGAAATTACAGCTTTGTGTGGTGTAATAGAGATCCCTACTTTATTGCATGCATGACGGCTGTTAAAAATTGGTAATTTTCTACACTGCAGATATGCTTTAACTTGGTCAGCCTAATGCCCCATACACACGGTTGGAATTTCCAACGGAAAATGTCCTATCGGACCATGTTGTCGGAAAATCCGACCGTGTGTGGGCTCCATCGGACTATTTCCGTCGGAATTTCCGACAGAAAAAATTTGAGATCCTGCTCTCAAATTTTCCGACAACAAAGTCCGATAGGACTTTTTCCGATCGTGTGTAGCGAATTCCGACGGACAAAGTGCCACGCATGCTCAGATCACATTACAAGACCAAAGCTATTGGCTACTAGCCTCTACGTAGTTCCGTTGTACGCAACAAACGTCACCACGTTCAGAAGGATCAGATTTTCCGACAACTTTGTCCGACCGTGTGTATGCAACACCAGTGTTGGACAACATCCGTCGGAAAAAATCAGACGGATTTTGTGGTCGCAATTTCCGACCGTGTGTACGGGGCATAAGAACTCTTTTCATCATATTTATTTATCTATGTTTAAAGGCCAAATTAATTATAGTAGCTGCTCTGGAATCTGATACCAAATAGCCATTTGACTTAATGCCAAGGCATTTGGTCACATGATCTCTGCAGAAGGATACAGTCAAAGTTCAAATATGCTGATCCTTCCATTTATGAGAGATCCAGTGATACTGTGAATGAACTGTATCTTTACATTTTACATTCAAGCTGTGTTATAAATTAGATATATGTGCCTAATTTACTAGAAACTGGTGCACACAGAATCTGGTGCAACTGTGTGTAGTAACCAATCAGCTTCTAGATTTTAACGTCAAAGCTTAAAGGCTAAGTCCACCCTTTTTTCCCCTAAATTCCAGCTCCCTTATGTACCAATATGCCATTACTGTACCTCTGTTGCAGAAAAATAAAAGCTTTCTCTGATTTTTAGAACAAGGCCTTACCTTAGCCCCTGGTGTGTTCCATAGAAAAGTTCATGCCTTCCTAGTGTGTAGATTTAGGATGTAAAAAAGAGTAAGACACCGGAAGCAGTTCACCAGCTGACCTCATTAGCACAAACACCCTGCACTCATCAACTATGTTTAGACAGCATCCCCAGCATCCTTCCAGGCATGCCATTGCCTGGCTTGTCGATGTAGGCTGCCAAAGCTGCTATGTTTGCATAGCATCCCCAGTGTCTCTCCAGACGGAACTGGACCACATGCTAAACTCTCTGGGCTACAGGAGGAATGCGGGCTGTGGGTTGGTCACCCCTTATGTAGTGCAAGGGCCTGCCTGGTTGGATACAGAGTGAATGGATAGATACAGTTGGTGGGTCCTCCTATTTCATAGTTTGTACAATCAGATTGTATAGGTTATGGCCACCTTTATACATGTACATACAGTAGGAGGGAGTGGACGGAGGCACCCATTCACATTTCTGTATTTGTTTTGGAGTGGGACCTTTTGGAGCTTTAGTGCTCATCGCATGGCATATTATCCCAAATAATAGTAGAAAATACAAGAGGTGTCCCATTCATTGGTTTGTTGTATCTGCCTAATATACATGTCTGATTTTATGGTAATGAAGATGTTAGGACAACAATCTGGTTGTTTTGTTGACATCTTTTTTGAAGAAGCATGCTTTTATTTTGTAAAAGATAATTAAAAGTCAATATAATTGACAGCATTATTTACCCATAAAGCTAAGATGATCAAGTCAAATGACAGTGTGCATCAACATGTGTATAACAGTTAAGCATTTTAGGAATATTAATTGCAATAGCTGCATTACTTTTTGATTGATTAACAATTTGCTGACAAACTGAAAAACTTTTCGAACTATTACAAAATAGCAATAATAAAAGATGTAAGACTTGTATTGAAAGATTGCAACAGGTGCTGCACGTATAATTATGTTGTGAAGACATTATTAAAATGTACATATTAAGACTTGGATTACAGTAATGGATTAAGTTTAATGTGACAACTGGAAATATCACTTTGTGGAACTAGATCTTATAATTAAACTTTGCAAATTTGGGCCACTACTTCCAACAGTAAAAAGCTCAGTCGTCGAAAACGTGTGTCTCAGTCTGTCCAAAAGTGGCAGCCTCAAAACATGTCACTATGGCAGATGACAGCTTTGTCAGTACACATTAGTATGTAGAACACTGAAGATGTCACCTGTTATAATGTAACAACACTTAAATGTCAGGATGCCCCATGCAGTCACCATGTCACTGGTAGAAATGTAAAGCGTTCAATGAAAATATATATGCAAAGATCATAGTAGTGGATTAAACAGCATTGCCCAGAGTGTATTTTTTTTGTATCTACCTTTCCATCTAAAGGGCTTCTTTGGCACGGATTAAAGAGATTTGAAGTTAATAATTTATATGGCAGTCAAACGATGTAACATGGAAATGTAAAGGTTTTGAATGAGCTTGCATTGTTCCCATTTTTTTTTTTATTTCCATTTGCTTATACCAATCCAAATGAGTTGACAGTTGTATATATTTAAATATTTCTATAGCTTTATTTTAAACTCAGTATAATAGATGACTTGCTTAGCTCAGTTTTAAGACATGCAGGAGATGCTTATAAATTGCCCACACAGGCTGTATTTACCATAATAAAACTTGTGTACCAGTGCCTAAGGGTGACAGGGTTAGAAAGGACAGCACAAAGCCTACAAGCTGTATTTTAGTAAAAGTTATACTTTAATAACAATCATGATAAATAGCTTTTGCTAAAATAATGATGCAAGAGGTGGGGCATGTACAAAACATAATTATTCAGGTGTGCTAAGGGCAGCATGATTTATAATAATGCCCATAGCCAACCATGCTTGTTGGCTGCATTATGCAATTAGAAGAAGGAGGATCTGGACAGCTGCACTCCAATATAAACGCCTTTATTGTATAAAAGAACAAAAGTTCAAACAGCAGGGTACAGGATGGATAACTGACACGTTTCACACTCTCAATAGTGCTTAGTCATAGCTAAACAACCACAAAGTTTTGCCACAGATATATACTAGTGTAACATGAATCATGTGATCAATTAGAATTAATTGATTAAATTAAGTTAATTAATTAGATCGCAAACAAGTGTGATTAGATATAAGAGGCACACATATATTCAGGAGCAAAACACAGAAGAATGCCATAAATGTATATAACAAAAAAGATATAGCAAAATTTAAGTGAATCAAAAAATCTAAAACATTCCAATTATATAACCGTAACCCCTGGATAAATGAGCATGTATAGTGCTTTAAAAATATTAATATATAATGGTAAGAAACATAAATTGCATTTGTGTGTAGGAAATAAATATACGTGTGCAGTAGTAAACACCAAAAATGCAACATATATGGGGATAAGTATGGATATGAGTAATACATATATATAAAAACATAAATGTCAATGACTGAAATATATACTGTATGAAGAACATGCACAAAATGTGTGTGCACCGATACCTATTCAATAGTTGCCAAAAAGTTTTGTAAAGTCTAATGTAAAATAAATGATTAATTTTAATAATTTGATATGTCCAATAAATGAAGACTGTAATGTAATATAACTATTCATTTAAACTAGGCAGCATGAATGGGCAGAGGAAGGTAGAGACCTCAGATTGGCAAAAGAAAACCCACAGAATAAAAAACAGCCCTGTAAACATATGTACATGAACATTTTAAAAATGTAAAGAAATGTACTGCATGCACATATATATTTTTTTATATATATATATATATATATATATATATATATATATATATATATATATAGAACAAAACTAAACAAAACAGAAAATGGATTGGATTTTCAAGGGAAGAAAGCAAGAGAAAAGACCATCTAAAGATCCGTGTTGTCATAATGTTATAATGGGCACAAAAGGTACATAGCCTTCATTCCAATGGCCCCAATCTTAGTCAAAAAAGATACCAAAAGATACCAACAAAATCATGCCTGATCTATATCCTATATTGAAAACCATTGAATAAGTCGATCTATGAGATTGGCCGATATATTGGTAAATGTATATGGATACATAAGTCCATAAATAGGTCAGTCCTTCATGACCCATCCGTGTCCACAACAGCTTAAATGTCGAAGACAGGAATGGGAATGCATGTGCGTGCAGGGACCACAGAACTAGCATACATGAATGGATGAGTAAATAATATATAGGAGTTTCACCCAAATAACATGGATCCATAGATTGTATACTGTCCACTAAAGACAATGTCCTAGATCGATGGTAAGTCCCGTGGTCATCATAACACATGGTCACTGTCAACTACATTATCTATATCAAGATTTAGGGATAATCATGATGGAGGTATCGCACAAAAACAATAGATGATGTTGTTACCCTAAGATCGTATTTGAGAGAGCAAAAATCAGAACATCAATCAAAAGTGCTGATGGCAACCAACCTAGTCATAATAGTTGGAAACATCCCACTCAAAGTTTAACCCTACTGGGATTCTGGTATGCAAGGTGAAGATCCAGAACACTTTGCGTTTGCAAAATTGCGTTTGCAAAATTTATTTTTTTATGGTTGAACTGGATGGACTTTTTTCGGCCTAGCTAACTATGTAACTATGTAACCCCCCCTTTTGGGAGTCACTTTCTTCTTATTGCCTTGTATTGCCAGACTAGTAATGTCCTTATTGTGCACCAAATTTCAATGTTTGGCCACATTAGTAGACTTGGCTTTCTCAATATCATACAGGTGATCGTAAAGCCGTTTCAGCCGGCGTGTTGTGCGACCTACATATTGGATGCATTATACCTTCTGAAACAATCACTCACTCCAAGGGGATAATTTATTTTGGAGATCACTATCTGCTCTCCACTATATACCACAGTGTTAGTCAACACTATGGCCCACATTGTACAGCCCATTTATAAAATGCCGGTCCTAGTGTTGAGCCTGTAGTTTGTTAGCAGTTGTTAGTACACCTTTAATTGTTACCCCATCTGTAATGATGTCATGGGTGTCATTGCCAGTTGTGGGTGGGGCCCAGTGCACCTGGAGTCTGGGATCAGGACACCCTTGATCAAGCAAGATGTAGTGCTGCAAAAGAGAGCCCTTTGCACGGTTGAACTGCCAGGGTGATGAGTGAGGACACTTAGGAGCAGACAGAGAGACCATGCCATCCCTGACCCTCAGCTGCGAGTTTGTGGTGAGGACTGAATGGCCCCGGGGCCTATGTAGGATCTCCTTTGTGTGGGAGGAAGGAAACCCTTAGTGAGTAACACCTTGCTATATAGACTGTAAAATCTGGGGAAGATTACTTTACTGATTTTGAATTACATGTTCTGCACTTTTGTGACCACTGCATAGCAAGCTATGAGAAAAAGGAGAATGCTCTGCACTGTGCACTGCCAGAACTATCAATTTGCTGCAATGTTTTGTGCTGGAGTGACGTTTGTTCAGTAAAGCAGTGAAAATGCAACTTGCCTGGACATTTAAGAAAAATAAGGGGTTTGGGACTTTGAATGAGGTGTGTCACTGACAGTGGATATAGGTCATAGTCTAAATTCATGTAAAAAGAACAATGTAATAAAAACAAGTATTTTATTAAATGGTCTCATCAGCAAAAAATGTGGATATAACATGATTACAGCAATTCATATTGAAAATTATACATCAATGATACAATTGAACCATAGCGTGCCAACATAAGGATATGAAACAGACAGCTGATAGTGTAAAATATCACAATGGTATATTTAATATGAGGAGACCATTTAATAAATACTTGTTTTTATTACATTGTTCTTTTTGTTCTTTTTACATGAATTTAGACTATGACCTATACCCACTGTCAGTGATGCACCTAATTTAAATTCTGAAACCCCTTCTTTTTCTTATGTAGTACTCTGAAGTTTAGGCAGGGTTGCTAGAGATCTATTGATATGTCCCTAAGTTTGGCCTTGTTGCACTTTTCTCTTCTACCACTAAGTGGCTGGGTACTTGGTGGTACTAGATACGAGAAGGGCAACGCAAGGTCAAGTTATGGGTATGTGGGGTATCTCAGCCAATGGGCAGGGGTTTTCTTGAATCCTTTGGCCTGCTGGGAGAACCTATATATTCGGGTGAGGTCAGGTAAACTATGTTCTATGCCACTGTCTGGGTGGATGTGTGTTGTACTGCCCGGGCTGCTAGGTCAGAGATTGGGCCTATTCCTGGCACATCTGGCTGCTAGGCTGTCTGAGGCCCTATCCAGAAGCAAGAGAGCAGCACAGGGTTGGGATTGCAGCTTGCAGTCCAACCAGAAGGACGGTTCTGTTTGCTGGAGAACTTGTCATGGTCGGAGGTAGAGTGGAAGCTGTCGCTAGTAAAAGACTATCTGCCTTATTACCAGGGACCACAGTGAGTAACCGAAGCAAGTACCGGAGCAGTATTGTCACCAACCGGGGACGGTGAAGAATAGGGAAACTTCAGTGGGAATCAAGCCAGGGACCCGCTTGCAGAGCAGCCTTGTGTGTCAAGCTAGGGACAGAGTAGGTCAGCGTAGGTGAAGCTTGAGAGGTATCTAGAGTGCCAAGCTAGGGACCCCACAGAGAAGCCGGGGTGACGCTTGAGGAAGAGACCACAGTGAAGATTGAAGGAGCTCAAGGGATTCAATAGCAGTGAATCAGTGGGTCTAGTGAGAGACCGGGAGCTCAGTGTGCTGAAGAACTACAAAAGGGGATTGTAGTGAAAGTGAAGGAACTGTTAAGCCTTGTGTTTGGAACTGTTAAAGACTGTTGCCATAGGAGACAGCATTCCTACACATGAAGATGTGGCATCTTGCTGGATGCCTTTCCCTGCATGGCTGTCCTCCTATTGAAGTCTCAGAGTCTGCCAAGTAATCTTGCAACTACCTAAGGGTGTCCTGGCCCTAACCCTCTCTCCCCCCAAAAAAGAAGGTTTGTTAAGAGAAATAAACTTTTTTTTTGCATCCAAGAAGTGTCTGGCGCCCAATAACTTTAACAACTATACACCCACCATGCCTCACAACCCACTACATACAGAAGGATGTCTGATATCCCTGGTCCTTGAAGCTCTTATTAGACCAAAGGAAGCCTGGAACCTTGCTACACTTATATGAATAGGGATGGAGGCACATTAACATATGTAGAAAAATTGTGAAAGAAACTGCGCTAAGGTATACAATGGCGAGTGTAACTACACTCACACACGAAGGTCTAATGAGGACCTATAAGTAAGCAGCAACTTAACTGTACTATATACTTACAGAGTGAAAAGTGAAAAAAGAAAAAAGCTGCGCTAGACCAATAAATTAAATAGGAGATGTGCTCCACCTGAGCACTCAAACACATCCACCACCCCAGATGGCAAAGTGATAATGTGCCACAATCACTCAATATGCATTCAAGTAGGGTGGACGTAAAGTCCAGACATAAAAGTGTACGTCAATAATGTGAAAATAACAGTGCTAACGGTATCTAATGCACAATCCAAGTGAAATATTAAACCAAAATTAATAAATAAATATATTGTAAATGATATTCTTATTGAACACCCGTGCTTATAACTTAAAAGTCCAGTTAAACAGCAAAGTCCATATATTGGAGAAATAAATTCAAAGACGTATGCAGAATAAGGGCTGTGATATCCAATCATATATTCTGTGTGCCGACCACCACCAATGTGCAGATTTGCTCCTTACTAAAGGTCTATGATCCCCCATCACAGAGGATCAAAGAAAGTGTGTAGCTCTCGAGTGTCTCCCCCCCCCCCCACTACAATTCATTCCCCCTTACCCCCCCCCTTTTTCCCCCACCCCCCTTTTTTCTTTTTCCCTTCCTCTTTTTCCCCCCTTCCCCACACTCTCCCCCTTTCCTGTTCCCCATTCCTTCCATCACTTTGTAACCTTTATCACTTTTATTTCTCACACCCTTTCCCCATTCTTCTTTATCCCCTCACATTTCCCTTTCACTCACTGTTTGTATTCATTTGAATATTTCCTTCACTTCTTCAAATTTTGATCTCACCCTTTCACCAATTCTTTACAACCTTACAACCTTTTCCTGTGCTTTAATGTATTTAATGTATTTACTCAGATTACAGTCCATCATGCTCTGTAGCTTCCACGAGTCGCCACCACTCATTTGGTGGTTATGCCCTGCGATCAGGGCTTGTCGGGACACAGGTAATGCTGGTCATACACTATACGAAAATTCGGCCGAACCCAGTTTCGAAAAACGAACGTTCGGCCGTGAGCGCAAATGATGGTGCCATCATGTAATGACCGATAAATCGTTCAGTGGACATAAATAAATAAATGTTATGTTCGTTTTTTTTTACATATACCTAGTGCAGACAGGTTGGACGGGAAACACATTAACCTTTCAATTTATCGTTCGTTCGGCAGAAAATTTCCAAACTTGTCCTTTTGTTTTTTGGCTCAAAAACGTCCAAACGATTATCGATTTTGTGCCCATTAACTGGCCGAAAAAACAAACGAACGTTCTAATATTGCTCTTTCCTCCCCATTTTATGTATTACATACTTTGTATAGATGAGGTGTCATATCACAAGCTTTTGATTGTTCATGCCTTAGACCAGCAAATACCGTCTTTTGATCATCTGTTAATTAATTCCCAGATACTCTCCTGATGAAGCGGCCATTGTCTGCGAAACTAGTCGAGTTGTTTCTTGTGTTGAATTGTCCCACTGTGACCCCTCCATCCTGGGGCTAACTGTTTTGGTGACACACATGAATTGTTATGTTTTTATCTGTAATTTAATTTTGCATTAATAAAATAATTTTTTACATTTTTATAATTGTATACTTGCTATATATTTACACTTCACTGCCTTACTGTACTGCGATAGTCCAAATTGCCCTCTAAATCTCTCTGGTAGCCTGGTTGGGGATCAGGCTTCCAATTTCTCATGCTCAAGATCAGTGTTGTAAAAGAACATTTTACATTTGAGTGCAGTAATTTATGTGCATAAGCGTGTATACAAAAGTATATATGAGTGTATACACGTAAACGGCAACCCTCGCAGCTGTGTACGCATATTTACGCACCTGTACGCGCATATACACAAGGGGGGTTATTTACGAAAAGGCAAATCCACTTTGCAAACTACAAGTGAACTTGGAAGTACAGTCGCTGTAAATCTGAGGGGTAGATCTGAAATGAGGAGAAGCTCTGCTGATTTTATCATCCAATCATGTACAAGCTAAAATTATGTTTTTTTTATTTTCCTTGCATGTCCCCCCTCAGATCTACAGCGACTTTACTTCCAGGTGAACGTTCAGTGCAATTTCAAGTGCACTTTGCACTTGTAGTTTGCACTTGTAGTGCAAAGTGGATTTGCCTTTCATAAATAACCCCCAAGGTCTTTATGGAACATAACTTTTTTTTTACTCAGGATGCAGCACAGTGGTGTAGTGGTTAGCACTTTCACCTAGCAGTAATAGGGTTGCTGGTTCAAATCCCGACCATGACACCTTCTGCCTGGAGTTTGCATGTTCTCCCTGTGCTTGCGTGGGTTTCCTCCCACACTCCAAAGACATGCTGGTAGGTTAATTAGATCCTGTCGATAAAATTGGCCAAATATGTGTATGTTGTATGTGTATGTGTTTGTAAGCGTGTCAGGACCCCACAGGGCAAGGACCGCACTATACCACAGATGGACACCAGTGGCAAAAAGCGCCCTGAGGCGATTCAGTTCGCATAGGTTGCGCTATACAAGTCATTCATTCAGGATATTTTGCTAGCAAGATCCTGCATATAACCATCAGTAAATCATTACATCCGTGTGCAAGAGGTCTATAAAACTATTATCTGAAACCTTAGTATGCCACTGTATACAATATTTATACAGTACATTTTGTTGTACACAATCCCTATCTTGTCTATTTATTCCCTTGTAAGAATTTTATCTACATACAGTATACGGACTTGTGCCTGCTTGCCCGCATGCTTTGCCAAAATCCTCAGAAATGATATTGTAAGCATCACACCGTCTCCCAGGTGGAGCCTGAAATAAAGGTCTCTTTATAGCTCTGTAGAATATGTGCATGCGCTGTATAAATGAATGATAAAATCGATAAGCGCCTCCACAGAGCTCTACAGCACAGCTATAACCAATCTTCAGTTCATTATCATCTGTTTACAACACAATAGATTAATAAAAAAGCACCAAACTGTACGCAAAAGCTAGCAGGTAGTTTGAATCAGGACAGAAATGCTTCTACATTACGGTTGCTTCGTGTTTTCTCCTGAATGAATTGATCCTTGTCACTTTCCTCTCGTCTAACAATAGCAACAGTCCACACACCTGTACAAATAACATAACTATTACCTAACATTGACACCATGTCCACCCTTTTTTCTCTACATTATAATAATAGTCTGTGTTGAATTGTAAATTGAAAATCTAGTGGTAACAACGCTGGCTTGTTTACCTACCTGCAGTATGTTACCACATATACTTTTGATAAAGACCTGAGCTGACATCCTTGTTCAGCAGGATCCCCCTCCTACAGGTTCCACAGGTGTTCCACAATAACACCTGTTTCATGGAGAACAAATACGATTTGTTTCAATATGCATATTATCCTAGCAGTCAGACAACATTTCCTCAGCATACACACTGAACTGTTTGTTTTACTCTCAGTGAATCCAAACAAACACAAGCTAGCTAGACCAGGCATGGATATGTTCACACACACAGTGCAAGCTTTACTGCTAAAATGATGCCCCAAAACACAGCAATGGAGCTATGTAGACACTAAACACTGAGCAGTTTTTTTTTTTTTTGAAGCATATAAATACATCTCAAAGGACTATACTTAAGAAAATAAATATATTTTTCTGTTTTAAAAAAAAAAAAACATTTTCATTTTCACCAGGCAATGCAGTCTTTATGGTCTAAAAGTGCCTTAACTACTTCAATACTGGGCAGGCCAATTTTAATTTTTCAGCGCTGTCGCAGTTTAAATGACAATTGCGCGGTAACGCTACACTGTACCCAAACAGAATTTTTATAATTTTGTTCCCACAAATAGAGCTTTCTTTTGGTGGTATTTGATCACCTCTGCTAAACAAATAAAAAAAAGACCCAAGATTTTGAAAAGAAAAAAGTTTGTTTCTGTTATAAAATGTTGTAAGTAAGTACGTTTTCTCCTTCACGGATGGGCACTGATAAGGCGGCACCAATGAGGTGGCACTGATAGTCACTGATAGGCGGCACTAATGGGCACTGGTAGGTGGCACTGATATGCAGCACTAATGGGCATTTATAGGCGGCACTGATGGGCACTCATGGGTGGCACTGAAAGGCAAGTGGTTAAAGTGATTGTAAAGTCTTGTTTTTGTTTGTATAAAAATAACAAACCTGTTATACTTACTTGCTCTCTGCAATGGTTTTGCACAGGGCAGCCTGGATCCACCTCTTCTCGGATCCCTCTTCGACACTCCTGGCTCCTCCCTCCTGTTAAGTGCCCCCACAGCAAGCAGCTTGCTATAGGGGTACCCGAGCCAAGCTGCAGCTCCGTGTATCCATTCAGACATGGAGCTGCGGTTCGGCCCTGCCCCCTCTCTCTCCTCATTGGCTGACTTTGATTGACAACAGTGGGAGCCAATGGCGCTGCTGCTGTGTCTCAGCCAATCAGGAGGGAGAGTTCTAGATAGCTGAGGCACTCGTGGACATCACTGAACAGAGATGGGGCTCCGGTAAGTATTTGGGGGGCCGTTGCACCCAGAAGGTTTTTTATCTTAATGCATAGAATGCATCAAGATAAAAAACCTTCTGACTTTACAACCACTTTAACCACTTCCGGCCCGCCCACTGTCATATGACGGCGGGACAAAGAAGCCCTTGTTCTGGGCCGCTGTCATATGACGTGATTTCCTTCTCGGGCCACTAGGGGGCGCGCGCGTCGCTGGGGACCCGATGCGCATGCCCGGCGGCCGCGATCTCTGCCGGGCATCCGCGATTGCCCAGTAACTTAGCAGGACGTGGATCTGTGTGTGTAAACACACAGATCCACGTGCTATCAGAGGAGAGGAGACCGATAGCGTGTCCCTTGTACATAGGGACACTGATTGGTCACCTCCCCCAGTCAGTCCCCTCCCCCCCACAGTTAGAATCACTCCCATAGGGAACATATTAACCCCTTGATCACCCCCTAGTGTTAACCTCTTCCCTGACAGTCACATTTACACAGTAATCAATGCTTTTTCATAGCACGGATCTCTGTATAAATGTGAATGGTCCAAAAAATTTGTCAAAAGTGTCCGATATGTCCATCGCAATATTGCAGTCACGATACAAATCGCTGATCGCCGCCATTACATTACTCCAGCTCTGCCTCAGCATGGGTGGCCATAGATAGCATGACATTCTGTTATGCAGTTTAATTTTTGTCTTTAACCACTTGCTTACTGGGCACTTAAACCCCCCTCCTGCCCAGGCCAATTTTTTAGCTTTCAGCGCTGTCACACTTTGAATGACAATTGCGCGGTCATGCTACACTGTACTCAAATTAAATTTTTATCATTCTTTTCACACAAATGGAGCTTTTTTTTGGTGGTATTTAATCACCACTTGGGTTTTTATTTTTTGCTAAACAAACAAAAAAAACAGCCATTTTTGAAAAAAAAAATAAAAAATTCATAGTTTGTTATAAAATGTTGCCAACGGGTAATTTTTCTCCTTCATTGATATTCGCTGATGAGGCTGCGCTGATGGGCACTGATGGGCTGCACTGATAGGCACAGATAAGGAGACACTGATAGGCACAGATAAGGTGACACTGATAGGCACTGATAAGACGGCACTGATGAGCACTGATAAGACGGCACTGATGAGCACTGATAAGAAGGCACTGATGAGCACTGATAAGAAGGCACTGATGGGTCCTGATGGGTGGCACTGATGAGTGGCACTGATAGATGTCACTAATGGGCACTGATAGGTGGCACTGATGAGCACTGGTAGGTGGCACTGATGGGCACCGATAGGTGGTATTGATAGGCAGCACTGGTGATGAGGCACTGATTGTTGACATTTATAGGTGGCACTGATAGGTGACATTGAGGGCACTGATAGGTGTCGCTGGTAGACATTGGTAGGTGACACTGTGGGCACTGATGGGTGGTACTGTGGGCAATGGTAGGTGGTGCTGTTGGGCACTGGTAGGTGGCACAGATCTCCAGATCAGGACTGATATCCCTCTCACAGCCGCCAGTGATTGTTTTTTTTTTTTCTAGCAGCGTGAGGAGAAAAAATAGCCAATTACCGGCTCTGTTTACTTCACATGATCAGCTGTCATTGACAGCTGATCACGTGGTAAGTGGTTGGGATCGACCCCTTACTCCGATCTGTGATCAGCCGAGTCTCATAGACTCACGGATAAAAGAGCACAACGCGTGCCCTGCAGGGGGTGCGCAGGATGCTCGAGCACAGGAGGAAGTCTATGGACCCCCTCCTTGCAAATTAGGTCCGCGCTGTAGCCGTCTTTCGGCTATAATGTGGACAGGAGGTGGTTAATGTCTGGATTTTGTTTCCTTTATTAATGTGTATTTTGCAGGTACGTTTGTTGTTGTTTTTCTGTTCTCCCAAATATGGACATTTTCCTATGATTGCTTTTAGCTGGAACTTTGATATTTGCTGATAAATTTGTTGATGTCATCACATGTGGGTGATAATGATGGGAGGGGTTTAGGGTATATACTGTATGTTGTGTTGCTTCACTTGTTTGTTATCCTGAAGAAGACGAGCTTGTGCCTCGTTGAAACGTCGAAATTAAACTGTCATCGTGTGTTCACCTTTCAAGACCCGTGAGTGGCGCTCTCTTTTTTGGTATATATATATATATATATATATACTGCTTATATATATATATATAATATATATATATATATATATATATAGCGCCAGGCTCCTACTGAGCATGCGCTATTTTTTTTTTTTGTAGATGGGACGTGCCTGGAAGCGCACCCGGAAAAAAGGTTGGGCCTACGTGGCTGACAGCCAGCACAGAGGTGTACCAAACCACAGGGGGGGATATGTGGCAGAGCGAAGCTCTGTCCCTTTGAAATTGGAGGTAAAGAGATACAGAGTTTGCATATCTACAGACTATAGAATTTAAATGGAGAAAACTGCTCTGTCAGTTTTCTCCAGGTTTTGCTAGTTCTGGATGGGAATCTCCAACCGTGTCCGGGTCTTGAGGATTGCAAGCAAGGTGTGTGCCCAGCTGCACACAGACCATATAATGAGGGGCTAATGAGTGGAGGATGGTGGAGTGTGAGCAGCTTGCTGCTGCTGCTGGGTGACCATTGAGACTGGGAAAGGAGGGACAGCCTTGAGTAGTCTGGAAGTCACCTCTGGCAAGCACAGGAACGCAGTCTGGTTGGATGCATTGGGTACTAATCTCTCTCGGAACCAACCAGTGGGTGCATTCTGGGAGAAGGTACTTAAGGTACTGAGGTCACGTGCTTCTGGGTTCTGGTCCAGAAGAGGCTTGCTGTCTGTTTGGTCCTGATCCTCCTGACCAGCCCTCAGGGGCCCTCATGGCCTGGGGTGCAGATCCATCCGTTTCCGAGCCTCGGGGCTGGCTAGACGGGGACACGGTAACTGGAAGGAGGATTCTACGGTGGTCCGGTGCCGTCTCGGTTTTGGAGAGGCCCAGCAACTGAGAACGCAACCAGGGGAGGACTCTTCAGAAGAGGGCCACGCACGAGGCTGGCTGCTCGGTAAGAGCCTGGAAGCTAAGTTGAAAGGACACCAGGTGAATCCACACTCGTACGGTATCGCCGGACCGGCTGCAAGATACTGGTACAGTACGTGGGTTATCTAACTTCATATTTCCTTCAGTTACAACCAAGTCTGTGGCAGAGACTTTTCATTTACAAGTTCTACAACCAAGTCTGTGGCAGAGACTTTTCATTTACAAGTTCTACAACCAAGTCTGTGGCCGAGACTTTGCTTTGTTTGAATCACCTATATGCTGCTAAATTCACTGAGAGGAGATTTATCCAGTAATATCCAGTTGCGAATGGCTATTCCCTGGATCTCATAGTGAGAGGTATTCAGTTCCAAGCAGTTCCAAGAGTACCAAGAGTACCTGAACTTCCTACCTATACCCTCTATTCCTTTATTGAGAGACTGTGTTTTGTCTACCGTTTTGCAAATAAAAATCCCTAAAGTGGATCCAGTGTCAGTTTCTACAGTTCTTTGGGCCCTCTACCTCGGGAAACCCCTAGACGCATACAAGGTCAAGAAGGTAACGGTAAGGCCGCGTACACACGAAGGGACAATCCCGCGGGATTATCCTCTGGACTGAAGTCCAGAGGATAATCCCCTCGTGTGTGGGCGCCGGTCTTCCGGGGTCTTCCGGGGTCTCTTCTGTTCTTGCGGCGGTCGTCGTCTTCCGCGCCGCCGGCGCCGCCTTCTTCTTCTTGTTCTTCTTCTTCCGATGTTGATCCGACGCTCTCTCTGCCCGGAATGCCTGTGCCGCGCTGCGCTGGGACTTATATAGGGACATGGGGACAGGGTCACATGCTCATGTCACATGGTGACCCCGCCCCCTTGTGATGTCACAGTCCCAGCATCCTCCGGGACTGTGACAACACAAGGGGGCGGGGTCACCATGTGACATGAGCATGTGACCCTGTCCCCATGTCCCTATATATGGCCCAGCGCAGCGCGGCACAGGCATTCCGGGCAGAGAGAGCGTCGGATCAACATCGGAAGAAGAAGAACAAGAAGAAGAAGGCGGCGCCGGCGGCGCGGAAGACGACGACCGCCGCAAGAACAGAAGAGACCCCGGAAGACCCCGGAAGACCCCCGAAGGCGGATCGAGACCCCCAGACGACGGCGGCGACGACGAAGAAGGTAGCCGGACTCCTCCGCTCGTGAAAGAGCTAGGTAAAAGAGCAGAAGAGAGCGGAGGAGTCCGGCGAGAAGACCCCCAAGACGGAAGAAGACCCCCGGAGCAGTGCAATAAAATATTTTTTCAAAAGTGTGTGTGTTTTTGTACTTTACATTTTACACCTTAGGTGAATGGGTAGGGGTACATCGTACCCCATACTCATTCACATAGGGTGGGGGGGCCGGTATCTGGGGGCCCCCTTATTAAAGGGGGCTCCCAGATGCTGATAAGCCCCCGCCCGCAGACCCCGACAACCAACGGCCAGGGTTGTCGGGAAGAGGCCCTTGTCCTCATCAACATGGGGACAAGGTGCTTTGGGGTGGGGGGGCCGCACGGCCCCCTTTCCCCAGGGCACCCCCCATGTTGAGGGCACGCGGCCTGGTACGGCTCAGGAGGGGGGGGCGCTCGTTCGTCCCCACCCTTTCCTGGCCTGCCGGGCTGCGTGCTCGGATAAGGGTCTGACATGGATTTGGGGGGAACCCCCACGCCGTTTTTTCGGCGTGGGGAGTCCCTTTAAATCCATGCCAGCTTACGGAGCTAGCGTGGTGGCATTTACTGCCTACGCTAGCTACGTAACCTGAAGTTACATTCTAAATGAACGGACTGCTCCGTGTGTGGGCAAGTCCGTTCATTTTCAAAAGTCCCGCGGACTTTTGGCCGGCGGATTATCCGCCGGAGAAGTCCGTGCGTGTGTGGACAAGTCCACACGCTCGGAAAGTCCAGCGGACCCAGCTGGAAAGTCCGGCGGATTGTCCGCCGGCAAAAGTCCGCACGTGTGTACGCGGCATAAGCCCAAAAATAACCAGCAGCTCCTTCAGGGGTTAGTGCTACATATATATACATATATATATATATATTTATACTAAAGCCCCATACACACGGTCGGATTTTCCGATGGATTCTGTCCTATCAGACAATGTTGTCGGAAATTCCGACCGTGTGTAGGCACCATCGGACAGTTTCCATCGGATTGTCCTGCTGGATAGATTTTTTGACAACAAAGTCCGATCACACCAAATCCGATCGTGTGTAGCGAATTCCGACGGACAAAGTGCTACGCATGCTCAGATCACATTACAAGACCAAAGCTATTGGCTACTAGCCTCTACGTAGTCCCGTCGTAGGCAACAAACGTCACCACGTTCAGAATGATCGGATTTTCCGACAACTTTGTCCGACCGTGTGTACGCAAAACCAACATCGGACAAAGTACGACGGACATGATCCGACGGACCTGGTCCTCGGATAATCCGCGCGTGTGTATGGGGCTTTAGAGGGGAAAGGCTACGGCATATATCATTTTTGTTACTGCTGTCTGTACTCTTTTGAAGATTACCTCTTGCTTTCTGCCTTAGCCCAGGTTCACACTGAACTGCAGGAATGAAGCCGTGTGAGTTCAGCTGAACTCACACAATTTCACTCCTGCATGTCAGTCCCAATTTCAGCCACGATTTCAGAGACATCTGTGCAGATGTCAATGTAAAACACAGCCCGAAATCGCAGAAAGTAGTACAGAAACGACTTTTTGAAATCGGTGCAGCGTCGCACCGATTAGGACGGCGCCATTGACATGTCAAAACGCTCCAGTGTGAACCAAGGCTAAAAGACAGAAAGCGAGAGGTAACCTCCAGTAGACTGCACAGAGCAATAAAAACACAACACAATGAAAACACAATAAATTACAATAATTTTTGCTTGTTAAAGATGGCCTGAGTCCTTAGTGGACTATAGACTGTGCATCACATTTAATATACAATCACATAACTATGATCAAGATTATGGAGTGAAGTTGCAATCCCCAAGTCTGAGAATAACAGGTTAATAACTTTTAATAACTTTTCCATTTTTCATCACAAGTAAAAAAATGTGGTCATTTAAATTACTCTTACTGAAATAACATGTATACCTACTAGAAGGTATATAAAACATATATTTTTACTTGTCCTACATGGGTAAAGCTGGGAGTCAAGGCTATTTTCTTTGTGCAAGTAGTATCCTTCTTCATCTTGTAGTTTCCTTATTCTGGAGCAGTGATGTCACAATCAGCAGAGTTAAAAATCATGAGCAGGACACTAGTGCATTTCCCTGGAAAGTTACATTGGAGTAAGGCTGGCCATACATGGTCGAATTTCGAAAAGAATTTTCTTTTGAAAATCAGAAAATTTGCGTTTTGTGATCGATTGCGCCATCATTGATTTCAAAATTCGACCAACCAAGCCTTCAATTTCACCTCATGTTGCTACAGAAAATAATTTCCCTAGCTGGGAATCTTCTTTTCTTTCTGTTTTTTTTTATTTTCTTGCACATGCGCATTTCTTTTTCAATTACATTTCTCGCACGATTCTCCCATCATTGATTAAAAAATCGTCCGTTTTTCAAAAAAATTCCAAAATGTCCGAATTCGATGACCGCATGAAAATAAGATGTTGCTGCAGCCCACTAATGGTGCGAAATACGGACGAAAATTCATAGATAAGATTTTAAAAAGAAAATTCTTTCGAAAATTAACCCAAGTATGGCCTGCATTAGTATATAGACATACTTCTTACAGCACTTAGCCAACGGGTGTAAAATATATTAATGAATAAGTATACTTGACAGCTCTGTACATGAATCAATCATAACGTATGTTGCACATAGATAAAATATTTATTTACAATTCAAGTGTAAAAAGAAATGTCACATGTCTGTCTTAGAGATCTAAAGTTAAATGTTAAAAGGAAAAAAAAAAAAAACACAATTTATCATGAAAAACCTCAGAATACTTTTTACCCAGACAAGACTTTATTTTCCTCCTTTATTTATACAGTAACAGCTTGTGCTGCTGTGTTATACACTCTGACAGTCTCACGCCTGTGCATCTGAGCCAAAGGAACTTACAGTGTATTTTGTTTTCTACAGTATATCTAATTTCTTTCTACTATGATAGTTTCATTCAATTATTACCTAATGATGAACTCCATGGGACAAATCACATTAGGAAGTTAGTTAACACTTATTTGCATACTGATATTATTTTAATTTATGCATCACACAAGTTAGCAGAACAAAAGGTGTTCTGCTTTTTTTGCCTTTCATTTTCAAGGTTTTTTTTTGTGAATGAGATTAAAAAGTTGTGGGGGCAACAATAAAGCAACATAAAACTATTGGAACTCTCTGAAGATAATACTACCTGTATTTAGATCAGGGGCATAGATATTTTTTTCCATTGGGGGGTTTATCTCTCTTAAATCAAAAGATTTGAATTAAATCAGTTTTTCTAGCTAACATCCCAAGGGTTGAAAAAATTCTGGAGTCCCCCTCGGTCATCAGTAAAGAAGCGGCAAAACTGTGCTGTGGGACGGGCTTAAAACTACTTACTGTGTACACGGTAACATATGTCAGTCAATCAAAACAAATAATATCAGAAATACTAAGTACTCCTGAACCTAGCGCTCAAATAATGGAAATATAATTTGTTTGCACTGATTATAAAAAAATTCTCAAACAATACTAAAATATGCTCCAATGTAAAACCAAAGCATTAACAGCACTTAATATGAATATAACATTCACAAGAAAAATGATGATATCTCATATGGTGCAATATTGAAATCCAATAAAAAATTAACTCTCATATAATCATGATTTCAAGGATAAACGTCCACTGAAATGTCCAGCAATTCACTATACATGGATATAAATATAGAGTGGTATAGTCAGCCCTCTCCACCTATAGAAAGTTCAAATGCAACTAATTGCCACAGACACCAGCAGACTTTATAATAGGCTTCGGATGAAAGCAAAATCTTAATGCTTGTATCATTGGCTGCTTCACCTTCACCAATCCACTGCGTGCTTACCCCTTTGTGTGTATGCTTAGTAAGTATCTCTTACTGGGAACTTGAGCTCTCCTTAGCAGGGCCGGAGTAATGCAGTGAATAGACCATGTAATAGACCATGTAAGACCATGTCATAGTGTTAAACTGTTTATGGAAATAAAAACATTCCCCCCTCGTACAAGTTATGCTTACTAGATATTTGTAAACAATCCAGCATGTCACATGTATGGCCTCAAGCTCACCACTGATGGTTATACCACTCAAACCACCCACCGCGATGAGTCCCAGGTAAGTCGCGTGGTCACGCCCTGATGCGTTTCGTAATTCCGCTTTCAGAGGACATGCTGGATCGTTTAAAAATATCTAGTAAGCATAACTTGTACGAGGGGGGAATGTTTTTATTTCAATAACCAGTTTAACACTATGAAAGATATCCCTTTGTACCCTTACATGGTCTATTCACTGCATTACTCCGGCCCTGCTAAGGAGGGCTCAAGTTCCCAGTAAGAGATGCTGCAGCCTTACGTTGTAGATGATTTTGCAGGCTCTGTTAACACTTACCTTTGGTAAGCATACACACAAAGGGGTAAGCACACGGTGGAGTGAAGGTGAAGCAGCAAATTATACAATCATTCAGATTTTGAATATTATAAAGTCTGCTGATGTCTTTGGCAATTAGTTGCATTTGAACTTTTTATAGGTGGAGAGGGCTGACTATACCACTCTATATTTATATCCATGTATAGTGAATTGCTGGATATTTCAGTGGATGTTTATCCTTGAAATCATGATTATATGAGAGTTCATTTTTTATCGGATTTCAATATTGCACCATATGAGATATATCAGTCATATCTGAGGTCTGACAGGTGGCAGAAGTGGCAGCTGCAGTGCATGTGGCATAGGCATTGCAGAGCCACCAAAAACTTGTTGGGCACTCTTGTACGAGGCATGTACACCTCGTCCTCTGTTTTACTGATGCTCATGGTGTCAGCCTTATCAGCTAGCTATTGTGCCACAGATGTTCTGGGTGGCTTGGACCGCCTTATCCCCTTTTTATCTATGCCCCAGTTTGGTAAAAATTAGTGTAAACGCTTTACTGCTAAACCTTAGGTCACAAGCAGGGCCGTACTGGGAATAAAAACCAGCCCCGGAAAAAATGTCATACCAGCCCATAGCATTATTATACCAGCCCAACATCATAACCATCATAACGTCATTATTTCCTTGTTCATGAAAGGGAAAACCATGCATTTTAATGCACATTTAAAGAGTGCATTATATATATATACATAGAAGGCAGATATGAAAGCACATAGGGCTATATATATAAGAAAATTCCAGTTAAAAGTGGTACAATTGCTCCATCATCAAGGGGCACCATGGGTGGGGGGACTCTGGTTTCCAGAGACCACCTTCCGCAGAAAGAATAGGAAGGGGGTTACTGATATAAGGGGGAAATCTTTATATCAGTGCCCCCCTTATATTATTGTATTCACTCCCCCTTACATAAGTGACCCCCCTCAGACTTGCCTGGCGGCGCTGTCACTGACCTCCTCTCAGGTGCACTGTGCAGGGCTCAGTTAGAGGGCTCCATGTTGGTGGCTCTGGTTTTATCCTATAGTCTCCTCTCCACAGTCCACATACATCTGACTTCTCCCATGACCCCCATCCTGACGGCACTCCCACTCTTAACTCCTCTTCAGACTCCCCTGCAGACATGATATAAGACAAGAGATGGTCAGAGGTTGCGGACATGGTATAAGAGATGGTTAGAGACTGAGGACATGATAGAAGTGATGTTTACAGACTGAGAACAGAATACAAGAGATGGCTAGAGACTGAGGACAGGATACAAGAGATGGGTAGAGACTGAGAACATGATACAAGAGATGGTCAGAGGCTGCGGACATGATACAAGAGATGGTCAGAGGCTGTAGGCATGATACAGTAGATGTCAGAGGCTGCAGACATGATACAGGAGGTGTCAGAGACTGCAGACATAGTACAAGAGATGGCCAGAGACTGCAGACATGAAACAAGAAATCAATGCAGCCTCATCAGTGCCCATCAAATGCAGCCTCACTGTGCCTATCAATGCAGCCTCACTGTGCCCATCAATGCAGCCTCAATGTGCCCATCAGTGCAGCCCTTACTGTGCCCATCATTGCAGCCTCACTGTGCCCATCATTGCAGCCTCACTCTGCCCATCAATGCAGCCTCACTGTGCCCATCATTGCAGCATCACTCTGCCCATCAAATGCAGCTTTATAGTGCCCATCAATGCAGCCTCTCTGTGCCTATCATTGCAACCTCACTGTACCCATCAATGCAGCCTTCCCATGCCCATCAATGCACCCTCGCCGTGCCCATCAATGCAGCCTCATTGTGCCCATCATTGCAGCCTCACTGTTCCCATCATTGCAGCCTCACTGTGCCCATAAATGCAGCCTCACTGTGCCCACCAATGCAGCCTCTCTGTGCCCATCATTGCAGCCTCTCTGTGCCCACCAATTGCAGCCCGTGTGCCCACTAATTGCAGCCTCTGTGCCCACTAATTGCAGCATCACCATTTCCAGGATAACACACAGCGCTCCCTTCCCTCTGTCCTCCTCTGTGTGTGCAAGGTCCCGCCCCCCTAGACTGGCTCGTGTGATAGGTGGAACACTAATTTAATCAGTGTTCCATCTAGAAGACTATCACACGAGCCAGTCTACGGGGGCGGGACCTTGCACACACAGACCCAGCTCTGTGACATACGAGAGCCAGAGGACAGAGGGAGGGGAGCGATGCAGCCACCCAGTATTTCTCAGTATTCCGGTAGGCCAGTCCGGCCCTGTTCACAAGTCATGACTAGATTGGTATTTTCCATGAGAAATGTACACAGGCCATAATGTAGACTAGGCTACAAAACTAGCAGTATGGTTGCTTCTTGATTCAGAATCATAACTTAAGGCTTCAACCACAGTTTTAGACATATACCAAACTCTTCACTAAGCCCTGGTTCACATTAAACGCGGCTTTAAAATGATTTCAAAGCCGTATTTCAGCGCAACTTCGAGTGTGACTTGAAAGACATCTGTGCTGCTTCATGCACAGATGTCTATTGAAGTTGAACCCAAAATTGCCAAAAGTAGTGCAGGAATTACTTTTGTAAATTGGTGTGGTGCTGCAAAGTCGGCGTGCCATTTCCGGCAATAGGCTGCAACTTGTCATGCAATTTGACCTGTCATATTAAAATGACAAATCGCTCCAATGTGAATGAGGGCCTAGGGTATTTACCATTTGGGTAAGCTAGATACATTTCCAGAACTCATTCACTGACTATAGAATGTGAATGGCATGATCATTTCTTGGCAGCAGTAAACTTGAGGCAAGTAGGTAATTAAAACAAACTGAAGTCAATTCAGAGCAGACACACAATGCCAGAGGGACAGATGAAGTTAGTTGAGGTCAGGAAAAGGGTAAAGCCACCTGGATTGATGCAATGGCAAGAGGTGAATGGAAGAGTAGTTAGGGTCTAGTCATAGCTCACAAATGAGGAATTCGATAACCCTAGTGTAAAATATTAAGCTCAGGGTCAAACTAAAGTTTGGGGGAGGCAGGGCTAACCCAAAGTAATGGCAAGCCAGATCAGTAATAGAAAGCTCAGAATATACATTACTGAAGTTAACACCAGAGCCAAACTGTACCATAAAATGGTATCAGAATGAAGGACTTTTGTATCATAAGTTTACACCAAATTACACTATATTACCAAAAGTATTGGGGTGCCTGCCTTTACACGGGTTGAGGTCAGACTCTGTGCAGGCCGGTCAAGTTTCTCCACCCCATAATCTCTTATCCATGTCTTTATGGAGCTTGCTTGTGCACTGGTCCAAATCATTTGGTGGAGGGGGGGGGGGATTATGGTGTGGGGTTGTTTTGTCAGGATTTGGGCTTGGCCCCTTAGTTCCAATGAAGGGAAATCTTAAGGCGTCAGCATACCAAGACATTTTGGACAATTTCATGCTCCTAACTTTGTGGGAACAGTTTGGGGATGGCCTCCTTCTGTTCCAACATGACTGCGCACCGGTGCACAAAGAAAGGTCCATAAAGACATGGATGAGCGAGTTTGGGGTGGAGGAACTTGACTGGCCTCAACCTGATAGAACATCTTTGGGATAAATTAGAGCGAAGACTGCGAGCCAGGCCTTCTCGTCCATATCAGTGCCTGACCTCACAAATGCGCTTCTGGACTAATGGGCAAACATTCCCATAGACACCCTCCTAAACCTTGTGGACAGCCTTCCCAAAAGAGTTGAAGCTGTTATAGCTGCAAAGGGAGGGCCAACTCAATATTGAACCCTACGAACTAAGACTGGGCTGCCATTAAAGTTCATATGCGTGTAAAGGCAGGTGTCCCAATACTTTTGGTAATATACTGTATGTTTGATATTTGAAGGAATGTAATATAATACAGGTGTATCCAAATCACTCTATCAGTGTGACTTCAGTCACTGTTAAAAGAACTCACCAGATCCCTTAATCTCACAAGAAGAGGTCAGGCTAAAGCATCATGTTCACCCAGTACCCATTACAGGTAAGGATGTCTACCTTGGAATCACTGCATTTCATTTGTAAACCAGTCTGAGTGACCAAAACCAATCGATGGTTGGAAGAGAGTAACCCAT
>CM053030.1:204462920-204485233 GCA_028564925.1 Lithobates sylvaticus | reverse complement strand
TACTGTGTACCTTGTAATACTGGATATTGTCAGGCCTTGTTTCTTCTTCTTCTTTTTTTTTGTGTCATATATACTCTGATTGGGGGGAGGTGGGATGGTGGGGTTGGTGGTTTGTGGGGTCTCTTTTTTTTTTGTTGTTTTCTTGGGTTTGGTTTGGTGTGATTTTGTTTATGTGGTTTTGTTTGTACTGTTTTAATGTTATTTTTTATATAAAATAATAAAAAGGATTTGAAATATTAAATCCAAAATCAGTCAGGCAACTAGGATTTGCAGAAAGAAGCTAACCATGTGAGCCTCAGTATAAGTTGTCATTCATACACTCATTTGGAATACAGTAAAACAATAAACATCTATAGCAAATACATATATACTGTAAGTAAAGTCAGACAGGTTATGTTGATGTAGGCTAGAAGGAAAAAAAAAAAAACTCTCCACTAAACCAGTGCAAAACAATATGAGCCTTTTTAAAACAGAAGGCATCTGCTTCTCATTTCCATCAAAATCCATATAATAGGAGATGTACTCCTTATTTTGAGGATAGTGGGTGGGGTCATGTAAATACTTTCTTTTTACATCGGGGCCATCTGTACATCCAAAATATTATAGAGACATTTATTCCAAACAATATAATACATTTATAATAAATAAATAAATGTCTCTATAAATGTCTCTTGCTTTATTTGTACTGTACCTTAGTGGCACTGAATGCACAGCTGACTCGGACGTCATTTGCCTTGTTCCACCCACTAATGTGAAATGAAAAATAAAACCTTTTTTTGGACTTGTGTGATTGGGATATGCAGATAGCTTCAGTATTAGAAATGCTCAAAAAAAAAAAAAAAATGGAGCCTTTCTTTTTTTTTTTATTATTATTATTATTTTATTTATATATTTTGTAAAGAAAAAAAATATATATATATATATATATATATATATATATATATAAATAAAATAAAATGATTTATATATATATATAAAATATATATATATATATATATATATATATATATATATATATATATATATATAAATAAAATAATAATAATAAAAAAAAGGAAAGGCTCCATTGTGCAATGACAAATATAGCCCTTTGCAGTTTACATGTAATGAGCAATTCACGCATGAGCACAAGTGAGTATTGATCATCACAGTGCTTTTACCACATCATCCTTGACTGGCAAAAAAAAAAGAAAGTGTAAAGCTCTCTGGCATTGACAGTTTGCATGCTCATGGGCTGCACGAGCCAGTAAGAAACCTATATATGCACTGTAATTAATTGTAGCCAGGAGGGCCCCAGATAAATCTCTTCAGGGTCACATGCAGCCCCAGAAGCAGCTGTCATTCTGTCATTCAGAAAAAAAAAATTCACATAATGGACAATTAAACAAATGTTCATATATCGCTCTGTGTTGTATGTTTCTTTGTTTATCTATCTGCATTACTTAAATAGTTGAACCATGGGGTGCCTGCAATAAACCTACTTAAAAAAGCACAAGGTGAGGCAATGAGGCAGCTGAATACATAATATATGCTAGATAAGCATGAGGCACGCATAATTATAAGGACATCTGGAAATTTTATATAATGCCTTGTAAGATTTTTCAGATTTCCTTGGTTTAAGTGCTTGTGCTTGATTATTTCTACATTCTCTTTCTTGAATACATTTATAGCATGGGCAATAGGGATGTGAGTAATGATGAAAAGGGGAGGGTGCTCTTTGTCCCAGTATGTTTGAGTCACAGAAATAAAGAACTTTTTGCTACGAATAAAAAAAAAACCTTATTCATGATCATGGGCACTAGCAAAAACAAACTGTTAAAAAAAGGCTAGGTTCACAGTCACTGTATTGTCGTACAGTTCTATGTGTTATGGTAATTGCAATGTATCCCTGAGTTTTTCCGAGACATGTGCCTCTACTGAGGCAATGGGGTTTTTGATAATTGTTCTATTTTTGGATACTGGCAGTCACTTTGAGTCTTCTGTACCTCTTGATACACTGTTATGCTTTTCTTATTGCATAAATAAAGATTTAAAAAAAAAAGGCTAGGTTGGGTATATGTTAATAGCTAAAGTGGTTGTAAAGTTTAAGGCTTTTATAAAAAAAAAAATCTTCCGTGTGCACCAGCTCCCCCCTAAAACTTACCACCCCGATTTAGTGATGTGCACAAGAGCATCGGCTCTCCCTGGTCTCTTCCTCCTCATTGGCTGAGACCATTGGCTCCTGTTACTGTCAATCACAGCCAGTGAGCCTATAAGGAGAGCCAAACCGTGCTCCATTTGTAAATGAACACACAGAGCAGCGGCTTGGGAGCGAGCCTGCTCAGGTAGGAGGGAGGGACTCAGAGTGGCGGAAAGGGACCCAACAAGAGGAGGATCAGGGCTGCTTTGTGCAAAGCGCCTGCACAGAGCAGGTAAGTATAACATGTTTATCATTTTAACCTCTTCAGGTCCGCCCTATAGAAATTTTACTGCGACAGGGCGGCACCTGTGCACCGGATCACGTATATATATATATATGTGATCCGGCTCCTCCAGGTAAGAGGAGCGATGGCGTGCCACCAGCGGCTCGCTCCCGCTGTGTGGGATCATGTCCGATGCCAGTTGGCACCCATCAATGATGGAGCAGAGAGGCAGAATGTTAGTCTGCCTATGTAAACAGGAGGGAAGGCATAGATCTTGTGTCTCTGCAAGGCATGGACTAGGATCCATGTCGTTCCCTCGTAAAAGCACCTCCCACACTGTACTAAAACACAGGCTAGGCACAGTTAACTCTTTGATCGCCCCTGATGTTAACCCCTTCCCAGCCAGTGTCATTAGTACAGTGACAGTGCATATTTTTAGCACTGATCACTGTATTAGTGTCACTGCTCCCCAAAAAAGTGTCAGAATGTCCACTGCAATATCGCAGTCCCGCTATAAGTAGCTGATCGCTGCCATTACTAGCAACATTTAAAAAAAATATATCTTATAGTTTGTAAACACTATAACTTTTGCGCAGACCAATCAGTATACACTTATTGTTTTTTTTTTACCAAAAATATGTAGAAGACTACATATTGGCCTAAATTTATGAAGACATTCGATTTTTCTTTTTAAATTTGTATTGGATATGTTTTATAGCAGGATATAAAAAATATTCATTTTTTTTTTCAAAATTGTTGGTGTTTTTTTTTCTGTTTATAGCACAAAAAATTTAAAATGCAGAGGTGATCAAATACCACTAAAGGAAAGTTATATTTGTATGAAAAAAGGACATATATTTTATTTGGGTACAGTGTCGTATGACTGCACAATTTTCAGTTAAAATAAAGCAGTGCCGTATCGCAAAAAAAATGGCCTGGTCATTAATAGGGGTAAATCTTTCGGAGGTCAAGTGGTTAAAAAAAAGTCTACTTTTAGGCCCCTTTCACACTGGGGCAGGGGAGCCGCGGTGACGGTAAAGCAGCGCTATATTTAGCGCTGCTTTACCGTCGTTTTAACCGCGGTATTCGGCCGCTCGCGGTGCGGTTTTACCCCCCACGAGCGGCCGAAAAGGGTTAAACACCCCCGCAGAGCGCCGCCGTAGCGGCGATTTGCAGCGGTATTGCCGCGGTTTTACAGCGGTTTCCCATTCAAATCAATGGGAAGGAGCGGTATAGGAGCGGTGAACACACCGCTCCTATACCGCTCCAAAGATGCTGCTAGCAGGACTTTTTTTGCCGTCCTGCTAGCGCACCGCTCCAGTGTGAAAGCCCGCCGGCTTTCACACTGGAGTTAAAGGGGCCGGATTTTTTCAGGCGGTGAACAGGCGCTATTTTTAACGCTGTACCGCATGAAAAACGCCTCGGTGTGAAAGGGGCCTTAATATCACTTTATTAGTTGGGGAATTGTGACCAAAGGGTTTCCAGCCAGACAAACCTGTAAAGCTTGCCATACATGCATCGATTTCCTTTGTCCAGCCTATGAGTTAAACAAAAGAAAGTTAAACAAAAGAAATCTAACAAGTTCCCCCCTCCCCACTAAACAGCGTGAATAAACAAACCTCCAATACCAGCCACTGCATTCTGGCAGCAGATGACCTTGGCTGTCAGAATACCCAAACAATGTTCGACCATCGATTTTCCACCTGACTCCTTTGACAAAGGTAAATTCACATAGGCAACCACGGCCCAAATTTTGACTGATTCAAATCAGTCAGCCTGAAATTCGAGCCATGTATGCAATCCTTTAGTTATGACCACATCTTTTTTTCCAAGTTCTAATCATGGAACTCTTAATAATGCTATACATATACTTACTTTGAAGCTGCAAATCTACATCTCTTGATAAGGAGGCCTGCTTACTAGGGATGAGCCGAACACCCCCGGGTTCGGTTCGCACCAGAACCTGCGAACGGATCGAAAGTTTGCGCAAACGTTAGAACCCTATTAGTTACAATGGACGCGAACGTTCAAAATCTAAAGTGCTAATTATAACGGCCAATATGCATGTTATTGTATTAAAAAAGATTTGGGGACCCGGGTCCCGCCCCAGGGGACATGTATCAATGCAAAAAGAAGTTTTAAAAACTGACATTTTTTCTGGAGCAGTAATTCTAATGATGCATAAAGTAAAAAAAAAAAAAGTGAAATATTCCTTTAAATATGGTACCTGGGGGGTGTCTAAAGTATGCCTGTGAAGTGGCATGTGTTTCCAGTGTTTAGAACTGTCCCTGCACAAAATGACATTTGTAAAGGAAAAAAACCCATTTAAAACTGCTTGCGGCTTTAATGTCATGTCTTGTCCTGGCAATATGCACAAAGGGTAGATACAGGTGCAGGTTTATACTGTGCTGTGCTGGACTCACACAGCACACACTAACTCCTGCAGATGGCTGTATTTATAGAGAACAACACCACTAAAGGGTAGATACAGGTGTATACTGCGCTGTAGGCACAGAACACACACTAAGTCCTGCAAATGCCTGGTAATAAAGATTCAAGAACAACTGTCCCTGCCTATCAATGCTCTTTCCCTGCACTTTCCCCACAAGCAAATGTATGATAAGAAGTTGACACTGTCCCTGCCTATCAATCCTCTTTCCCTGCACGCCGGAACACACTACACAAGGCCGCCGGCGCGGCGGCCTTATATAGTGTGGGGCGTATACTAAACCCCCTGAGCTATAATTGGCCACAGGCATCCTGCCTGTGGCCAATTATTGCTCTCCTCGCTGCTGGCGCTATGATTGGCCAAGCATGCGGGGTCACAGTGCATGCTTGGCCAATCATCAGCCAGCAATGCACTGCGAATGTAATGCACACACGAATTTGATGTGAACGGCCCGCAGAGTTCTGGACTCGACGGACGAACGCCCGATGTTCGATTTGAACATGGGTTCGAATCGAACACCGGGCTCATCCCTACTGCTTACCTAAAAATGGATGAAGTTTATGAAAATGACTTTAATCCACAGCCATAGCAGTGCCTGTGTATTGCAAGTTCAAGACTCACATGCATTTTACAAATGCAAGTTCATTTTGTTGGTTACTAACTGAATACCTCAGCAAACTACTACACAGTACACTTATAAATTAGGTGGCATTTGTATGGGCGACATGTTACCCACTACTAACCACCACCACATTGACACCCCAACAGCCAGATAATGAAATCCACATGTATACAAACATAGGTGTGAAGTGACCATCATTTTAAATGTGCTGCAATAAATTAATCAACACAGCATTAACCTCCCTGGCGGTAATCCCGAGTGTGGCTCGGGGTGGATTTTCAGTACCAAAAGTGGTAACCCAGAGTCACACTCGGGATCGCATCGCAAGATCCAGGCAAAGTTACTTACCTAGTCCCCAGGATTCTGCAATGTCTCCCCGCTGTGTGTGTGAGCCGTGTCTCCGCCGGATCTTTTACTGTGCCAAGCTCCGTTCCCTGCGAGCGTTGTGACGCACGGGGATGGAGCACAGCGCCAAATTCAAAAAGTAAAAAACACAATACACATACAGTACACTGTAATCTTACAGATTACATTACTGTATCAAATTATTTCACCTCCCTTTTGTCCCTAATGCTTTGTCCAGTTCCCTGCATGCAGTTTTATATGATATATAGTTCTTTCTGCCTGGAAACTGGAGATTGTCCATAGCAACCAAAAAGTGTCCCCTTTACATCAAAAGCGGTTTTAGACCAGCTAGAAAACAGCGATAATAAATTAGAATCACTTGCAGAATCGAGCGATAGTGATATGTGGGGAAATCTGTCATCAAACACTGAAAGTAATGACAGCGACAATTCTGCAACTGAGTAAATTTCAGTGTTTTTGATTTGATTACATTATTGAATATTTTTATTATTTATTATTATTTGTTATAATTATTTATAGTTATTTATTATATTATAATTTATGATTTCGTGTTTCAAACTTTATCATACCAGAGATGTCTACTAGACTCTTGTTTGGGCAGATTTAAGTGTGATTATTCCTAAGAATTACAGGCCTACAATATAAAACGCCAAATTTCAATGCAAAATATTGTACTGCTTTGAGCATCAAAAATGTGAAATGATCATACAGCCAGGGTGGTTAACACCACTACAGCAAGGGAATTCCGACCACAGCCAGATCTAGGGAGAAACCACCACAGCTAGAAAAAAAAAAAACAAGCAAATAGTACAAGACAGGAGTTTCACACTCATCAACCAGTAAGGAAAAGGGGGGAAAGGCAGAGAAAATGAACAAGCTATAAATAGATCTATAGATTATTTATTAACCCCAGAAAGTCCATGTAAGGCTGCATTCACACCTATGCCTTTTTAGTGCTTTTGGCATTTTGCAGATTTGCACTACAGAACGTATTCCATAGGAAACCATGGTAAATGGACTGAAGTACAAATCCGCAAAATGCAAAAAGCACTAAAAATGCATAGGTGTGAATCCAGCCTTAATGAATTCATAAAGTCTGTATCTACAGAACACTAACGGCTGCTCCTCATAAGTGTGAAGTGACCTCTGAGAAAATAAAATGGAACAGCAGAGAGTCTCCAGACGAATAGACGTCACTGTGTGCCCCTGTGTGTTTCAGCCTTGTTCTCTGCATTACCTGGCTCATCCTACAGTAGCATCTGATCCTGCTGGTGGCCACAGCAAAATCCTGACCATCCACCTTCATGAAGAGCAGTGTTTTAAATCATGGAGTTGCCAATTATCTTTTAATAAAAACTGTGCTCATACTATTGTGCTTAGTCTAACGCTCTCTGCAGATCTAAGAAATAACCATCACAATATGGGGCCACCGCCAAGCCAGACCCAGGGATTGACCAATCCCAAAGTGTAGCTAGAAAGTGACCACAAGCACAGCTGGACCAGGGAGTTACCAACACGATATAAGAACTAGAGTTGGGGAGTGACCACCACAACAGCTGGACCAGGGAGTTACCAACACAATATAAGAACTAGAGCTGGGGACTGACCACCACCACAGATGGACCAGGGAGTTACCAACACAATATAAGAACTAGAGTTGGGGAGTGACCACCACCACCACAGCTGGACCAGGGAGTTACCAACACAATATAAGAACTAGAGCTGGGGAATGACCACCACCACAGCTGGACCAGGGAGCTACCAACACAATATAAGAACTAGAGTTGGGGAGTGACCACCACCACAGCTGGACCAGGGAGTTACCAACACAATATAAGAACTACAGCTGGGGAAAGACCACCACCACAGCTGGACCAGGGAGTTACCAACGCAATATAAGAACTAGAGCTGGGGAATGACCACCACCACAGCTGGACCAGGGAGTTACCAACACAATATAAGAACTAGAGTTGGGGAGTAACCACCACCACAGCTGGACCTGGGAATGACCCCCCACTATGTAAAGAATTGGAAACGACCGCCATCACAGCCAGAGAGTCAAATTGACCACACTAGTATTGGCACCAGAACTAGTGCACAATAAAAACATAAGGGTTATTGATTGAACACTACCAAAATCAGACCTTCCAGTACCCACTGCAATATAAACACTGGAGCTAGGGAGTGATCACCACAACATAAGCACAAGAGCTATAGATTGATTACCACCACAGCTAGACCTGGCAGTACACTCTGCAATATAAACACTAGAATTAGAGGTGATCACACCAAAATAGGCACTAGGGCTTTGGATTGACCACCACCACAGCCATACTTGGCACTACCCACTGCAATATAAACACCAGAGCTGAACAGCATAATAAAAGCACTAGAGTTAGGACTGGGGATCTACCAAGCCCACTTGTTAGACAATAACTACTAATTTAATAGATGCTCACTTGGCAATCTTTATCATGAAGTTGTTTCCCTGACTTGTCATCTGGTGTATTATAGCTTCTAGTTTGTAATATTGTGTATGGCCGATGAATTGCGGGATTGCTATTATAGTTTATATAGACTGTCAATGGAAAAAAATATTTTCTTAGGATTGACTGATACAGTCATCAATATTCCTATACAACAGACACACCAAATGTCAACATGCTAGTTCTGCACCTGTAAATTGAAAAGCAAGAGGGGGTTGCTGAATTCTGAATATGTGTCATGTAAGGTCACTGGAACTGTGAATGCAGTCTCTGATCCTGGTTCATTTAGTGCAGCTAAATCAATAGCATGAAGAAATCCTCAACTGAAATGAGTCATGTGTAGGTAAAACAGTGTCAAATAGGTAAAAAAAAAGAGCAGTTCCTGCAGAACAGAATATAGAAACACCAAACAGGTAGCAAGACTTTCAAATTGTAAAACCTTTTACATCATCAATGAAAGACTTGCACACGTGTGGTCAGCAATTGTCAAACATTGAAATCATTTTGCCTCCAATGTCATTTAGGGCCTGTTCACACTGTCAGCAGTTATCTGTGTTTTTTCACACTGGATAAATGCAGGTCACTTTTAGGGTACATAGACAACAATTGTTTTCTATGTACCTCATGCACATCACAATGCTGATGCGATGCACCATAAGCTGCAGTAAAATAACTACATTTTTCCATAGCACACTTAATGGCACTGCTTTGCAATGACATGAAAGCAGTGTCTTTGCCTGACACTTCAAAAAAAGTTTAGAAAAAAGGAGAAAAAGAAACAAAAAAAACAGAGGGCTGACCCATGCATAGGTTTTGCACTGCTCCCGGCCCTTTCACTAGCCGGAAGAGTAAAATGCTGCATTTACAATGCTGGATAGTGTGAAGGTAGCCTTACTATCCACTTCCTCGCTTTCTGCATTCTGTGAATGAACAAAGGGAGAGGAAGGGCTGGTAAACAACAGGATCTCCCCTTGTCTGTTCACAGAACATGAACAAAATACACGATTTTCTGTGCATGGATGAGAGAGAGGAAGGGGAGACTTATTGACACAATACCTGCACGTTATAAGAGCTGGAATTCTCAGTTGTAGCATTGGAAGAATAGTATATGTGCAATATCCAGCATGAATGAATTTGTCATTTCTATCATCATTGTCACTGGTGATTCACAGGTCTATAGTTTTTCAGTTAGCACCTGGTCACACTTAGACCCCTTTCACACTGGGGCGCTTAAAAAAAGCCTAAAAATACCGCCTGTAAAGCACCTGAAAACCGCCTCTCATGCCTCCCCAGTGTGAAAGCCTGAGTGCTTTCAAACTGGGGCGTTGCGCTTGCAGAACGGGAAAAAAAGTCCTGCAAGCAGCCTCTTTGGGGCGTTGCGGGAGCTGTGTATACACCGCTCCTAAACCGCCCCTGCCATTAAAATTAATGGGCAGTGCTGCCGAAGCGCCTGCAAAGCGCTTCGGCAGCTGTGCTTTTCGGGCGATTTTAACCCTTTCCTCGGCCGCTAGTGGGGGTTAAAAGTGCCCCGCTAGTGGCAGAAAAGTGTTGCTATAACAGCGGTAAAGTGCCGTTAAAACTAGTGGCGCTTTACGACTAACTCCTCCCCACCCCAGTGTGAAAGTAGCCTTAGACCCCTTTCACACTGGGGCGCTTTGCAGGCGCTACAGCGCTAAAAATAGCGACTGTAAAGCTGCCTGAAAGAGCCGCTCCTGTCTCTCCAATGTGAAAGCCCAAGTGCTTTAAAAAAAAGTCCTGCAAGCAGCATCTTTGGAGCGGTGGGCATACTGCTCCTCCACCGCTCCTGCCCATTGAAATCAATGGGCAGCGTGGCTATACTGCAGCAGCGCTTTGCGGGTGGTTTTAACCCTTTCTCGGCTGGCTTTAACCCTTTCTCGGCCGCTAGCGGGGGGTAAAAGCCCCCGCTAACGACCGAATAGTGCCGCAAAATTTACGGTAAAGGTTTACCGCCAATGCACCCACCGCCCCAGTGTGAAAGTGGCCTTAGTCCTTCCCAGTACTTTCTGAACTGATAGTACCACCGCTGTTACTGAAACCCTCCCACTATGAGCTGCAGGCTCTGTAAGGGGGAGCCTGTAAACATATAAGGGGGATTTGGTTTAGTCAGGAAGGGTAAAGAAAGCTTTTTGTTTAGTTTTTGAAGCTTATGCATCACACAGTTGCTGAATTTGTTATGTATATATATATATCAGTGGCGGTGCGTCCATAAGGGCGCACGGTTGTCGCCTCTCTCCAGCCACCCCCTCACCAATAGGCGGTGCGTCCAGAAGGGCGCACGGTTGTCGCCTCTCTCCAGCCACCCCATCACCAATAGATAGATTCATGCATTGCATGAATCTATCCATTGCCACCGCTGCCACCCCATATTCAGGCGCCCGGCCCCTTTTCAGGGGCCGGGCGCCTGAATTACAGCAGCGGGGGGGGAGTTTTTAAAGCACATGATTAGAGCCATAGGCTCTAATAGGCGTCAAAAAAGGTAAACAGCGAGCGCCATGCTTGGCGCTCGCAGTTCACCCAGCTGTGTTGAATGAATGAAAATTCGCTTTTCTAACACTGAACCGCCTCTCTGCCAATCAGGTGCTCTGGTCTGTTACCCGTCACCTGATTGGCTGAAACAACAGGCGCTGTGATTGCACACCTATCAAGCGTCCAATCATAGGAGAGGACAGGAGGAGAGAATGGGAGAAGACATTGAGGATATAGAGGAGCATGGAGGACACCGCCTGCCACCGTGGGGGGGGGGGGGACCCAGTGGCAGCATTCGATGGGCACAGTGGGAGCATTTGATGGGCACAGTGGCAGCATTTGATGGCACAGTGGTAGCGCTTGATGGACACAGTGGCAATGTTTGATGGCACAGTGGCAGCGTTTGATGGGCACAGTGGCTGCGTTTGATGGGCACAGTGGCGGCGTTTGATGGCACAGTGGCTGTAATTGATGGGGTTTTTTTTCTGAATTTTTCAGTTTGTGCCCCCCCAAATAATTGTGAGCACCAGCCGCCACTGATATATATATATATAAATAAAACGAGCAGGGCCCTCTGATTTGAATTGAATTGTATTGTACTGTCTGCCCTCACGTTGTAAAAGCGCTGTGTAAACTGTTGGTGCTATATAGATCCTGAAAAATAATAATAATAATTATATATATATATATATTATTTTTTTTTACTTACACATATATAAACTGAGCTATAGTAGTGGTAGTATTGTATATTCTCTGTACATAAAATGACAAAAGTAATTTTGAGGTGTCTTCTTCAGTGGCTTTTAAGGCTCTACTGCCCTTTCATCTGGCAGATTACTGGTAATCAGTTGCAATCAATGAGAAAGCACCAGATGAAGAGGCCTTAGAACCTGAAAAGGTTGCAAAAATCTCCATTATTGCTAGCTATTAAAGGTAGCACCATTAAATGATATTCATTCTTTTCTTCTGTATTTCTCTGAAATCATGTATATTGTGTTTACAGATCCTAGTTTTGCAGACAGGTGCTAGATCTGCAAAAAAATGATTTCATTATATTTTATATCATACATTTAAAACTGAAGGAACTGGAATTCTTGTCCATGATACACAATAAAACGATTGTTCTATTTTCTATTTGCTTTCTTTATATTTTATTTTGTGTGCACTTCTCTCATTTTCCTATTTATACAGTACAACAATATGGATTGCATGGAATGAGTACAATTAATCATATGACTCTATCATTCCTTGGTGACTATACAGTAACCGCAGACAAGTAAAAGCCTATGTGTGAACTGATATGGGTGCTATCTAGGATATGTGCCAAATCTGAAGTGTTTCCAACGATAGCTATCCAAAGGAGATTTTTGTGTCTGCATCAGTAGGAAGGTTTCCCAGGGCTAAAAATATACCTCATCTTTTCAGGTAAGTACAGTTCCTCCGTATATTCAAAAGAAATGGGTGGAAATAGATATGGTATGTGTCCTGCCATTGCTGACATCTTCTGAACAGGGGCATACCTACAATTCATGAAACATCATAGCAAAATCTTGATGCCCCCCCCCCCCAACAAACTCTCTCTGTGACATGTAGCAACATAAAGTATGTCTGAATCAGGGACAGGCAGCAGCAGATCTGTTATCATAGTCAATGCACCACTAGGGATCAGTGTAGTCAACAAAAGTTGCCAAACGAAAAGCATAAGTGCAGGGAAAAAACTTTTAACCTTAAAGTGGATGTAAATCCTCACATATACCCAGAGAAGTGAACAGCCTCAGATGATACACAGAGGTGAAACAAATCTCCCTGCATACATTTTACTTGTATATCTGCTGTCTTCAGCTTTCTAGACTCTTAAGAAAGTGCACATCGTGTTAGAAATCTTTCTTCCTGTTTCAGCAGTGGCAGGGGAGTCTGGGAATATAATGTGTGTGAGCTGATTGGAGGAAAGGCACACACCCACCTCCACATAGGCAGAGGAACAAAGAAACTTGCAGAGCTGTGCTGTGAATAGACCAGCTCTCTGCTAAATTGTCTCTAAGTTCCCTCCCCAACACAAATTTCCAGCGGCTTTTATCTTCTGTGTCGGAAAGCTTGTCAGAAGATATCATGCTGATAACAGAGGAACGGAGCAGCAGAAAGACACAGCACTCAGAGCTTTGGAGAGAGATAAGTAAACACTAAAGATATATGTGCCCAGGTCATATTTCATGAATAGGGTTTACATCCACTTTAATTCTCTAGTTAGCTACTCACTAGCTTACCAGCATGTTTTAGCTTCAACTGTTCTCTGACAGAAAATATTAGGGATAAATTCTAAGCCCTGCCATCCATTTTACCACCTCAGCCAGCAAGTGCTAAACATTGTTGTACAGTATTTTGTAAAGAAAAATATATATTATTTTATATTATTACAAAATTGCTGGTGCACCTATGCAAAATAACTCTTTAAATTTAATACTGATTTCTTTAAAGTGTGGCAGGATTGTAACTTTAGATAAAGACTTTAAATACTGTAGCTGTAAATCTACTTCTTTAATGTTTTGCATACTATAAAGTTTATTTGTGACCCAAATGTCAAAATCTTTCATTTCTAGGCACCCCCATTTCAACTTCCATAGTATTTACATTCAGTAGACTCCTCATGAACAAATTAACCACTTAAGGACCGGAAGGATTTGCGCCCTTAATGACCAGGCCATTTTTTGCGCTACGGCATTGCGTCGCTTTAACTGACAATTTTACAATTGCATGGCCATGTGACATTGTACCCAAACAAAATTGATGTCCTTTTTTCCCCACAAATAGAGCTTTCTTTTGGTTTATTTTTTATTTTTTGCGCTATAAACAAAAAAAGAGCGACAATTTAAAAAAAAAACATATATATATATGTTTTACTTTTTGTTATAATAAATATCCAAAAAATTAAAAACAAAAACAAAAGAATTGTTCTCAAAAGAACTTCTCAGTTTAGGCCAATATTTATTCTTCTACATATTTTTAGTAAAAAAAAAATCGCAATAAGCATATATTCATTGGTTTGCACAAAAGTTATAGCGTCTACAAAATAGGGGATATATTTATGCCATTTTTATTATAATTTTTTTTTTACTAGTAATGGCGGCGATCAGCGATTTTTAGCGGGACTGTGACATTGCGTCAGACAGATCGGACACTTTTGACACTTTTTGGGGAACAGTGACTTTTATAGAGCAATCAGTGCTAAAAATAGTCACTGATTACTGTATAAATGTCACTGGCAGGGAAGGGGTTAACACTAGGGTTTAAGTGTTCAATCAAGGGGTTAAGTGTTCCCTAGGGAGGTGTTTCTAACTGTTGGAGAAGTGTACTGACTAGCGGAGGAGAGAAATCGCTGTTCCTGATCACTAGGAACAGCAGATCTCTCTCTACTCCCCTGTCAGAAGGGGATCTGTCTGTTTACATTGACAGATCCCCATTCTGGCTCTCTGAGGAGCGATCGTGGGTGGCCAGTGGACATCGCAGCTGCCAGGCACGCACATCGTCCCTCCCCACCCCCTATCGCTCTTTAAGCGTCCGATGTACACCTACGGCGATTTGTGCAGCCGTGCCAACCTGCCGCAGTATAATGGTTAAAGCTGAATTCCAGGAATTCAGCTACTTTGTAAAAAGTATAGGAACACCATGAGTTGAGTCCAAGGAGCTGCATGACATCTCCTGAACATTTCTCTATTATTTATATCTGACAGGTTTATGGCTCAGCCAGAGCAGTTACTGACACTCAGGGCTGCGGGAGAGGAGAGAGAGGCACACAGAGCTATACCTGCTCCTCCCCTCTGCTGCCAGTTCTTTCAATCAGTTCACATAATACAAAGGCTTCTGTGATTGGGAAGGAGGAGGGGAAGGGCAAGCATAGCAGCTGCACCAACTCTAATGAACAGGAGCAAACTCTAGACTGCCGCACTCTTGAAGAAAACACCTTTATTTAAAAAAAATTCACATAAAAAAAGCTATAAATTCATAGCTTTGAATAAGCACTACTGCTAGTGCGAAACGTCAGCTCTTTTGTCTGCTGTGTTCTTAGTTTTTTATGTGAATTTTTTTAAATAAAGAAAGGCATTTTCTTCAAGAGTGCGGCAGTCCAGAGTTTGTTCCTGTTCATTGCTACCAGCAATTGCCAGCACCTACGGCTTCCAAACCGAGAGAGAGGTTCACCATCTGTTTGTGTTCCTGGAGTGGTGAGATCCCCCCCCCTCTTGGGAATGCTCAGACCTGACGCATCAGCATTGAGCTTCCAGAAATACAGCGATAGTCATCTTCTGGTAGCGCAATAGAACTGTCAGATAGCGATAAGCCCAGGCGATGTCATGCAGCTCCTTGTACTTAACTCATACAAAATAGATGAATTCTGGAAAATTCAGCTTTAAAGCCCCTTTCACACTGAAGCGTTTTTCAGACGCTACAGCGCTTTAAAATAGCGCCTGTATAGCGCCTGAAAAAAGCGGGTCCTGTAAAAACAGTCCTGCTAGCAGCATCTTTGGAGTGGTGAAATCAATGAATCAATCAATGGGGCAGCGCGGCTAAACCGCCGGCAAAGTGCCGCTGCGGTGGTTTTAACTCTTTTTCGGCCGCTAGCGGGGGTTAAAACCAACCCGCTAGCGCCCGAATAACCCGCACCGCCCCAGTGTAAAAAGGGGCCTAACGCTCCATCTGTCCTGCCCTACAACTTGGCCTGAAACCGGATGGCCCATGGATAGATGTGTTTTTTTAGGATTGGGTTAAACTAGGCCAGGTATTTCATGAAGGCCTTTGTGTCTCATGATCACATGTGCCTGTAAGAATTGTCTGTGTTGCTTTTAGTCACCAGTCATCTTTGTCCTTTCATTCTCAAACATGCCCTAGAAAAGGAGAAGCTTTTGGATTATTTAGAGTCAATATAGCTATTTCTTCAAATAAATTCTATCAACGGCTTGTGGATTTATTTCTTACTACAAGAAGAAAACAAATAATAACGTGCCCATACATTATCCCAGTGGATTAGACTGACTTGGACAATAAATCATTTGATTTATGTGCCCTAATTGACTTCCAAAGCTCCTCGCTTTGGTTGTATGAAATCTTCAATAAGTATGTGGTCATCTTGACACAGTTCTTGCAGCGAGAGATTTGACTCACACGATAATGGCCTGGTCTACTGAAGTGTGAAATGACGTGAAGTGAATCTAAGTGCAACTGTGTTCACTTTAAACATCCAACCATCTGCAGGCAAATTCGAAGAAATAGACTTTTTTCACATGCGTGAATGGTTGAAGTGAACACGTGTGTATCTTACTTTAGTTCACTTCGCTTCACAGCTCTATAGACAATAGTAAATTTGGTCCTAAATCGAAACATTTGGATATAAACATTAGTGGCCATATTTCTCAAAGATCTGGCCATAGCATCCTCTGATTATGCTGAGAAGGAGGTAAAGCATATACTATATGTACTCATTGAACCTTATTGACATACACTGAATGGGAAGTCAAAGGAAGCTGCAACCTCCTTAGCAAGAGACACCAACATAATTAGCTTCGATGTTTACTGTTTTCCTCAAATGTGCAGTTCTTTCCACTCTCATCTAGCCATTACCCAGGTTGGGAAAACATTGGGACAGCTGGTCTGCCTGTATTTCAACTGATTTATTTATGAATTTTCTGTTTTCAAGTATACTGGCATACTTGCTGAACGTTCTCTGCATAATGCTTTAATTTTTATAAAAAAAAATTCAGTTTTAGTCATCCATTAACCATAATCACAGTGTAAGAATAAATGTAACATCAGATGAATTTTCCTCTTATAACATCTTCTTAATGCATGCATATCTAGAGCATTTATTTATTTACTTTTCAATACAGTAGGGAAGGGTTAGAATCTCTGCAAGGTTTTTTGCTGTTTCTTGACTTGGTGGGAAGGCTGAACCTCTCTATTTGTCATAGTGACACTGATAGACCTTGCTATCTAGGGATCTCCTGTCTGCTCTTTGTTTTAACCACTTCAGCCCCGGACCATTTGGCAGCCAAAGGACCAGAGGTCTTTTTTCAATTTCGCACTGCACTACTTTAACTGGTAATTGCGCGGTCATGCAATTTTGTAACCAAACGAAATTTGCGTCCTTTTCTTCCCACAAATAGAGCTTTCTTTTGATGGTATTTGATTGCCTCTGTGATTTTTATTTTTTGCGATATAAACGGAAAAAGAGCGAAAATTTTGAAAAAAAAAGAGATTTTCTACTTTTTGTTATAAAAAAAATCTAATAAACTCAATTTTAGTCAAACATTTGGGCCAAAATGAATTCAGCCACATGTCTTTAGTAAAAAAAATGCCAATAAGCGTATATTTATTGGTTTGCGCAAAAGTTATAGCGTCTACAAACTAGAGTACATTTTCTGGAATTTACACCGCTTTTAATTTATGACTGCCTATTTCATTTCTTGAGGTGCTAAAATGGCAGAGAAGTACAAAACCCCCCCAAATGACCCCATTTTGGAAAGTAGACACCCCAAGCTATTTGCTGAGAGGCATATTGAGCCCATTGAATATTTTTTTTTTTTTTAGTCCCAAGTGATTGAATAAAGACAAAAATAAAAAAGATTTTTTTTTTTTTTCAAAAAGTTGTCACTAAATGATATATTGCTCACACATGCCATGGTTATATGTGGAGATGCACCCCAAAATACATTTTGCTGCTTCTCCCGAGTATGGGGATACCACATGTGTGGGACTTTTTGGGAGCCTAGCCGCGCACGGGGCCACGAAACCCAATCAACGCCTTCAGGGTTTCTAAGGGTGCAAATCTTTGATTTCACTCCTCACTACCTATCACAGTTTTGAAGGCCATAAAATGCCAAAATAGCACAAAACCCCCCCAAATGACCCCATTTTGGAAAGTAGACACCCCAAGCTATTTGCCGAGAGGCATGTTGAGTACATGGAATATTTTATATTTTGCCACAAGTTGCGGGAATATTACAAACTTTTTTTTTTTTTTGCCCAAAGTTGTCACTAAATGATATATTGCCCACACATGCCATGGGCATATGTGGAATTACACCCCAAAATACATTCTGCTGCTTCTCCTGAGTACGGGGATACCACATGTGTGGGACTTTTTGGGAGCCTATCCGCATACGGGACCCCGAAAACCAAGCACCGCCTTCAGGATTTCTAAGGGCATAAATTTTTGATTTCACTCCTCACTACCTATCACTACCTATCACAGTTTTGAAGGCCATAAAATGCCAAGATGGCACAAAACCCCCCCAAATGACCCCATTTTGGAAAGTAGACACCCCAAGCTATTTGCTGAGAGGCATGTTGAGCCCATTGAATATTTTTTTTTTTAGTCCCAAGTGATTGAATAAAGACAAAAAAAAAAAAAAAAAAAATTTATTCAAAAAGTTGTCACTAAATGATATATTGCTCACACATGCCATGGTTATATGTATAATTGCACCCCAAAATACATTTTGCCACTTCTCCTGAGTACGGGGATACCACATGTGTGGGACTTTTTGGGAGCCTAGCCGCGCACGGGGCCACGAAACCCAATCAACGCCTTCAGGGTTTCTAAGGGTGCAAATCTTTGATTTCACTCCTCACTACCTATCACAGTTTCGAAGGCCATAAAATGCCAAAATTGCACAAAACCCCCCAAAATGACCCCATTTTGGAAAGTAGACACCCCAAAGCTATTTGCTGAGAGGCATGTTGAGTACATGGAATATTTTATATTTTGCCACAAGTTGCGGGAATATTACAAACTTTTTTTTTTTTTTTGCCCAAAGTTGTCACTAAATGATATATTGCCCACACATGCCATGGGCATATGTGGAATTACACCCCAAAATACATTCTGCTGCTTCTCCTGAGTACGGGGATACCACATGTGTGGGACTTTTTGGGAGCCTATCTGCATACGGGACCCCGAAAACCAAGCACCGCTTTCAGGATTTCTAAGGGCATAAATTTTTGATTTCACTCCTCACTACCTATCACTACCTATCACAGTTTTGAAGACCATAAAATGCCAAGATGGCACAAAACCCCCCCAAATGACCCCATTTTGGAAAGTAGACACCCCAAGCTATTTGCTGAGAGGCATGTTGAGCCCGTTGAATATTTTTTTTTTTAGTCCCAAGTGATTGAATAAAGACAAAAAAAATAAATAAAAAAAATGTATTCAAAAAGTTGTCACTAAATGATATATTGCTCACACATGCCATGGTTATATGTGGAATTGCACCCCAAAATACATTTTGCTGCTTCTCCTGAGTATGGGGATACCACATGTGTGGGACTTTTTGGGAGCCTAGCCGCGTACGGGGCCCCGAAACCCAAGCACCGCCTTCAGGATTTCTAAGGGTGCAAATTTTTGATTTCACTCCTCACTACCTATCACAGTTTCGAAGGCCATAAAATGCCAAAGTAGCACAAAACCCCCCCAAATGACCCCATTTTGGAAAGTAGACACCCCAAGCTATTTGTTGAGAGGCATGGTGAGTATTTTACAGCTCTCATGTGTTTTTGAAAATGAAGAAAGTAAAGAAAAAAAATTTTTTTTTTTTTTCTTTTTTCAATTTTCAAAACATTGTGACAAAAAGCGAGATCTGCAAAATACTCACCATACCTCTCAGCAAATAGCTTGGGGTGTCTACTTTCCAAAATGGGGTCATTTGGGGGTGGTTTGTGCCATCTGGGCATTCCATGGCCTCCGAAACTGTGATTGGCAGTGAGGAGTGAAATAAAAAAATTACACCCTTAGAAAGCCTGAAGGCGGTGCTTGGATTTTGGGGTCCCGTACGCGGCTAGGCTCCCAAAAAGTCCCACACATGTGGTATCCCCGTACTCAGGAGAAGCAACAGAATGTATTTTGGGGTGTATCTCCACATATGCCCATGGCATGTTTGAGCAATATATCATTTAGTGACAACTTTTTGTAAAAAAAAAATATTATTTTTTTTTTTTTCATTATTCAATCTCTTGGGACCAAAAAAAAAAATATTTAATGGGCTCAACATTGCTCTCAGCAAATAGCTTGGGGTGTCTACTTTCCAAAATGGGGTCATTTGGGGGGGGTTTTAACTGTCCTGGCATTTTATGCACAACATTTAGAAGCCTATGTCACACGTCACTAACCACTTGAAGATAAAGCCCTTTCTGACACTTTTTGTTTACATGAAAACATATTTTTTTTTTGCAAGAAAATTACGTTGAACCCCCAAACACTATATATATTGTTAAAGCAAAGGCCCTACAGATTAAAAATGGTGGGTGTTGCATTTTTTTTTTCCACACAGTATTTGCGCAGCGATTTTTCAAACGCATTTTTTGTGGAAAAAAAAATACACTTTTTTTTATTTTAATGCACTTAAACACACTATATTGCTCAAATTTTTGATGAAATAAAAAATATGATCTTAGGCCGAGTACATGGATACCAAACACGACATGCTTTAAAATTGCGCACAAACACACAGTGGCGACAAACTACATACATTTTTTAAAAGCCTTTAAAAGCCTTTACAGGTTACCACATTAGATTCACGGAGGAGGTCTACTGCTAAAATTACTGCCCTCGATCTGACCTTCGCGGTGATACCTCACATGCATGGTGCAATTGCTGTTTACATATGACGCCAGACCGACGCTTGTGTTCGCCTTTGCGCAAGAAAAGGGGGGGCCGGGGTGCTTTTTTTTTTTTTTTTTTTTTTTAGTTTTTCTTTTTATTTAGCTTTTTTATTTTATTTTTAAACTGTTCCTTCCATTTTTTTTTCTTAGTTGTCATTTTTATTGTTATCGCAGGGAATGTAAATATCCCCTATGATAGCAATAGGCAGTGACAGGTACTCTTTTTTTGAAAAAATTGGGGTCTATTAGACCCTAGATCTTTCCTCTGCCCTCAAAGCATCTGACCACACCAAGATCGGTGTGATAAAATGCTTTCCCAATTTCCCAATGGCGCGGTGGGTATGCCCACCATTAGAATACCTCCCTTCATCCACCCACTTCTAATGATGGGCATACATGCACCATTTATATATGCCGAAGCATGGGGGCATCCTCCCGCAAAAAAAGTTATGCCACGTACACATGGTCGCACTTTTTTCGACCGTATGTACGTGGCATTAGGAGCAAAATCGCTCCTCCGCCCTCTGCTGCCCCCATGCTTCGGCATATATGCTCTTTTTTTTAACTGTGGTGGTGAAATCACCTCCTACAGCGTTGGAGTCGCGGCTTTATGTATCGTGGGAGCAAACGCTGTTGCTGTCAAGATAAATAAATCCACGCTGCAACTGAATGGCGTACCTGCTAAGCAAATAATGGTTAACATTAAAACTAAGTAACATTACAGTATAACAGTAAGACCTTACCATACCATACCTGCAAAGCAAATACCAAAAAAAAAACATAGTAAAAAATAAAACATTTTGTTAACGCAACCGGTGCCTAAAATATATATATGCCGAAGCATGGGGGCATCCTCCCGCAAAAAAGTTATGCCACGTACACATGGTCGCACTTTTTTCGACCGTATGTACGTGGCATTAGGAGCAAAATCGCTCCTCCGCCCTCTGCTGCCCCCATGCTTCGGCATATATGCTCTTTTTTTTAACTGTGGTGGTGAAATCACCTCCTACAGCGTTGGAGTCGCGGCTTTATGTATCGTGGGAGCAAACGCTGTTGCTGTCAAGATAAATAAATCCGCGCTGCAACTGAATGGCGCACCTGAAAACAAAAAAATGGTTAACAATAAAACATACCTGAAAAGCAAGCATGATAAAACATAATAAAACATTGCAGAATAGAGTAAAAAAGAGCAACAATAGAGAGAGAGAGAGAGAGAGAGAGTAACAATAAAACGACAACTATTTTTGGTTTTTTATTTAATATTTTTTTTGGGGTTTTTTTTTTTTTGTACTTTTTTTTTTTTTTACACTTTTTTTTTTTTTTACTATAACTATAATTTTTACTGTAACGGTCGGGTCTCAAAATGCGATGGCATTCTTGAGACCCTGCAACTATAATTTTAACTGCAACGGTCGGGTCTCAAAATGCGATGGCATTCTTGAGACCCTGTGAAAGTGTATCCTAGCCTGTGAAATGCTGTACCCTACGCTAAAACCTCACTAGTTCGTGGTAGCGTTCAAAACATTCACCAACGCAGAGACCAGGATTGTCAGGACAGCGTGGACAATAATAACGGCTGTCACGCCTACATCCGTGCTTGCTGCAGACACGACATCTTTTTTGGGGGGCTCGTTGGGTAGGGGTACTCGGGAGGACATAAGGGTAATGCCTCTCATGCAGCCGGCTAACTGCATTTGGTAGGGGATGGTGAGGTGTGGAATCGCCTGGATACAGGAGTTCCATGACAACCGCTCCCTGGAATTCAAGGAAGGGTAACGTCCCGCCTGAAGCTCCGTATAGCACATGAGCATTCAGCAAAGCCAATTGGAATAAATAAATAGACACTTTTTTGT